>JABTTQ020000747.1:0-478367 GCA_016081115.2 Rehmannia glutinosa
AATTAGTCGTATTCAAGTAAATTGGATGAAAATGAAGAACAAAATTGAGAAATGCGAGGGAAAATAGATGACTTACAGAGGCTAAAGTGAGTAACCAGCCTAGGCGTTTGTCTCCCTCTGTGAAGAGATCGAAACCGAGCTTGGACTCGAGCTGCTCCTCTGCGTTTAGAATCAGCTTCTGCTTCTTCGAAATCCGAGTATCCCTCCGGTCTCTCCTCCGATAATCCCCGCCATTCATCTTCTTCTACCGTCAATCGGGATTGTTACCGGCGAATGTACAATGTGTAGATGGATTTGTAGAGAGAGAAAGTAAAGCAACACTTGAGAGAGAGAGGCGGGGTGAGGGTATAGACGAGTGAAGGCTTGTTTCCCGCGCTTCAGAACTAGGATGTTTGAATGACCAAATTGCCCCCTATTTTGACACCGGCGTTTGGACTCGGGTTATTGAGGCTAACTGTAGTACCTTACCTGGACGACTGGACGTGTGGTCCAGGCCCACTTATTGACCCAATTGCTTTTATTGATATTTAGGCCCATTTGATCCTCAGATATCCATTCTACCGTCGGACCAGGATCGTATACAGTATGGATTATGGCCCTATAGTACCTCATTCTCTGCAAGTAGTCTTGGGTACTATGAAGTATGAATTTATGTTCTCAGCCTAGAAAACACGGACTCTTCTTTGAGAATAATGTATCCGTGTCGAATACGTATCTATTTCTCCGATATTCTACGATACTCCATGGATATATATCTATAATATTGCTGATATTTTCAATATATTTTTTGTGTGCCTATATTGTGAGTTATAATATTTTAGATTTGAATAATTATGAAATTTTAGTTTTGTATACTTAAAACATTAGTTATTTAATTTCACATAGTACATTTTCTTAAAAATTATAAAAATATATAATTTAATATGTATATATATGTACTTGTATCCATAAATTTCAAAAATGACATATTCTCGTATCCGTATCGTATTGTATTCGTGTCTCGTACCTATATCAGTGTTTCATAGTTCTTAACCATATAAATATGAAATAATTAAATTCATACATAGATATTCTTGTCTTTTGAGCGCATTCTGAAATTACAAGAAGAAAGTAATTGATCATTTTGATTGTACCATCTAACACATGCATGTGTTTTTTGTTAACCTCGAGGAATAGTACTTTATTTCAACAAAAACTTTCATAGTTTGCAATTGCTACTTGAAATTTAAAAGTAAGATCGAAATATTTGAATTAACTCAACTTAATTATTATTTCACGTTTTTTGTGCACCTACACAATTTATTTTCAAAATAGCTAGTAATATCTTACATCTTTTGATGCAGTAGACACTATAAAATAAATGTATTTTCTTCTCAACAAAAAGTAGGTTGACAATCCTGACACAACATGATAATCCGACATGAACCTGACTCGAAGTTAGTGAATGAAATACAAACACGAGAAACCTGAACACGAAAACGACTAACACGAGTCTGACACGATGTTATAACCACTTTATCTAAAACCTAGTTATTTTATATTTTAATTAATTTTTGATGTATATTAGACTCGAAATCAACCCAAAACTAAGAAAGAACCTGATATAATGACCCGGATTGATATTCCTAACAAAAAGTATTTTAACTCTAAAAATATTTAAAATATTAAAGTGAAACCAGACGGGATCTAATCTGCCCAATGATGGGACTTAAATCGACAATTATTCCATGAACCGACATAAAGTCGATGCATCGACTCATCGGGCACCAATTGCAATATTGCATGATCCATGTTTTTTAGGTTGTAGCTAATTAGACTAATTAGTGTGTATGGAACCTGAGATTTTGGATAAGAAAAGGCATCGGGTGGTCATGTCACTCAAATATTAAAAAGGTTTTAAAACCAATCTACAATTCTAAATAATCCTTTTGTCCCACTAAGACAGATCAGCTTTAATTCGTACCAAATTACAGGTTTGTTACATTATTAAGAGATTGTATTAATTACAAAAGAATAGACTAAACTACCCACTTTACTTGAGAGTAATAATGATATATTCTCATATAATGCAAGTGCAAAGTAGAAAGAATATAGAAAAAGATTATTATTCCAATTATATTTATTATGTATTTGCTCAAAAAAAATTATATTTATTATGTGTTCTTAATATATATGAAATATTAATTCTAATCTATGAAGCACTGATACGGATACTGGATACGTACATGAATACAACATGGGTACGGGGATAAGATATATTTTGAAATTTTAAGGATACGGGTATGGTATATATTTACATATAAAATTATATATTATTATATTATTGAAAATACAGACTTACTAAGTATAATTAAAAAAAATGTTTCAAAAAAACCAGAATTTTCTAAGTACTCAAATCTGAAATGTGATAACTCACATAGACACACAAAAATGCTGAAAAAACGAGCAATGGAATAAATTTTATCTATTTCAATGTGTAGATATATCAATGGAGTATCCACCAAGTATCATATAAAGTATCGTATCGGATATGTATCCGACATGGGTACGGCATCATCAGAGAAGTGTTTGTGCTTCCTAGATTCAAATTGACTATCTTAGTGGGACGGAAGGACTACTGATTATATCATATCTCATGAATATCAAATGCTTATACCGAGTGCCTTAGGAGGTAATATTCTTAACACTTGGCCACTTAGAAACCTTCCCTTTATGCTAGTTGCTATATAATTTTCAACTAAGATTTAAAATGCCCCATTTTCTTTCTATTGGAATATATGTACATTCATCCTCGTGTGCCACTAATTGTCTTAATCTTCAGCCCATAACACATTTAATTAATTATGAGTTAGGATAAGAAAGTTTATCACTTTTGCAAAAGGAAGGAACCTTGTTTGTTTCTCTTTTTTCTCTTCTTCACAGATGAAGCATAACTTGAATTTATTATTTATGCATTTCTTGAGTTGAGAAACTACGTATAGAAAAATGAAAAGGAAAGTGGATCAAGACTATCAGTATCTACTGATCTTCTTCAATTCTTTTACAATTTAATAAATCTAATCTATGAGATTATCAGGTCTAACGCACGGCGTAGACAGGGATGCTCCCCTGATTCTTGGTTCTTGAATTGAGCTGGACTACAAAAAAAAATGTAATATGTTTTGGCTAAGGAAAAAAATAATTTGGCTAGGAGTAGTCGGGCATGCTGGCTACACCACTTGCCGAGTTGTCGTCACATTTACACACATCCATTTTTTTTATTTTTTTTGACTTGTAGAGTTCTTTATGACCAAATATAAAGAAAATATAGATTGAGAAAATATAAATTAAATCAATATAATAATCTACTTAATTTAATTATAAAAAAAAGGGTGGGGGTGGGGTTGGGGTTGTTTAGCGGCGATAGTGTTAGAATTATCTGAAGAAACATAAGCGGAATCACATGCTGCCCTTTGTGGGATTATATAATAAGTGGTGTTCTTCAAATTCAAGTTAAAACAAATTTTGTACCATCATTAATTTCCTACTTGTTAGGACTATATACTTATATAGTCTATATTAATCATGAATTAATGTCATACTATATGTTATATATGACAGTAAACATAGTAATTTCGAATACGACAGAAATATACTAAATTAATGTTTCAATGAATTAAACACAAACAGAAAAAGAAACGAAATCAAGACATCCCAAAATTAAATACAAGTACCGCCTTGAGAGGGATGGTATTGAAGAGAAACATGGGGGTACTCACCTCATCCATGGTAGCATATGGGTATAGTTAGGAATCCTTTTCGAAATGCTTTTAATAGTTGTACCAAAAAGTTTAAATTCCAGATTAATGACAAAACATATACTTTTTATTTTTTTGGTTATAATCCCAAGCACTATAAATCATAAATGTGAATGTGATCTTGCAAAAATCAACATACTTGGGTCGACTTGGTGAATGTTGACTAAGGTGCTTTTCGTTTGGGAATGACCTCTTATCCAAAAAGAGTTAGGCTTGCTATTCAAAGTACTAGCCAAGATCATTTGATGCTAAAGTCAGTTGAGATCGAGAAGAATGGTTAAGGTTAAAATGTTGGAAATTATTCGGGTCCCAGATCTAATCCGGGCCAAATAAGATCCGTCTTTTCGATCTAATCGAACGGAAGCGGAAGTGTGGGATTTCATAAATCGAGTTTTAGATATAAGAACATAAGATCATGCTTATTAAATTTATTCAAACTAAAGGAAGAAAAGAAAATTTACATCTTTCGACGATTTTCTTGTTCTTCATTTTTTCTCTGTCAATCTTTCGAATCACCGAAGCTTGTAGACACCGCGATCTTCCAATTCGATCCTCCGTATCAACGGTAGTGTGTGGACACCCAAATAATAATTCTAAGTTCCTAACTTTTATTTTCCTACGATGTACTCAACTTATGAGATCGTAGAATTGGGTTAACTGGATAGGAGGGGGATTAAACTAGGCTTAAAAATAAACCACAAAATCTCACAAAAGAAGATAACATAAAAGGTCGCTGCCCTTAAGTTTGTAAAACAAAATTTTGCAATCATTAGGCCAAAAAATGTTGCACTGAACCGATTTTCAATTGTGATGATTTGATGGGTTAATGAAAATCCTTTTTCAAATAGTTGAGGCCAAGTAATCAATTGACAACGGGCGTAAAATTGTTTTGTAATTTTTGAACCAAAACCAACAATTGCCAATCTATAAGAGGACGGATTTGCAATTTTGGCGTAAATTGTATCTTTAAACTGTGAGATGTGGTCCCTTTTTATAGGCCTAGTTCAATCAATTTCCTACTCC
This sequence comes from Rehmannia glutinosa, assembly GCA_016081115.2. Lineage (NCBI taxonomy): Eukaryota > Viridiplantae > Streptophyta > Magnoliopsida > Lamiales > Orobanchaceae > Rehmannia > Rehmannia glutinosa. The sequence goes on from JABTTQ020000747.1 coordinate 4,821, forward strand.
AACTTGGTTTTCTATCTAATCTAGAATTAATAATTCTAGTTAGATTTAAACTCTAATTGATAATTATCCAATAATTATCAATTTAATAATTATATTAATATTATAAATATCTTATATTTATTTAATTCCAAATATAGTCAAAATTGTAGAATATCATATATTCCCGGAATTAACTAATATTAATATATTGGCCTAAATATTTTGGAAAACTCTTTTCCATAAACCCTTAGGAACTGGAAATATTATTTCTAACCCGTTTACTCTAGGAAGGCGAATCGGGGACCATGTACCTATAATTATAAGTTCCAATAAATCGAATAAATAATTAACTCTTTAATTAATTTATCCGACTTATTAATTCGATATTACTCCACTATAAATTCGAATTGCACTCTTATAATTATAGAATATCTTACTCTACGAAATGAGCGAGTCCATTTGATATAATCATTACATATAGATTAATCCTCCATAGACAATTCGTAATTGAAGCTAGGTAGTATCCGTTAAACCCTTCAATTACATCTTATCCTCATTTACCATTAATTCACTAGCGAATGGTTAATTTATAATCGGATTATAAATTAGAGATCTCAAACCATTGAGTTCAGAATTAACAAATGAGAGAATCGTCTTTCTACTTCCCGCAAGAATGAACGGATTCCATATCTGTGAATTTATATTCCCAGCTATTTAATTCAAATGTGAATCTAAAATGCAAGTGTTGGGAATGTCGTAGGACAAACTTAAACGAGCAAATTAAGAATCACATAGAAATAAACAGGAGTCTATAATCACTCAGGATTAAGATTTATCCATATATGATCATCTAGTGATTTAATTTGATTTTCCATTTCTACAACGGAATTTGTATGGAAAATTCAAATTAAATCGGTCCATGTCCTATATGATCAAATCATATATAAATGCCCCCACTAAGATGTCTCCACATCGACGGTCCGGGTAAGACGGTCACATTCAAAATGTTCTGGGCCGCATTAATGATGTTTTAATTAAAGATCACATACTTTAATTAATTTCATCACGGACTTATTTTTTAGTTTATTATCCATAATCTTAATCCTCTTGTATATAACTCTTATATACTAAGATTATGGTTACAATAAATAAACTAGGGATTTTCATGATGTTCAAGAAAATATATACAATATGCAAAAGAGTTCGAAAATAAATGTCGCCTTTATTAATAATCAAAAACAATTCACAATTGTTTTAAGGGCACTATCCCTAACAATCTCCCACTTGCCCTAAAGCATATGGGACATGTCTTCCGATCCTATGTTTTTGTGCCTCTAAAAATATTTTTCGGTTGGAGTCTTATTGTGAGGATCAACAAGAATGTACACTGACCCAGATATCGACTTTCGAGTATCCTTGTCTGACTAGAAGTCAAAATCAGTGCAGTCGTCTATTTTACGGTCAACCACCTAAATAGACAAACATCTTGATCTCAAGCATATTTGAGAAGGTTCTTGACTATTATCTAATGAAACATTTGGATTAGATTGAAAGCGGGTTTGGTTATCCCTATCGCGTATCAAATACCGAGCCTAGTACACAATATTGTATACTTGTAGAGGCATAGGAAATGCGTCTCATGTTTTTTCCTCCGAGGTGCCTTTAAACAATCCTCTTTGGAAAGAAACGACTCCATATCAAGTTGGTAGGTAACCCTTCTTGGAATCTTGCATTTTTTAATGCAACTGCATCTTATCGATATAAGAAGCTTGAGACAATGCCAATAATTTGTTTTGGTGATTTTGAATCATTCAAATTCCAAGAACATAATTCGCTTATCCAAATCTTTCATTTGGAATTGCTTGGCAAACCAACCTTTAACCGCAGCTAACATTTCTACTTCATTCTCAATTAGTAGAATGTCATCTACGTAAATCACTAAAATTGCCACTTTACCATCATTGATCTGCTTGTATACACAAGGCTCATCAACACTTTGGTCAAAACCAAGACTTGATCATCTCATCAAATCTATGGTTCCATGACCTTGAGGCTTGCTTTAACCCATAAATGGATCTAAGCAATTTGCAGACTTTCTGCTCTTGACCTTCGGCTACAAAACCCTATGGTTCGAATCCATTTCTTGGTTCATAGCTTCAAGCCACCTCGCTATATCAGAATCCTCCATCACTTGTCGAAAAGACAATGGATCATCGTCTACCCCATCAAAGACTACAACATTTGCCTCTTCGATTTGACGATAGCGGATTGGTGGTCTAATCACCCTCCCACTACGTCGAGGTATCATGACATTCTGATCAGGTATAGTGGTATTTCTAGCGATTTCCCCAACAACTCTTGTTGGTTGTGGTCTGATCTCATCAAAAAGTAACTCCTCGAGTACAACTTTACTTCGAGGTCGGAAGTTTTCTATATAATCTTTCTCAAGAAAGATAGCATTAGTCGAAACTATTACTTTCTTTTCTTGCGGATCATAAAACAAACCTCCTCTCGTTCATTTGGGATATCCAACGAACAGATACACTTCTGAACATGGATGCAACTTTCCAGTCTTTCCTTTCAGCACAAGTGCTGGGCACCCCCATATGCGAAAGTGGCGTAAACTAACTTTACTCCCATTCCACAACTCTAGTGATGTCTTTCGGATTGACTTAGACGGAACTACATTCAAAATGTAAACCGCCGTTTGCAATGCATATCCCCAAAACGAATCAGGCAGTGTCACGTAGCTCATCATCGACCTAACCATATCAAGCAACGTTCGGTTTCTCCTTTCAGCAACACCATTTTGCTGAGGGGTGACATGTGTTGTGAGTTGGTACAAAATACCATGCTCTAGCAAATAATCTTTGAACTCAGTATCGACATACTCGCCCCCTCGATCAGATCGAAGGCACTTCAAAGATTTTCCTAGTCGCTAACTTTTCCGCATGAAATTCCTTGAACTTTTCAAAAGTCTCGGATTTTCTATGCATTAGATAAACATATCCAAACCTCGAGTAATCATCAATAAAAGTGACGAAGTACTCAAAGTCACCTCTAGCTTGTGTGGTCATGGGACCACAAACATCACTATGCACAAGCTCTAGTGGTTCTTTGGCTCTATTGCCCTTTGCGGAGAAAGGTCTCTTAGTCATTTTTCCTTCTAGACGGGATTCACAAACGGGGAAGAGTGCCAACTTTTAGCTCTCTCAAAGGACCATCCTTTGCAAGCCTATTTATCCTTTCTAGTGAAATATGCCCTAACCTTAGATGCCAAAGATATGTTTCATCATCTTGAGAAACCTTTTGTCTTTTTGGTTTAGGATGTTCTACTTTAAACATTTCAGCATTTAGCAGTGGTTGTTCATTAGGCTTAATTAAATAGAGTCCATTTTCCAATATTGCAGTACAAATATCACGCCCATTTTTAGAAATAATAATCGAATTATCATTAAAAGATAGTGAAAATAAATGTTCATGCAATTTTGAAACAGAAATCAAATTTCTACGGAAACCAGGAATATAATAAACATCGTTTAAAATCAATATTTTAATCTAATATTAAGCTTAATTACTCCCACTGCTTTTGCCGAAACCACTGCACCATTGCCAACTCGCATTGTGAAAGACCCATCGGCAAGCTCTTCCTAAGAACTAAGCATTTGTAAGGAAGAACAAACATGATTAGTAGCTCAGTCAACTACCCAAGTAGAAGAATCTTTAACTACCAAACAACTTTCAAGAACAAGTAAATCATATTTACGTTTCTTGTTTTCCTTTACTTTAGAGAGAAACTTGGGCGATCTCTCTCTTCCAATGCCCCTCTTCACCGAGAGAAACAATTTCCCTTTGGTTTAGAGAAACCTTGCTTCTTGCCTTTAAGGTTTTCACATACGAGTGTAATATTCATGTTACTATTCCACTTGTCACAATTTTCTCCGATTAATGAATCATTCAATGATTCAAGCATAGGACAAGACATCATTTTTGAAAATTAAATAAATCGACATAAATAAGCGAACGAACATCATAGAGCATTCAATTTAGGAATCATAAACATGATGCATGAAAGCAATAAAGTTTATCCTACCAATTCCAAGGTAATTTAATCTCACATTTGAAAAGCCGCCGTAGGGTAGGTCAAATCAAATGACGATTAAATCGAGACCATCTCAGATTAATAAATAAACAATCAAGACATCTCATATCTTTATTTATTAATTAATCACCTTTTAGTTTAGCCTAGATACATCCAAACTATTTGATTGTATCCTTATGAGTGTTACCCGTTATTTTGGATTTTAAAAATTAACTCAAAATTGCCGCCGTAGGGTAGGAAAATTAAGAGTTAAATTTTAAATTTCTATCCTTTCGGAGATTAAGCCTTGATTATTGATTTAAGTGAAAACCATCCGTAGGGGGACGAATCTGAGCGTTGTGAGGCGTCACTTAAATCTCACGGTGCTTTGATCAATAATAGAGGCCATAGGATTTATTGTCATGAATCCTTCTCCCACTCACTATTTTATAATAAATGTTTCCTAAACATTTAAGTTATAAAACATCTTATGTTTTAATAAGTCAAGTCCAATCCTTATTGATTAAAATTCTCTAATTTAAAAATCTAACTTTTAGAAATTAAATCATAATTTTAATCAACTTTAAAAATCCCTAAATTATCAAAATAATTAAGCGAATAGGAATAAGACAGAAAAATTTCATGAAAGAACAAAGGAAACAACGCGTCAATCGAAAACGGACTGGCCGAGCTGCAGGAACTCGCCGAGGTCGCCAGTGCGCACGCGACCGGGCTGCCTAACGCGAATCCGAATAATTTTTGTTTCTAAAACATGTAATTGAAGATTTTTCATAAAAAACCGGATCCAATTTTCACAAAATTAATTCCAAACAATTATCCCAATTTTTAAAATCATATAAACAGTTTTATACAAAATTTAAAAAATTATATAAAACACTTTTATACAATATTTTAAAAATTATATAAAACACTTTCTATCGATTTTAAAAACCATATAAAACACTTTTATATCAATGTCAATCCATCTCATAGATCTATCATAATAATTAAACAATTCAATTATCATGATGCATGACATGCTTGGGAGTGGGTTCCATGAATGACATATCAATATGCATGGCATATATATCACATATACATCACATAAATATTAATCCGCGAAATAATAAATATGACGATTTGAATCGATGCCTTAAATTCAAAACATGCAAGATCAAATCCTAAACCCACTCCAAAATAAATTTAATAAGGTAGATCTAGTTCTTATATCAAAAACCAAATGGCTCTGATACCATTTGTTGGAAATTATTCGAGTCCCAGATCTAATCCGGGCCAAATAAGATCCGTCTTTTTGATCTAATCGAACGGAAACGGAAGCGTGAGATTTCATAAATCGAGTTTTAGATATAAGAACATAAGATCATGCTTATTAAATTTATTCAAACTAAAGGAAGAAAAGAAAATTTACCTCTTTCGACGATTTTCTTGTTCTTCGTTTTTTCTCTGTCAATCTTTCGAATCACCGAAGCTTGTAGACACCGCAATCTTCCAATTCGATCCTCCGTATCAACGGTAGTGTGTGGGCACCCAAATAATAATTCTAAGTTCCTAACTTTTATTTTCCTACGATGTACTCAACTCATGAGATCGTAGAATTGGGCTAACAATTTACCTCTTTCGACGATTTTCTTGTTCTTCGTTTTTTCTCTGTCAATCTTTCGAATCACCGAAGCTTGTAGACACCGCAATCTTCCAATTCGATCCTCCGTATCAACGGTAGTGTGTGGGCACCCAAATAATAATTCTAAGTTCCTAACTTTTATTTTCCTACGATGTACTCAACTCATGAGATCGTAGAATTGGGCTAACTGGATAAAAGGGGGATTAAACTAGGCTTAAAAATAAACTACAAAATCTCACAAAAGAAGATAACATAAAAGGTCGCTGCCCTTAAGTTTGTAAAACAAAATTTTGCAATCATTAGGCCAAAAAATGTTGCACTGAACCGATTTTCAATTGTGATGATTTGATGGGTTAATGAAAATCCTTTTTCAAATAGTTGAGGCCAAGTAATCAATTGACAACGGGGCAGAAAATTGTTTTGTAATTTTTGAACCAAAACCAACAATTGCCAATCTATAAGGGTATGTTTGTTTTACATCCCCCAATCACCCATTTCTCCCAATCACTTTCTCCAATCACCAACCAAACATATATTACGTTTCCCGATATATTTCTCTACTAATACACACATTTTCCAATACATCACATCAAACTCCCTTCCCCCAATCACTTCCCAGAAACTCCCCCCAATCACTCCCAATCACTAAACAAACATACCCTAAGAGGACGGCTACAATTTTCAGCGTAAATTGTATCTTTAAACTATGAGATGTGGTCCCTTTTTACAGGCCTAGTTCAATCAATTTCCTACTCCAACTTGGTTTTCTATCTAATCTAGAATTAATAATTCTAGTTAGATTTAAACTCTAATTGATAATTATCCAATAATTATCAATTTAATAATTATATTAATATTATAAATATCTTATATTTATTTAATTCCAAATACGTCAAAATCGTAGAATATCATATATTCCTAATTAACTAATATTAATATATTAGCCCAAATATTTTGGAAAACTCTTTTCCATAAACCCTTAGGAACTGGAAATATTATTTCTAACCCGTTTACTCTAGGAAGGCGAACTGGGGACCATGGACCTATAATTATAAGCTCCAATAAATCGAATAAATAATTAACTTTTTAATTAATTTATCCGACTTATTAATTCGATATTACTCCACTATAAATTCGGAATTGCACTCTTATAATTATAGAATATCTTACTATATGAAATGAGCAAAATTTCATCCATTTGATATAATCATTACATATAGATTAATCCTCCATAGACAATTCGTAATTGAAGCTAGGTAGTATCCGTTAAACCCTTCAATTACATCTTATCCTCATTTACCATTAATTCACTAGCGAATGGTTAATTTATAATCGATTATAAATTAGAGATCTCAAACCATTCGGTTCTGAATTAACAAATGAGAGAATCGTCTTTCTACTTCCCGCAAAGAAAGAATGGATTCCATATACGTGAATTTATATTCCCGGCTATTTAATTCAAATGTGAATCTAAAATGCAAGTGTTGGGAATGTCGTAGGACAAACTTAAACAAGCAAATTAAGAATCACATAGAAATAAAAGAGTCTATAATCACTCGGGATTAAGATTTATCCATATATGATCATCTAGTGATTTAATTTGATTTTCCATTTCTACAACGGAATTTGTATGGAAAATTCAAATTAAATCGGTCCAAGTCCTATATGATCAAATCACATATAAATGCCCCCACTAAGATGTCTCCACATCGACGGTCCGGATAAGACAGTCACATTCAAAATGTTCTGGGCCGCATTAATGATGTTTTGATTAAAGATCCCATACTTTAATTAATTTCATCACGGACTTATTTTTTAGTTTATTATCCATAATCTTAATCCTCTTGTATATAACTCTTATATACTAAGATTATGGTTACAATAAATAAACTAGAGATTTTCATGATGTTCAAGAAAATACATACAATATGCAAAAGAGTTCGAAAATAAATGTCGCCTTTATTAATAATCAAAAACAATTCACAATTGCTTTAAGGGCACTATCCCTAACAAAAAGAAACAAAGTGCAATTAGTAATTACATTCTATATTATCTGTTGGAAATTTTGGTTTTGATAAAGTGGGTGTCGACCCGACTTTGACCAATTTTTCGGTGGCTAAATATTTAATTATGGAGCAATTAAATTATATATTATTAATCTACGTTCCGAGTAGATGTTCGTAGTATTTTTTATTTCTCAAAACCGAATTTTGATGAGTGAGAAATTAATACACGAAGGTAGCCACATAAATGGGCATTATGTAAAGATTATTTAAAGGGAGATGAAAGGCTTATGTCTTATCCCACATGTAATACAAATCATAGTTTATCCTAGTTTATTTACTAGAAGGTGTTATTTGTTGTATAAACTATAACACAAGTGGATGATCACAAGTGGGCCACACGCGCGCGCCGCCCGCCGGCCTCGGCCCCGGGCCTCGGGCCTGGGTTTGGGTTTAGTAAAGGCGGCCCGGTCTGTGGGCCGGGTCCAGGTCCATTAAAGTTTTGCCACTCAAAAATGGGCTTGGCCCGATTCGAGTGATTGTTGGGCATTGTTGGAGCCAATGAATACGGACATTGTCGGTGTCCGCATTCGTGCGATCGTATTGGAGTTGTAACTCCTGCAGTGGTGGTCACCTGAAGTTAGCCCACTACATGACTGTTATGCAGTAGTGGGGTGTAACACCTTGGTTGTTACAAGTGATTAATGCCCACTACCCAGTTTTTTCTCCTGCAGGTGGATTGGTTGACTATATATATCATTTTGTGCATTGCAGTTTGAGCTACAGTATTCTTACTCCATAAAAAGCATACACTCATATATTATGCATTATGCACTAAGTCCAGCAACCAGTCTTCAGCACATTTCTAGTTCGCAGGTGCTTCTGTGTTAGTGGTGCTACTACACAAAAGACATAAGTCGTTTCATCTTTGGAAGCAATACGTCAAACCGTGAGCACTAGCCGGGACGTAATTGCTTTGCGGAAAGAGATTCATCTCGACTCGGCTTCTGGAAGTTCTATTAACCAGTTGTAATAGTTAGTTCAATTTCTGTAATTTTCTGTTTCTGTAATTTGCCATTTTGAAGGCATTCCCTATTCTGTAATATTGTAAACAACAATCGCAAAGCAATTAGCGAACTTCACGATGGCAAGCACAAGTAGAACCCCGATCATCCCTCATGCTCAAGCTGAGAAACCCAAAAAATTCATGGGTTTCGACTTCAAGAGGTGGCTGCAAAAAATGCTATTCTACCCGACTACCCTAAGTTTGGCGAAGTATCTGACCGAGGACGCTCCTATTGTTGCTGAGAACGAAACAAATGCTGAAAAACGCACTGCGTTTGATGCATGGGGCCAGGGTGATTTCCTGTGCCGTAAATATGTCCTAAACGGACTTAGTGATGCACTTTACAGTGTGTATTGTCTTGTGAAATCCTCCAAAGAATTGGGATTCTTTGGAGAAGAAAACAAAATCGAGGATGCCGCACAAAGAAATTTGTTGTCGGTAAGTTCTGGATTTTGTGATGGTTGATTCTAAAACCGTGATGGAACAAGTTCAGAAGTTCTAGTTGATCCTACATGAAATCTCTGCCGAGGGAATGGCTTTGCCGGAAGCATTCCAAGTGGCCGCCTTGATTGAGAAATTGCCCTCAAGTTGGAGGGATTTCAAGAATTATCTCAAACATAAGCGAAAGGAGATGGGACTAGAGGATCTGATTGTCAAACTCATAATTGAGGAAGACAATAGGAGGATTGACTCTAAGTCCAAGCTTGTCCCTATGGAGTCAAAAGCCAACTTGATGGAGCACGGCTCGTCAAGTAACTCGATGAAAAGGCCTAACGATAAAGGTAAGAAACCGGTGGAAAATTCCGGTGCGAGCTTGCTACAATCGTGCAAACCGAACCATATGGCAAAAGGACTGCCGTCAACCAAAGAAAAGAAAACCAAACCGCATCCCAATGCCAATGTGGTTGAAGAAAGGAGTGACGAGAAGTTGACATGTCGGCGGTGGTGTTTGAAGCAATTTGGTGGATAACCGAAAAAATGGTTTGTGGATACTAGTGCTACTTGCCATGTCCTGCATTTCGATAAGGATGCATTCTCTTCTTACATCCCATCGACCAGGAAGGAAGCTCCATATGGGGAATCACGCCTCTTCGATGTTGTTGGCGTTGGAACGGTGGTGCTAAAGCTTACTTGGGAAAGGAGTTGAAGTGAAGGATGTCTTTGCATGTCCGGACATCCGCAATAACGGTTTCGGGTTTGCTGGTCAACCATGGGTTTAGACTAGTTTTTTAGTCCGAAAAATTTGTACTTAGCAAATTTTGGATTCAGCCTTAGTAGGGGTTATCTAGACAAAGGTGAAAGGACTTTCAAAATGAATGTAATGATCTTACGCCGTTTTGGCGAGAATATGAATAAGAATGAATCTTCTTCATTTATATTCTTGCCGAAAGTGCTCTAATTTATGGCATATTAGATTAGGACATGTAAATTTGAACGCATTTGTAAAAAGATTGGTAAATTTAGAATTAATTAATTTACTCAAGTAAACTCACAAAGAAAATGTGAAGTTTGTGTTGAAGCTAAAATGGCTAAATTACCGTTTCATTCGGTTGAAAGGAGCACTTCACCTTTAGAGTTGATACACACCGATGTGTGTGATCTAAAATTTGTGCAAACTAAAGGTGGTAAAAATATTTCATCACATTTATTGATGATTGCACAAGATTTTACTTATACTTGTTAAGAAGCAAAGATGAAGCATTGGAGGCTTTTAAGAATTATAAAAATGAAGTTGAAAATCAACTCGGCAAAAGGATTAAAATAATTCGGAGTGATAGAGGTGGCGAATATGTTGCACCATTTGAAGAACTATGTACCCGATCGGGCATAATTCATCAAACAATATTCACATATTCATCTACAGTGTTCTTTGTTGCCGAACGCAAAACCAGACTCTAAAAGAGATGATGAATGCCATGTTGATAAGTTAGGATTACCCCAAAATATGTGGGGGGAGTTGTTTTAATGACCAACCACATATTGAATAAAATACCACTTAAAGGGAAAGATAAGACACCTTACGAATTGTGGAAAAATCGTAAGCCTTCTTATAAATACCCCAAAAGTGTGGGGGTGTTTGGCTAAGGTAGCAATACGAACCAAAACAAGTTAAAATTGGACCAAAGACAGTTGATTGTGTCTTTGTGGGATATGCATATCAAAGTAGTGCATATATGTTTATGATACATAAGTCGAGAAAATCGGAAATGATGTTTGAAGGTACCATAATCGAATCAAGGAATGTTGTATTCTTTGAGGATGTCTACCCTTGTAGAGAAAAGTTAGAAGTGAGTACTAATAAAAGAACTCACGAAGGCGCAAGTGGTTCAACACCAATTAGTGAAGAACAGGAGACGCGAGAAGAGGTCTAAGACGGCTAAGTCTTTTGGGCGGATTACATAACTTTTATGTTAGATGGTGAGCCAAACTCGATTAAAGAGGCTCTAAGCAGTCCAGATGCTCCGCTCTGGCAAGAAGCTATCAATAGTGAAACCGAGTCCATTCTGCAAAACCTTACTTGGGAGTTGGTTGATCTCCCTGCAGGTCATAAACCTTTAGGATGTAAATGGATCCTAAAGAAGAAGTATAAAACAGATGGAACTATTGATATGTACAATGCACGACTTGTAGCCAAAGGCTTTAAACAAAAAGAAGGATATGACTTTTTTGATACCTATTCTCCAGTAACGAGGATTGCGTTTATTCGGGTGCTTCTCGCGATTGTTGTTTTGCACAATCTAGAGATTCATCAGATGGATGTCAAGACAACATTTCTGAATGGAGAGATAGATGCTGAAATCTACATGGAACAACCTGAAGGGTTTGTTGCACCTGGTCATGAAAAGAAGGTGTGCAAGTTAATAAGATCCTTGTACGGACTGAAAGAAGCTCCAAAACAATAGCATCTTAAGTTTGACAATACGATGTTGTCAAATGGATTTAAAATCAACGAGTGTGATAAATGCGTATATGTCAAAGGGACATCGAAGCATTTGTCATAGTTTGTCTATACGTAGCGATTTGTTAATCATGGGGCGTGAGTCATGATACTATCATGGAGACTAAAAGAATGTTAAAGAGGAACTTTGACATGAAGGATATGGGATTCTGGCCGATGTAATCCTTGGGATAAAAATCGTGAGAACTCCCGATGGAATTATCTTGTCACAATCCCACTATGTGGAGAAAGTGCTCAAGAAATTCAATGCTTTTGTGATTCACCGTCAAAGACGCCCATTGATTTAAGTATAAATCTGGTTGCTAATAAAAGTCGAACGTGGCTCGGATGGAATACTCACGTATAATAGGCGATCGATGTACATCACAAATTGTACATGTCCGGACTTGGCCTACCCCTGTAAATATATTGAGTAGGTTCACGAGCAATCCAAGCCATGAGCATTGGAAAGCGTTAACCAGGGTGTTAAAATACTTGAAGTATACCTTGGATTATGGGCTATACTACTCAAGATATCATTTGTACTTGAAGGATATAGTGATGCTAGTTGGATTTGATTCGAAAGATTCTTATTCAACTAGTGGATACATATTCACCATTGGAGGTGGTGTGGTATCGTGGAAGTCCATGAAGCAAACGTGTATAGCTCGGTCCACCATGGAATCTGAGTTTATAGCTTTGGATAAAGCTGGTGAAGAAGCAGAGTGGCTTTGAAATTTTCGGAAGATATTCCATGTTGGAGGAAGCTTTGTGCTTTTGTGATGATTCATTTGTGATAGTCAAGCGGCTATAGGAAGGGCACAGAGGCAATATATGTATAACGGTAAGTCTAGACATATTCGTCGGAGACATAATACCGTTAGACAATTGATCTCAAATGGTGTGATGTCAATTGACTACGTAAAGTCAAAAGACAATTTGGCAGATCCTTTGACAAAAGGACTGAATCGAGATCAATTGGGTAAATTGCTAGAGGGAATGGGCTTGAAGTCCACAAAGTAAAAATAACTATCATAGTGGTAACCCAACCATGATGACTGGAGATCCCAAGAACTTGGTTCAATGGGAAAACTAAAATATGAAGGTTATGTTGTAACACTTGGAAACTGTTAGTCCAAGTGGCTACGATAATCTAGAGGGGGAGTGAATACATTATGCCGATTTTTCGCAAATCACCCTCTTTTTCGAATCAACAAGTAAATGACAAGAATATAAATGCGGAAATTAAACAACACTCGTTGATTTAAAGAGGTTCAACCCACCTAGGGCCTAATCCTCTACCACGGTATAAAAGGGATGGATTTCAAAAAGAAATTTTTTATTAATTACCACAATTAATACAACACCTTGAGGATCACCACAATCCTCTTACAACACCTTCAAGGAGATTACCACAATCTTCCTTCACCACCTTGCAGAGTACCACACTCTTCAAACACCTATCACCTAAATCACCCAGTGTATTCTTACCAAGAATACTCACAAGGATGTCTTGTGTTGAATGATGGACAAAATTCAAGATTACAACTCTATGAAACCAATACAAAGATTGAGTGCAAGTGTAATCAAGAATCAAAAAGCCTAGACCTCAAAGATGTGCAAGTGAAAGTACTTAAAGGCTATTACAATAAGAATGTAAAAATGAAAGCTTGAACAATTTGCAGATTTCTTGTTGTGTATTTTGCTTGTATGTGTTGTATCTTGTGTCTTCAATTCATCCTCTATTTATAGGAAAGCTTCACCAACATAGGCTCCCAACATAGGCTCCTCTATCTTCACTTTTGTCTACAAAAGAAGATCACAAGATGTAGAAATATTGTACAAAATAGAAAAGCAAATCTTTTAACATCACAGTTACAACGGTTGAAATTTTTTTGTCACAAAGAAATAACAAAGGGCGACCGGTTGCCCTGTTGAAGATTTCGACCGTTTGAAAAAATAGTGCGATCCAGGTAGGGGTTGCGGGGGGGCGCCGATCGAGGTGGGGTGCGGCCGGTCGCATCCCTAGGGTGCGGCCGGTCGACCCCTCTGACCGGTCCCCCCTCCCTATTTTTTTCAAGACTGTAAGTTCTGTTTCGATTTTCTAATCTTCAGGTACCGGTCGACCACTTTGGGCGACCGGTCGACCGACCCTTTGAAATGTTGTCCGATTTTTTTCAAAAATAAACTTCAAGAAATACTCCAAAAAATTAGTAAAAACATTTTAAATCATTTGGAAGTATTTAGACAACATTTATAAACATAGTTTTGGTGTAAAAACCAATTTAAACAAAACCAACAAAAGTGTTGTCCAATTTTTATCAAATTAAAAACTCTAAGAAATACTCCAAAATTAGTAAAAACATTTTAAATCATTTAGGAGTATTTGGACAACATATAAAAACATTGTTTTGGTATAAAATCTTATTAAAACAAAATCATCAAAATCTTGATAAAAACATTTATCTAACAAACTCCCCATTTTTGATGATTACAAACCAAAACAATTTTAGAAGGTCGATTTTAAAACAAAACTAATTTTCCGGTCTTAAAACAACAATCAATTACAAACAAGATACATCATAAGTACAAGCACACAAGGATAGGAGCAAAGATTTTTCAAAATCATTTTTGCACATGCTCCCCCTATCAACATGCATATAAAGAACAAGTATACAAGCAAAAACTAAAAGCTAAAAGCTTAGCTTTCACAACTTAAGCTTGAATTCCATGAGCTTATAAGCTCCCCCTGTCACAAAACATCATTAGTCAAGCATAAAAGTCCACAATACATCAAATGGACTAAGCATTATTCTCAGCTTATGGCTTTCAAGAGCCCTAGCTTATAGCTTTTCTTGCAAGCTTATTTTCGCTTCTTTGAGCGTATGAGCATTTTTCCTGTTTCTCCCCCTTTGGAATCATCAAAAAGAATGTTAGCACGATAAAAACATCATATATTCATATCAAAGTGCGCAAATTTATCGATTTATCGAACTTATTGAAAATTGAAGCTTAAATTCCAAGTAAAAGGGAAAAGTTGATCAATTGACTTGCAAAAGCTCATTGGATTGATAAAATATGATCTCTATAAACTTATATGACTTTTCAAATCGAGAGAATCACGTAGGTGATGAATTTTTCATTGAAACATTTTGTCGAACACTTGGCGTGCGTCGAATAAAACTAGAAGTATATAACGTCTTTGAAATTCATTTAAGCCAAAAAAATTCATCACTAATTCAGTCCAAACAACATTCAATACATCATAAATATTAAGCTCATCACATTCATATGAAATTAGCATCAAGAATTTTGCATATAAGTCAAAATCTCAAGGGTTCAACCCAATTGAGCAAATGGAGTAGAATTCTTACCATTTATTCGGTAAAGATGAGCAATGATGATGATAATCGAGCTTAATGAAGTCTAAAATATAAAACATATGCAAGAAAACACATTTGAAGTGAACTTTTAGTGTATTTGGCGAAGGGGACGAAAAATAGACAAAATAAGCCACAATGGCTGAAACTGAAGACAGAACCGAATTTAACCAAAATTAGGTGACGGGCGTCGGTCATGGTTGAGCGACGGTCGGCGTTGAGGGCGACGGTTGCCCTCAACCTCCTCAGCCCACTGTTTTGATAAAATTTCCAAAATCCGAATTTTCAACCAAAAATCCGATTTTTCGCCCATAAGTTTTAAAAACGTGCAAAATGCAATCATAGACCTCATTCAATATGCATTATGCCTAACCGAGCTCGTATTGATGCAAAAGTTTCGGAAGTTAGCGGTTTGATAAAAATGTCCGCTAATTGATCTTGAGATGGTACAAAAGATATCTCAATTTTTCGTTTTGAGACACAATCCCTTAGAAAATGATGTCGAATCTCAATATGTTTAGTACGGTTATGATGAACCGGGTTTTGAGCAATATTTATAGCGGATATGTTATCACAAAAGATAAGAACATTTTCAAACGAACATTTATAATCCGCTAAAGTTTGTTTCATCCAAAGAAGTTGTGTACAACAAAATGCCGCGGAAATATATTCGGCTTCGGCCGTTGAAAGTGAAACGCAATTTTGTTTCTTTGAAAACCAAGATACTAGGCAATCGCCTAAAAATTGACATGATCCGGAAGTACTTTTCCGATCATCAATATTTCCCGCATAGTCTGAATCACTATAACCTTTAAGAGAAAAATTTTCATTCTTTGGATAAAATAAACCATATTGAATAGTGCCTTTCAAATATTGAAAAATCCTTTTAACGACACTTAAATGAGATTCTTTGGGATTGCTTTGAAAACGAGCGCAAAGGCATACGACATGAAGAATGTCCGGTCTACTTGCGGTTAAATAAAGTAAACTACCAATCATACCTCGATATTTGGATTCATCAACCGACTTGCCTTTTTCATCTTTGTCAATCTTGACGTTTGTTGCCATTGGGGTAGAGACGGTTCTTCCTTCTTCAATGCCAAATTTCTTCAAAAGTTCATTTGTATATTTTGATTGAGAAATATAAATTCCTTCTTGGCATTGCTTAATTTGAAGTCCAAGGAAGAAGTTGAGCTCCCCCATCATGCTCATTTCAAATTCACCTTGCATTAACTTAGAAAATTTCTTGCACAAGGATTCATTAGTAGCACCAAAAATAATATCATCAACATAAATTTGCACTAATAAGCAATCTTGCCCTTTTTCAAAAACAAAGAGAGTAGTGTCAACTTTACCTCTTGTAAAACCATTTTGCAAAAGAAAAGAGCTAAGTCTATCATACCATGCACGGGGTGCTTGTTTCAAACCATACAAGGCCTTTTAAGTCTATAAACATCATTAGGCCTAGAAAAATTTTCAAACCCGGAGGTTGTTTTACATAGACTTCTTCTTGAATAATACCATTTAAAAATGCGGATTTTACATCCATTTGGTAAAGCTTGAAATTTTTAAAACAAGAATAGGCAAGTAAAATACGAATAGTTTCTAGACGTCTACGGTGCAAATGTTTCATCATAATCAATACCTTCTTCTTGACAATAACCTTGAGCTACTAACCTTGCTTTGTTTGAACAATATTGCCTTGGTCATCGAGCTTGTTCGAAATACCCATTTTGTACCAATAATTGTTTGAGATGGAGGACAAGGTACTAATTCTCATACATCATTCCTTTCAAATTGATTCAACTCCTGTTGCATTTCTAAAAACCAATCCTCATCTTCAATGGCTTCCTTAGCATTTTTAGGCTCTTTTTGAGATATAAGAGCTTTCTCGTCAAATTTTCCTCGAGTCATTACTTTATCAAGGGGATCACCAATAATAAGATCTTTTGGGTGATCTCCCTTAAATTTCAATGCTAAGGGAAGATTCGAAGTATCACCTTTATCTTCTTGAGTAACACTTTAGCTTGAAGGTTGATCATTTTGAGTTTCATCTTGAACAATGGTTTCAACGATATCCTCTTCATCACTTTCATCATTGGGTATCCTTTCAACACCCGAAGCTTCATTGAATTTGACATGGATAGATTCTTCAACAACCCCACTAGTCTTATTATAAACCCGATATGCTTTGCTCTTGATTGAATACCCCATAAATATTCCTTCATCGGCCTTAGGATCAAGTTTGTCTAATTGATCCTTAGTATTCAAAATAAAACATTTACATCCAAATATTTTGAAATAACTAATATTTGGAGTTCTTCCTTTCCAAAGCTCATATGGAGTTTTATTCATTTTAGGACGAATATAAACTCGATTAATGACATAGCAAGCGGTACTTACGGCTACGGCCCAAAAATATTTTGGAAGTGAAAATTCATTGAGCATGGACCGACTCATTTCTTGAAGTGTCCGATTCTTCCTTTCGGCTACTCCATTTTGTTGAGGTGTCCTTGGAGTCGAAAAATTATGACTATATCCCTTTGTTTCACAAAAGACTCTAAATTCGCCGTCAAATTCTCCACCTCGATCACTTCGAATGGACTTAATAGTATCTTCCTTTTCATTTTCAATGAGTCTACACAACTTAACAAACTCATTAACGGCATCGCTTTTATTTGTAAGAAATAGAGCCCAAGTATATCTTGAAAAATCATCAACTATAACAAAAGTGTAATATTTTCCACTTAGACTTGCCGTACCAATATCCCCATAAAAATCAAGATGAAGCATTTGTAGGGGTTTGGTAGTGGAAATTTCATTTTTGGGCTTAAAACTACTCTTAACTAATTTGTTCTTTTGACAAGTGTCACATAAGCCAAGATTTTCAAAATTCAATTTGGGTAGTCCTTTTACATGTTGGTTTTGTAAATAGTTTGCAAATTTTGTATCCAACATGTCCAAGTCGCCTATGCCATAAGCTAGTTAAATCATTATTGGCGACAAGACAAGAAACATTTTGACTAACCAAATCACTTGTACAAATTTTGTAAAGATTGTCTTTTCTAATTGTTTCACAAATAATTTTATCATTTTTGGAAATAAGGCATTTTTCTTTATTAAAAACAACATTATAATTTGAGTCACAAAGTTGGCTAACACTTATCAAATTGAACTTAAGCCCTTCTACTAAAAGAACATTACTAAGAGAGAAAGAAGAGTTACCAATTTCTCCATTTCCAAGAATTCTTCCTTTGCCATTGCCGAACATGACCATCCCTCTTCTTGGAGCTTGATGTTGGTAAAAAGTTCTCTCTTTCCGGTCATATGGCGTGAACATCTGTTGTCCACGAGCCATTTTGAATCTTCCATTGTTGTTATAGCCCCTATAACCTACAAAGGAATTATTTTTAGGTACCCTATAATTTTGGGGTCCATGGGGGTTAGCCTTGAGACCTTTAGGTCTCCAATAATAGCTAAAATTATTCTTCAATTTACAATTGCTAGCATAGTGTCCATTCTTACCACAATAAAAACAAGTAATAATACGAGGACTACTAGCACGTACAAAGGTTGGACCTTGGTCTTTTTTCTTAAAAGCATTTTGAAAAGGTTTATAACCAAGTCCTAATTTTGAATGCTCACCTCTTTGTGCATCTAAAATTTTTGTGACTTTATCCGTACTTAAATTGAATTGATGCACATCCTTTTTCAAATTTTCAATATCATTTGTGAGCGTTTGTTTTTCGGTTTCAAGAGTACGGACCATAGTAAGAGTAATAGCATGAGCTTTATCAAGGAGTCATAAAAGTAAATAATTTATCCTTTTCTAGTTTAAGCTCTTTATACTCCTTTTTCAAATTCTTGTATTTAACAATCAAATTTTGAAACTCATTTTGCAATTCATCAAAATCACATTGTAATTCATCAACTAGGGAAGAAGATGAAGCATTAGAGCGCACTCGGTATTTTCATCGTCTATGGCCATAAGACCATGTTCGGATTCTCCTTCCTCGTCGGTTGTTTCAAGTAATTCATCCCAAGTTTTGACGTCCGCATTTAACGCCTTTCTTTTTAGGAAAAGGCTTTTTCTTCTTTTGTTCCTCTTCCGCTAATTTTGGGCAATCGGCTATGTAGTGCCCGGATTTTACGCATTTGAAGCAAGAATTGTCTCTTGGCTTTCTTGCTTTATTTTTGTTTACAAATTTTGCAAATTTTCTAACAAGAGCGCCGTTTCTTCATCATCCTCATCACTAGCATAATAAACATTATTAGAAGAAGATGCTAAGCCTTTAATAATATTTTGCGTGCCGATTTAGAGGTGGATGGTTGAGAATTTTTCCTCTCCTTGAGATATACTTCATAAATGTAGAGATTCCCAATGAGCTCATCAAACTTGAGTGTCTCAAGATTTTGAGCTTCCGTGATTGCCGTCACCTTTTCGGACCATGAGCCGGGAAGGCGTTTAATACCTTGGTCACCTTGTCTTCTTCGGAGATGACCTTTCCAAGAGCCACAAGAGGATTGACAATGTTGTCAAGCCTTTCCACCATTTTTGATATGCTTTCACCATCATGCATATTGAAATTTTCAAAGTCTTTCACAAGCATTGTTTTTCTTGCTTGCTTTACTTTCTTTGTGCCCTCATAAATGGTTTCTAATTTTTCCCAAACTTCATGTGCCGACCGTATGCCTCTTATGCGATTATATTCGGTGGTGGTAAGAGAGCAATATAAAATATTTAAGGCCTTACCATTTAGAGATAAAGCCTTCTTGTCATTTTCATCGTACTCCTTGAATGGCTTGGGAGTAGTGGTACCATCCTCCAATTTTGTTGTTGGTTGAGCAACTCCTTCAATGACCACATTCCAAATATCAAATCCGCATCCTTGTAGAAAGCACTCCATGCGGTCTTTCCAAAATGCGTAGTTGTTGGCGTCGAATAGTGGTGGCTTGTTGGTGGAGGTGCCGGTGGTGAGATAAGCTTCATTCGTAGCCATGGATCTATCCTCTTTACTCGGAACGAGCTTAGCCAAAGAGTTTGGCTCTGGTACCACTTGTTAGTCCAAGTGGCTACGATAATCTAGAGGGGGTGAATAGATTATGCCGATTTTTCGCAAATCACCCTCTTTTTCGAATCAACAAGTAAATAACAAGAATATAAATGCGGAAATTAAACAACACTCGTTGATTTAAAGAGGTGCAACCCACCTAGGGCCTAATCCTCTACCACCCCAGTATCTCCGGGATGGATTTCAAAAAGAAAAAGATTTTATTAATTACCACAATTAATACAACACCTTGAGGATCACCACAATCCTCTTACAACACCTTCAAGGAGATTACCACAATCTTCCTTCACCACATTTGAAGAGTACCACACTCTTCAAACACCTATCACCTAAATCACCCAAGTGTATTCTTACCACAAGAATACTCACAAGGATGTCTTGTGTTGAATGATGGACAAAATTCAAGATTACAACTCTATGAAACCAATACAAAGATTGAGTGCAAGTGTAATCAAGAATCAAAAAGCCTAGACCTCAAAGATGTGCAAGTGAAAGTACTTAGGCTATTACAAAAGAATGTAAAAATGAAAGCTTGAACAATTTGCGATTTCTTGTTGTGTATTTTGCTTGTATGTGTTGTATCTTGTGTCTTCAATTCATCCTCTATTTATAGGGAAGCTTCACCAACATAGGCTCCCAACATAGGCTCCTCTATCTTCACTTTTGTCTACAAAAAGAAGATCACAAGATGTAGAAATATTGTACAAAATAGAAAAGCAAATCTTGTCACAGTTATAACGGTTGAAATTTTGTCACAAAATAACAAAAGGGCGACCGGTTGCCCCTGTTGAAGATTTCGACCGTTTGAAAAAAAATAGTGCGATCCAGGTAGGGGTTGCGAGGGGGTGCGACGGCCGAGGAGGTGGGGTGCGACCGGTCACCCTAGGGTGCGACCGGTCGTCTTCACCCTTGACCGGTCCCCCTCCCTATTTTTTCAAGACCTGTAAGTTCTGTTTTGATTTTCTAATCTTCAGGTACCGGTCGACCACTTTGGGCGACCGGTCGACCGACCCTTTGAAATGTTGTCCGATTTTTTTCAAAAATAAACTTCAAGAAATACTCCAAAAAATTAGTAAAAACATTTTAAATCATTTGGAAGTATTTAGACAACATTTATAAACATAGTTTTGGTGTAAAAACCAATTTAAACAAAACCAACAAAAGTGTTGTCCAATTTTTATCAAATTAAAAACTCTAAGAAATACTCCAAAATTAGTAAAAATATTTTAAATCATTTAGGAGTATTTGGACAACATATAAAAACATTGTTTTGGTATAAAATCTTATTAAAACAAAATCATCAAAATCTTGATAAAAACATTTATCTAACAGAAACAATGTTATAACCTATCCCTAGAAAGCAAAACCAAGTGTTGAAACACCTGCAAAGTTGTGGTGAGGCTAAGTCATTTGACTTTTAATGATTCCTACACCTCATTGAGGTTGAGTATGGCAGATACTCGGACAGAGATCACCTATATAAGTGAGAAGTGCGGGCTTCAAAGTAACACTTATGAATCCAAAGTGGTGTCCATGGCCGAAACGGACACAAAACGTGAGAACAGAAGGTGTTGAGACCTTATTGTGTTAATACTGTTGACTCGGTATACACCGTAGAGGAATAGTTCAAGTCATTGCATCCACTAAGCTGCCAGTGTACCCGATGGTATTGACTACGGAAGGTTCAAAGTCATAAGCTACCTTTCCGAATGCAATATTGTCTCTTGAGGACTGGTTTGCGTGTCTGCATTCATGCATACATTAATTTCCACTCATGTAGGGGATTGTTGGAAATTTTTGATAAAGTGGGTGTCGACCCGACTTTGACCAATTTTTCGGTGGCTAAATATTTAATTCTGGAGGAATTAAATTATATATTATTAATCTACGTTCCGAGTAGATGTTCGTAGTATTTTTTATTACTCAAAACCAAATTTTGGTGAGTGAGAAATTAATACACGAAGGTAGCCACATAAATGGGCATTATGTAAAGATTATTTAAAGGGAGATGAAAGGCTTATGTCTTATCCCACATGGAATACAAATCATAGTTTATCCTAGTTTATTTACTAGAAGGTGTTATTTGTTGTATAAACTATAACACAAGTGGATGATCACAAGTGGGCCACACGCGCGCGCGTCCGCTCGGCCGGCCTGGGCTTGGGCTTGGGCTTAGGCATGGGCCTGGGACTGGGACTGGGCTTGGGCCGGGAAGGCCCGGCCCTATTGGGCCCAGGTCCAGGTCCACTAAAGTTTTGCCACTCGAAAATGGGCTTGGCCCGATTCGAGTGATCGCTGGACTGTTGGAGTTGGAGCCAATGAATCTCGGGACATTGTAGGTGTCGCATTCGTGTGATCGTTGGAGTTGTAACTCCCCAGTGGTGGTCACCGAAGTTAGCCCACTACATGATGTTATGCAAGAGTGGGGTGTAACACCTTGGTTGTTACAAGTGATTAATGCCCACTACCCAGTTTTTTCTCCTGCAGGTGGATTGATTGACTATATATATCATTTTTTGCATTGCAGTTTGAACTACAGAATTCTTACTCCATAAAAAGCATACACTCATATATTTTGCATTCTGCACTAAGTCCAAAGAACCGGTCTTGGTCAAAGACATTTCTAGTTCGCAGGTGCTTTTGTGTTAGTGGTGCTACTACACAGAAGACGTAAGCCATTTCATCTTTGGAAGCAATACGTCAAACCGTGAGCACTAGCTGAGACGTAATTGCTTTGCGGAAAGAGATTCATCTCGACTCGACTTCTGGAAGTTCTATTAACCAGTTGTAATAGTTAGTTCAATTTCTGTAATTTTCTGTTTCTGTAATTTGCCATTTTGAAGGCATTCCTTGTTCTGTAATATTGTAAACAACATTATCGAGTAAATTCTAGTGTATTTATAGTTACTGGTCTACTTCTATGGAGGTTATTTGTCACATGTGTCGTCATATGATAATTAGCCCCACAATGATCATATGACTAATATAATATAGTTTGGGTCGACCTGACTTCGATTTGGTTCTGGTCAATCCTTGATTTGACTCAACTAAAAATGTGCGATTCTTCGTTATGTTGGCCATTTTCTTAGATCCCAAGGAAAAAGTTATATCATAATGGTGTCAGTATCATGCTGACTAATTTGCACTTCTCCACCCACAAAAGCATTGTATGTTTAGTAACTTCAATCAGCATGGACTTATGTATCCATTGGCAAGATTTTGAGTCCAAGTATCAAATCATATCTCCTAATTTCAATTTTGGCCCGGCCCCAATAACTAATTTAACTTGTGCTACATCCATGCCAATTTTGAAAGGTCAAATAATTGCGAAAAAAAACAAGGAAAGCATGTTTGATTAGGTTTATTTACTCAATTTGATTTTGTCTACAATTTTTCATATCTATAACATTCTCATACGTATTAGTTACACGTGTGTATCTATATATATAATAACCAAGTCAATTATAAATAGTAAAAAACTTTTTCCCGCCTAAATGAATCTTCCTCAATTAGTAAAAAATTAGTTCCGATTTTTTGCATTTTTTTAGTGTGAAATCGAATTATTTTCAGCGGATGGACACTATTTTCGGTATTGTTGAAATCATTAATTAATTAATTAAAGTATTATATTAATGGAAACAAATCTCTAATGTAATAATATCATTAATTAATTAATATTATTCAGGGAAACAAATCCGAATTTTATACTATTCTAATTTATTTAGGTTGGTTTGACTACTGATTGATTACAACTAAAACTCATTCTGTAAATATTTTTGGAATTGATTACAATCGTAATTCTAGCAATAAATATTACCAAATACAACTCTCAATTTATTTAATTCCGCTAACAATTTTGGAATTATATTATTTGAATATACAATTAAGGCAAATATATAAGATAT
This sequence comes from Rehmannia glutinosa, assembly GCA_016081115.2. NCBI lineage: Eukaryota > Viridiplantae > Streptophyta > Magnoliopsida > Lamiales > Orobanchaceae > Rehmannia > Rehmannia glutinosa. The sequence goes on from JABTTQ020000747.1 coordinate 28,887, forward strand.
AGATAGATTATTAAAATCTAGAAATCAAAATTGGAGAATAATCAAAAATTAAAATTCAATTACCAAATAATCAAAACTTTACACAAGTCTTTATAAAAAAAAAAGGAGAAATTTATGGAAGACGTGCAAATATAGAAATAATTCAACAAAATTTGGCAATAATAAAAAAAAGTTGGCAAAAGATTATAGTAATTGATTTCCTTAAATATACACATCACTGCAGCTATAAATACGAGTTCACTCTTTTTTTTACCACATTCTTTTATCAATAATACATGTTTTCTCTTAAAATTCATTTCTGTCAGTTTTGCAAACACATGAAGGGCTCTGATGATGACATTGATCAAGGATATCAATACGAGCAAATGTCGATAGGCTATGAAATTGCAATTGGTCGATCTCCACGAGAAGCCTGCTAATAATGAAATTGCAAATTGCAAATGTCATTTTTTATTTATCTTATTGCAAGGTAACAAGATACACAACACTATAAGGAAGATTCATGTCGCAAAATTTAAAAAACTGTTTGCCTAAAGGCTATTTCCCTGCCATCAAAGACTTCGTTGTGGCGTATTATATTGATGATAAATACAATACAACAAATACAAGACAACTAATATGAAATACAAGATTATGTTTCATGGCAAAGTACATGCTATTGAGATGGATAACAACGCATTTCCTATTTCCTAGGTTTTTTGTTCAATTTCATCATATATTTATATATCTATCATATATGATAATCAAAATGAAACCACAAGCAATCCTGAATAGATGCCTATCGATATATTAAATCTATCAATATACTTTTCTTACATAATATAGAAGACCTGATTCCCATATAAATTAATTGTTTACATATTTATTAACTTAAAGAAAAAATTATGTTTGTTTACAAAAATAGATATTTCAGGGTACTCCGCCATATAAAATAAAAATTGAAACAACGTAATAAAATAATAGTACACATTAAATTATACTTTTATGTTCGGAAATTATCTGCAAAAAATAAAGAAAAAAAGATAGAGATCTTGTTAATAATTAAAAAATCATAAAAACATTTTTCTTCTTAGTGGATATCATCGCCAGTGAAGAGCTTGGTCGAAGTCTTTCTTTCTTATGGTTTGGGTGAACAACAAAAATGGTAGATCTACAACTTTTGACTCAGATCTAGGTGTAAAAATACATGCAACTAGGAAGTCATTTTGGGTACATTTAAATCTATGTTGTATATTTTCAAAATATTGAAAAAAAAAAAGAAATAAGCATATAAATAACAATTTTGAAAAAAAATTGGGCTTGAAAAACTGAAAGTTTACTCGAAAATTTTTGGAATATTTTTGAAACGAAAAGCCCTGTATATTTTATAAAAACAAAATATATATAAACATTTGACCTTTTGTGGCTAAAATTTTCGGCCGACAAAGAACAGTCGTTCGCCGGCAAGATTTTGACACAAATTGTCGTTAGTTTTGAAGATAGACGGTGGAGTAGGTCTCTTGTAGGACCGTCTTACGGATCCTATTCCATAAGACGGATCCTACCAACCCACCCGCCCAAAGAACCCGCCCGCCCCGCCCGCCCCTACAACCTGATCCACCGTCGCCAGAGCCCAACCCACCCGTCTGCAACACCTCACCCGCCCAGCAACCCGCCTATAACACCTCTTATTTAAAAATAAAAAAGAGCTCCACAGTGGAATTGAATCCGCGACCTTTATAGACTTAAAGTGGTGTTTTACCACTATACCACTAGTGCTTATTGTGTAAATTTAGTATAACAATTTATATAAACCTATTCATAAATACGCCTGGTAATTAAAAAAAATTAAAAACGCTTATAAATGTAAATGCTAAGAATTGAACCCAGTCTATTAAAAAAAACATGATACATTATATAAATAAATGGATACTTATAAAAGTGTTACTTTAACTACATCATATTTATTTTTTGTACCTATTTTGTTCCTATTTTGTAAACGCTTATAAATGTAAACGCTTATAAATAAATGCTAAGAATTAAACCTATTCTTTTGTTCCTATTTTGTAACGTATTAAGAAATATGATACTTTATCTCAACAAACGGATACTTTTACTTATAAAAGTGTTACTTTAACTATATCATATTTATTTTTTATTTTTCCTTCTTTCCTTCATTTCTAATTTGTGACTATATTAAAAATCATGATACTTTATCTCAAAAACTAGATATTTTAACGTATAAAAGTGTTACTTTAATATGTTTTATATATATATATTATAATATATTCATATTTGTGGCTATATTAAAAAAATATGATACTTTTTCTCAAACAATAGATACTTTAACGTATAAAAGTATTACTTTAACTTTGTTATATATATATATATATATATATTATAATATATTCATAATTTGTGACTATATTAAAAAATATAATACTTTATTTAAAAAAACAGATATTTTTACTCTTAAAACATGATATTTTGTCTCAAAAATATATATTTTTACTCGTAAAGGTGTTACTTTAACTCGATATATTTATTTGTTCTTTAATGTAGTGTAATATTTAATATCATAAAATTATCATATTTAATATCAAATGTATCAATATATCCAGCACAAGTATCAGTTTTTCAATGGAAAAAACATTAGTTACAAGACTAGAACGAGTACATTAAAAAATCCTATTTTTTCAATATATAAAAATTAAAGTATCAATGTTCACCTTAAAAGTATCATATTTATTAATCAAAAGTATCACTATTTTCGGATAAAGTATCATTTCCTATTTAGAGAATTTAAATTTTTAAAATTAAGGGATGATAATGAATCTTTATATTCATGGTTATATTCAAGGTTACACTAAGTATGCACAACAAGAATCAGTGGTCTAGCGGTAGAATACCACCTTACCTTTATTAAGGTCGCGGGTTCAATTTCCCTGTGGAGCTCTTTTTTTTTTAAATAAGAGGGGCTGGACGGGTGGGCTGGGCGCAGCGGGTGGGGGGGGCTATTAGTTGCAGTTTTTTTTTAAAATATTTACCGGGTCCAACGGGTTATGCAGGCGGGCGGGCTGTAGGATCCGTCTTACGGAATAGGATCCGTAAAACGGTCCTATATAAGTTTTTGCCTAGACGGAGAAGATGACTAGAGATGGGTGGAGAAGATGACTCGAGATGGGTGGAGATGTGTTTTTGAAAAGGAAGGGGTGTCAATATGGAAGGGTGCAAATCAACCCCAAAAATGTGTAGGTTGTTATTTGGAAGGGTGAAAATTGGATCATTTTTTTGTGCTCCATCTGGACACGTGTCTTGATCGTGTGCAGCAAGAGTGGGACGTGTCATATAAGAGTACAAGAATGCTGAAAAAAGTATTGTGCTCCTATTAAACAAATGTAACACATTTAATTGGGCCTTTTTTTATTTGGGCTAAATAATTATATTCGATTTGTATAGGATTGGGTTGTTTTTTTAAAGGCTATAAAATTGGGCTCCATTAATAGATTTTATTTTATTTTATTAGAATTAAAATCTGTAATTAGATATTTATTAAAATTAATGGAATGTTAAATAAAATTCATTAATTATATACTATGCAATTTTTACATATAGATTTATATATATTGCGAAAATTTAATAATTATATAAATTGATTGAATGGTTTTTGAATAATTAATATTTTGTTAATGTTTTGTATTAAAGTTGTAAGTTTTTTATGAATTCAATATTTTTAGTTAATTTTTTAATTAAAATTTTAAGTTAATTGATGAATTCTATATCTTTTTAAACTCATTTAGTGACTTTTTACAAAAAAACTATATAGTTTCAGTAGGTACATCTTCGAATCTGTCGAATAGAATTAATATGCAAGTTTCATCGAATAGAAGTATTTATCAACTTGTCGAGTTTACGACTTAGTGACATCACAAATGGTATATTCAATATTTTTTGTTTGTTCGTTATTAAAATAATAAATAATTCATGTACTTATATATGATTTCTTTTGACGCATGTAATTTAACTTTTAGCAGTCAGGGTTCCCAACTTGAAAGGTTAATCTCGGAAAAATATCAACAATGTTGGCACTTCTTTTGGTGATATCTCTGTAACATATCCCGATAGGAGCTCTAACACAGATGTGATCATTGATCTCAGTCTCGATGATGATGATGATGATGATGATGAAAGTGATGCGACTTGATTAAATACTATATCCAGTGAAAATATTTTGAATGATGTAACTCAATCCCACTCAATTGAGTCTGTTACCTTGACTATCATTGATAATTATAACTATTTTTAGATATTTTTATCAATTTAAATCAAATGCATAAAAATATTATTTAAATAATTACTATTTCATTAAATTATTTACATAATATTGGGATTACTACAAGAAAACTGCTGATAGCACCACCAAAAAGACACCGATTTTATGGCTTTACTGGTGTCTTTTCCTTTTTAACATCGGTTTTGTAAGAAACCGGTGTCTAATCAACGCTGTCGTTTGATAAACAACACCGGTTTCCTAGAACCGGTGTCTATTGTATAAAACTTTCCCAAATAGACACCGATTTTGGCATCGGATTTTGAAACCGGTGTCTATTTATATAAATATATTTACATTAGACACCAGATTTTTTGACACCGGTTATAGAACCGGTGTCTTTATTTTTTAACACTAGATCTTAGACACCGGTTCTACAGTCGGTGTCGTTAGCGCCCCTAATTAATTAGGTCACAGTACCTATACACACACAAACCTCCATTTTCAATTCACCGCTCGATTCTTGTCCAATGGAGAAAATGGGCATTTTTCTCGGCATCTTAATTGTGTTTTTCTCCATTTTCGCTTCTTCTGTTCTGTCCAGAACACTCCCATTCAGCTCAAAAACCACATTCCTAGATGTTTCTTCCACGATTTCAAAAACCCAAGATTTGTTCACTGAATTTCCAAAATGTACTACCCTCAAAGCACGAGGTACACCACTGGCGCCCAACCGTTTCTCCCGAATCCGCCCTGAGTTTCCAGCTCGATTCTCGCTTGTCCGTGCGTGGGAATTCGTCGGAGGACTACAAAACCCTCACATTGCCCCGGCTCGCTCGTGACTCGGCTCGATTCAAGGTTATTCAGACCCGGCTAGATCCGGCGAGTCAGGCATAGAAAAGCAGAGATCTAACCCCTTTGGGAGGTGAACTCGAGGAGGAAAAGCTAGAAGGTCCCGTGATTTATGACGAGTCAAGGGAGCGGCGAGTATTTCTGCCGAATCGGAACCGCCACTCGCCGACTCGGGCTTACATGGTGCTCGATCTGGGAGTGGCGTCAGGCGGGTGCAATGCGCACCCTGCGCAGATTGTCGCTCAATCAGTCAGGAAGGAGAGTCGCTCAATCGATGTGGCTATTCATGGAGCCGGATTCATGGAGCTATTCCTCTCCGGCGACTTTCTCAGCCGCCGTTGGGAAGCAGGTCTGTCACTTCGTCTTCAAATTCTTTTTATTTTATTTTATTTTATTATACGAATGTGCTAAAGTTCTTGATAGTTGAATTTTTTTTTCTCATGTGAAATCTTATTTGTTCTTCAATGCACCACATTTAAATGTCATATTTATGCTCCACATATGCTGTTTACTCACTCTAGCCCCTTAAACTGGATATTTGTTCATTGTCTTACATGGCACCCTATTTCTTTTCACGTTTTATATAATTTCTGATTTTCATAACTTTTCATCTTTAACGATGAGAGATTGTGAAAATGTTAGAGTTTTTCAAAGCATTTCAATCTGCTCGGCTTTACTCCTCGGTCCCAATTCTAGGGAGTTTTGATGTGATTGAAAATATGAGAATTTTGAGTACCTATTACAAGATCTTCTTTGTCAAAAATGGTGGATACATCATTATTTTGGGTAAGATAGTCTTTGGGAAATAAGTTTGTTTTATAACAAATAGAGTCTAGTTTTGGGGCATCCCAAAAAGAAATAAGAGCATAATTCACTACAAGAAAATGATGATTTTCCTCACGCGTACTTTTTCGTGAGATATATGTGCGATAGAGATAATTGTGGGGTTACATTGGCTCCTCTACCTCCGATGCTCGCCCATCTACTATTATGGAGTGCAATGTTTGTGGCAACTTGAGCAAATGTGAAGACGGAGAAATGAATGAAAATGAATTATGCGGTGAGTTTCTCTACTAAAAGTAATATTTTCGTTGTTCATTGTTTTGTGAACACTTGATATTTGGCTTATGCATTTCCATCGTTTTTACGGTTTATGTTTCGATTTGTGTTGCACAAAAGGATACATTTCATGTGATCTATTTTCTCTGTTTAAATCATATCTTTGAAACTTATTTATCTTGTTTATTAATTTAATATGATGATTTTCGGTGAAATATATGGAGGGATTCATATTGGCGGTGGCTTCAATGACATGAAGATTCTTATGCGATCTACGAGGCGGTCTTGCTTTTGTAATTCCCATAAAAAGTAGATCTTTTACATTGCGGAGAAAAACAAAAATGCATTCCCGAACTTCTATCAAGAATCACAGGGGCCATGGGCTTTGATCCGTTGGCGGGTAACTTTGCGTGGTAAGTTTCTTCTATGATTTCCAAAAATTCTAAAATAAGGGGTATGCCATTTATGTAATAGCTTGCTTGGCGAACACTTGTTTGATGCATGTAGGATAGTTCAAAAACTTTGTGGTTTGGTTAAGATGCATTTGGAAGGCGAAGTCCTCTAGTTCATTGGCAACACAACGGGGATTTGCGCTCTTTGCTATCTTACGTATCACCGCCTTCTTCTACTCAACAACATTATGGTACATCACTGGCGTACATAGCCGTACTCTTTTTTATTCCTATTAGATCATATATGTCTCACGTTTGTTTGGAAAATGTGCAAATAGTGGAATCTCGTGTCGGTGTCAAACAGTGTATACATTACATTTTGAAGGATTGAGATATATTTGTGGATAAAAGAATTGTTTGTACTCTCTCAAAAGTCAACACTACATGCACATAATGAGAATGCTTATGCCTTATTGATCTTGTATGGGCACTTTGTTTATTCAACACCTCATAAATACGCAATTAGTTCATCTTAATTTATTCTCGAATTGTAGTTGACATTAAATTGCTATAGAGCTTTAGTCTTTTACATTACATTCTGTTCTTGTTTTAGTTTAAGGAAACATCCTATCGACTCGTTCTTTGAATCTCTAAACGAGATATTGATGATGAGAAGGGAAAATAAATGTGACATTTTCCTACACAAAATAAGTTGAAATTTAAAGAAGTTAAATGTATATATGCAATTTAGTATCCTTTAGCATCAAAGAAAATATCTAACATTTTGTTCTTTAAAATAAAATCGAAATTCATTATAATACAAGTATATGGTATATGGTCGCATAGGCGTCTTTCCCTGCTCTCGGTGTTAGCATTTTGTTTAAATCGTATTGTAATACTAACACCATACCTTTGTTGTTGGATATGAGCCTTGATTTTCCAATATATGTCCTGAGTAACTGAAGTTTTGAGAATGCAAGTAAGATGGAATCTTTGAGATATTGCACTTCTTTGAATCTGCTGCTGCTATGCACGTTCTTTGAATCTTCGTTGTGTTTAAAGCCTGCCACAACAAATAAACCAAACAGCCCTCTGGCATGATTTCAAGTTTGGTTAATCTGTTATATTTTATATAGTTGTTATATAATATTTGAGAGCTTGTATGATATCTTAAGGTATTTGATAATGTTTTTTGCGAATATGGCTTCAGTATCTTTGGTTAGTTTTAATTTTGATCGTTTAATTGCTAACTGTTTTGCAGCTGAAGTTCATTTATCTTTTTTCCCCTGTGTTTGAGTAACATAAGAACCAAAGATGCAGCAATTTCAAGTAGTGATTACGTGAGGTTTATTTAAGTTTTGCTTATAAGAAAGGTATCACTTTTGAGGATGACCTGGCACATTTCTCAAGTAGTAATTAGGTTTTTTGCTGAACTTTATACATATAAGTTGATTTTCATTGCCTTATATGAAGTTTTGTCTTTGCTGTAGTTTGTTGATCCTCTTTCATGTTTTCATTTCTTATTTGCATCATTATTTTATTGCCACCATTCTATTTGATGTATATCTATTGTGAAGGCCTTTCCCAAAGATGATCCCACAAAAGCTTGCAGATTGACTGACTGCTTTTCTAGGATACAAAGCTGGGATGACACATATTGTGCGTGAAGTTGAAAAACCTGGGTCAAGTGAGTGCTCAATTTTCTAGCTTTATTTTGTAACTCCAGTCGGTCGTTTTTGTAATTATTCTTTAAATTTTTGGGTTAGGAGGACCTTGTATATTCCCAGACCTTGTATTATTCTTCATTCTCCACTGGGAAAAGGAGAATTACTGAGTTAAGGGTCAACCCTGGAGTCATATATACTTATCCTGAATTCATGTTCACTCGTCATTTATGTGATGTTCTTTTTTGGTACAGAGCATTTGCGATGCAGGGGAGGGCCTCAATTTGGTTTTCATGCGGGAGAAATTCAAGAGCGAGAGGATGAGAATATACTTATCATTTTGCGAGTTAGGCATTTAATGGTTGCTCCACTTCTCAAATACTCCACCATGACTTACCACTGGTAATGAAGCTTAATCTTTTGTCTCTGTGTTTTACCATCCCATTTTGCATATTAGAAAAATATACAATTTTGATTGTATAGATATAGCATTTGTCCTTTGTGCACCCTTGTTTGTACACAAAATCACTTGTCATGTGGACATGTCAAACATGAAAACCACTCTGGAAAATTTAACCCGAAAACTTAAATGTCTATTGAATACGAATTCGATAAGATTAGTTATTTTTTCTCGCTTTCTTTTTTTAATAAGTTGGGAGTAGTAGTTGAAGGGGATGGGATAAATTTCAAAGAAATCGAAAGATACAACTTATTAACACCCTTACAAAGGTTGAACAATACCATAAGCTGGTGGTCTTTTTTCTTTCTTTTTCGAACAGTTTGAAGTTTGAAATTATAGGTGCTCTACAACTTGAGTCAACTTCATGCTTTATGTGAGTGCTTTGTCTAATAAGTTCATTTTGATTCTTAGAAAACCATCAACCACAGAAAAGAGCTTTTCCCCCTTGGTACTATACGTGTTTTTAGTGCGAGGTAACTAGTGGGAATCGATAACCATTAACCTGGTTACAAATTTATAGACCATCTTTAGTATTTTAAGAACCTGGTTATGTCTGATTTTAGCAACAAGTATTTCCTATTGATTAATATGGGTAAATCACAAAACTACCCCTAAAATTTAATCTAGTTACAAAAAAGCATTAGTTATCTTTCAAAGAATTATAAATATTCTTTGCACATGTTATAGTTAAGTGAGATTTGATCATATTGTTGATTTTTCATTTCATTTATAGTCTTGATTTGATATTCTTCCTTCGAGGCAAAGGCGTAATGAGCGAGTTTGATGATATCGGGCACAACCACGATGCTTGGGCAATGTTGGAGAAAATCTTATGTGGGTGGCTGAACAAGTCAAAAATTTCATGTTTAATTGGATTTTGTTGTTGGATCATATGGATTTGTTGCTGTAGTTGAATTATATAGTCTTTTTGTTAGTTGATGGAATTAATCGGATTATGAATTTATAGTTGTTTTATCGAAAGGAACGCCGCTACTAGTCTTTTTGTTGGATTTTGGCTATTAGTGACTTTAGTATTAATGGATTTCATGTTTAATTGGTAGTGCACTTATGATGGTTGCTAGAATTGAAGTTCATAATGAATTATTTATTTATATGAATTAATGATCCGGTGTTTTTGTGTAAATAAACAACCCTTTTAGAACCGCTTCTAAAAACATCAAAAGACACCGGTTTTGATGCGGTGTCTATTCATCAAAAGACACTGGTTTTAAACCGGTGTCTTTAAAATAAAAGACACCGGTTTTAAACCGGTGTCAAAAAGTTCAGGCTTTTAACACCAGTGGCTTTAACACCGGTTGTTTTACTAATAGGCACCGGTTTTAAACCGGTGTCATTGAAGGAAAAGACACCGGTTTTAAACTGGTGTCAAAAAGTTCAGACTTTTAACACCGGTTGTTTTTACTAATAGACAGGTTTAAAACCGGTGTCGTTGAAGAAAAGACACGGTTTTAAACCGTGTTAAAAGTTCGGACTTTTAACACCGGTGGCTTTAACACGGTTGGTTTACTAATAGACACCGGTTTAAAACCGGTGTCTATCGACTTTTTTGTAGTAGTGGATCTTTGGCGATGCAACATACACGTGTCAATTTTGTGGGGCATTATTTTGATACAAAGAGAGGTTACGACCTCATGTAAAATCAAAAACGTATTTTCATGTAACAAGAGTCGAGGATAATCTCTCTCCAATGTGAAATTTGTATTTGAAAATTCATGTTTTGAGTCATGGTCAATTATACATTCTTTGTCTCTCGATTTACGAATCTAAGAGACTCAAAATATTAGTTTGTGGAGACGATAAATCGAAAAACAAACAGACGCATGTAATTATTAAATGTAGTTCTTGATTTATTTTTCTCTGAGTTTCTATTTTTCAATTATACATTCTTTTTTGTTTAATCTTTATATATACACGCAATTTACATTCAATAACACATTTCATTATATCCGTGCATTGAGCAGGTCGAATACTAGTATAATTAAAAATAAAACCCACGCCTTATTTCTTGAACTAATTGTGAAACGTAAAGAATTGAAAAACTTTGAGGTCCCCAAGAATGTTTGTTTGATTGAGTTCACTTACCCAATTTGATGTTGCATGTAGTTTTACATATGTATGCCATTTCCAAACGTAATTAATGAAAAACATCACTTTGTTATCAATGCCAGATCCATGGGGCGGCGCCAATGTTTTTAAATCCGGATATTGAGCGGTCATTGGTTCAACCTAGGTTAAATTATTCTTAAAAATCGGATGGACCACATACATGCACACATATATATTATATATGTACACACAAATAAAAAGATTGTAAATACATCCAAAAATTCTAACAAATACAATTAAACAGTCACCTAGGTTTCGGGTTTTGCATGGATTTTGGTGGTGTGGCGGTTTTTTAGCCATCCGGTTTTAATATTTAACCCGGACCGGGCATATGATCCATTCGGTCGAACCATTCGAACCAAGGCAGTCGGGTTTCCAAACATTGGGCGCAAGTGGGGGCTCTTGCCCCAAAATTTTCCAAGTTTTCTTTGATTTACTTCTTATCTAGTCTATTACTATGTATAAATTAAGGCAAAAATACATTTACCCCGGTAAATTTTAACAAAAAACAATGTAATTCGTTTTCAAAACTATATTCGTCTCCAATTTCAAATTCTGCGTCCGCCACTGCCTGCTTGTTATTGCTTTCTTTCTCGAACTGTTTGGTAATCCACCTCTAACCGTAGCCGTCAAACCGGGTAAGAACTTCGGAGCCTGACCCGACAAATCCACCCGGATATCAAACCTTCTAATCACACACAGTGCCACACTTTTCATCTCCATGACCGCCATTTCCTTCCCCAAACAAACCCTAGGCCCGGCCTGAAAAACCGGGTACTTAAACGGATTCTCCATCTTAAAAACCCCATTCTCCAACCACCTCTCGGGCCTAAACTCAAAACAATCGGGCCCCCAAATTCTCTCCATCCTCCCCATTGCATACGGGTGGTACGTAACCCTAGTCCCCCTCGCGACAAAAGTACCATCCGGCAAAACGTCGTCGTTTTCGCAAAACTTCGAATCGAATTGAACCGGCGGGAAAAGCCTAAGCGTCTCGTGAACCGCCGCCTGCAGATAACACATTTCCCGCAGCTGATCGAAGCTCGCGATTTCGGATCTCGCCCCGATTATTCGGTCCGATTCGTCTCGAATCGATTCAATCGCCGCCGGATTTTCGCTCAGCAGCCAGAAAAAAGCGGTTAGGGCGGACGCCACCGTGTCGCGGCCGGCAAGGAGAAAGCTTATGACGATGTCTCGGAGGAACTCGTCGTCGTCGATTGTGGCCATGAATCGGGCCAACAGATCTTCGCGAGGTGAATTTTTTTTAATTATTTTTCTTTTGTATTTTATTACCCCGTCTGCTAATTCGTGAACAGATTTAATGGCGTGTTTTAGTTTTTTCTCAGATCCTAGATTTAACGCCCTTTTCAATTTCCACACCAATGGAGACGCAGAAATCGCTCTTTCCGCTGACAATTTCGACGCCAGATCGAAAGCGTTCGCGAATTCCGAAATCGGGAGCGATAATTTCAAACAACCCGGGTCGAACCCGAACGAGAATTTACAAATGGTGTCGAACGAAAATCGACGAAAAACGTCCTGCAAATCGAGTCGAATATAAATATCTTCGTCCGAAACGGACGACAACAAAGGAATGAGCCTGGAACGGATTTCCGAAGTTATTATATCAAAAGCGTGCGATCTCAAAGACACGCTTCCGAGTTCCAGAGACGCGATTTTGCGCTGGAACTTCCATAAATCGTTATCCACGTTGAAAATCCCTTTCCCTAAAAGATCGCCGAGAATTGCGGAAAAGGGCCTGCCCTTTGGGTAATTATCGAATCTGGTTTTGAGAATGTACTCGACGTTCACGTGATTGGCTGTGATGATATTACCGAGGACGTGGACGTGGATGGTTCCCGTCGGGGATTTTGCCAGGAGATGAGAAAACCAGTCGCAGAGATTGTTGAATTGTAATGACCAGCTTGAAGTGAGAAAGGTTTGGCAAGTTTCACAGGTACACCATGGTTTGATTTTTTTATTAGAAAAAACGAAGATTGAGGAAAGAATGAAAAGTGTTGTGAAAGTTAAGATAACGAAGAAATTAAAGTTCAGTTGGAATAATAGAGATAGAGAAAAAGCTTCAAATGCCATTTGAATACAAAAATGGTGGATTGAGTAGAGAGATAGTGGATGGGTTTGGGAAGGAGGGAATGGGAGTGTGCGTGGGTTATGATTTTATTATATAATGTTTGATTGTGCTATTCAATTTTCATTTTCTTCTTCTTTTTCTTTTTCTTTTTTTTTTAAATGTGGTCCAAAAAGTAAGTAATAGTCAAAGTTGTAGGTGTTGTGGATCAGCACACGAAAGTGGCGTGGGACGAATGAAAAACTAAAAAATAAAAAACATATCGAAATTGAAGTTAAGTGAGTTTTAACTTTGGATCGTTTTGAACGATCGAAATTTACTTTGCTTAGTCAAAAAATAATTAAGGCTCCGTCATGGATTGATGGATTTGAAGTTATGGATTTCGAAAAATTCATCTCAGATGGAGTCATTTGAATCCTTCCACTAAATCATCTCCTAAAATTCAAATTCTTTCATCCAAATACGAACCAATAGATATTGGTCGTGTTTGCAACGTGAACAAAAATATCAAGATCAATGTAATTCTAATCTAAGCAATCTAGCTATGAGCGTTTGTTGATAGAGCCAATATTAAATTGTTTGGCTAAGTTTAGATTCATATAGTGAAAATATATCCGTTTCCATAAAATGAAATAATGTTTTGGTTTTTCGACATTTTTTAATAAATACTGTCTCAACATATTTTCAAAAAATGATTATGTTATCAAACTTTATATCATAATTTCAACTCTATCTTTAATTAAGAGTATATACACACTAATTTCAAGAAAAAAATAATAATTTCATATTAAAAATAAGTAAGTCAAATATGCTTATTCATAATAAAAATATCAAATAAAATTATAAGCTCAATTAATCAAATTTTGTAATCTACTAGCAGTTAGATTCATTTTTATATCTGTACATTTTGCAGAAGAATGTTTTCGAAATATTATTGCAAAACCATATATTCTTCATGAGTTCTGGACAGCTGACATGCATGAAAGGGAAACGTGTCCCAAATAAACAAAATTAGAGGTCTTGCCAATTCACAGCTGCACGTGAATCATATATATTCCACGTACGGAATAAATAAATGAATAATCAAGTCTATGTGTAATAAAAAAAAGTACACACCGATCAAAAATAAAAATAAAAAAAGTACACCCAGTTGTTGGCGACAGCGCATTCCACATCAGATATTCTAGTATTCTATAATATATTTGTCCTAGGTAAAATAACGATTGAGATTTTCTGTTTCACTTCTCCATATCCGGTCCTTTATTACGGCAAATGAGATTATTGCCTCAGGCGCTGGGCGAAGTTTCGCCAGCCTATTTTGTAATTATATAAAATTATAATATAAATAAAACCTCGTGTTTTGTATTATAAATATATAAATGATAATATAATTATAAATTTGTACTTTGTATTCATATATCGATATTTTTTTTTCTTTTGTTGACTTATATGAATTTTTTTTATTGCTTATATAATCATGAAACTTATATAAATTTTGTTTGTGTTGTTAGTTTATATGAATGTGACATTTGTTGGTTTATATTTGTGGTTTTTCACAAGTAATTAATAATTGCAATACGGTAAAAAAGTTGTGCTACAGCCATGTACCAAATTTATGTGTCGCATGGGGCTTTGAAAACCACATGACCATTCCTGCACTTCTCTGTTCTATTATTTATTACATTGTATTGGATAATTAATGATATGTTTACAAAATGATGTTATACGGGAAAATGTTCGTGAAAATACATATATTTTTGATAGAAGAAATAAGGATGAAGATGTGTTTGATCGATATATGGGAAAATAGTGAATGAGTAACTAAAAATGTGTTAATGTTGAGTTTTTTTTTTCTCCCTAATGTAAATGTATTGTTAGTGTTGTTTTATTGGGTGGACCAGGTGGTACAGTGGTATGTATAATTATATAAACAATAATGATGGTTGATGGATTAATATATGAGGGAATAAAAATGTTATTCTCTTGGGAAACAGGATTTGGGAACTGGGAAGTACAAGAATGCATAACTTCCCCACAAAAGTAGTGATTTATTAAATCTTTTTGGTTTCAGTTTGATGATTCTTGGTAGTCAGTACTAGGGGTGTAAACGAATCGAATCGAGTCGAATATCAAGGTATTCTATTTTTATTTGGCTCATTTAGATAATATTCTTATTCGTATTCTTTTAATGTTCGAATACAAAAAATAATTGTTATTCTCATTTGAAAATATATTTGAATACATACGAATCTATTCGAATATTTATATATATATTCGAAATTCTAACCTATATTTATCTTTTCTTCCCCTACAAATCTGATTAGAATGTAACAATAATTATAATCTAAATAATAACTCTAGGTCATGAAATTTTTAATACATAACAACATATTAATCACTAAATATATGAACAAAAAAGATTGTATTGTCGAGTCCATCAAGAATATATTATAAGAATATAATTATATATGAGCTTATTAGTTAGGGCCTTTTATAAGTAAATATGCAGTTTATTATATATTAATAATCTATCTAAATAAATATATACTTATATATAAAGATTACATATAAGTGATTTATATAAATATAAATATAAATAGTTATAATATTCTTTCGAATACTCGAATCGAATATAATGATGTTCATATTCGTATTCGCATAATGTGCGAATCTGAATAAATATTCTTATTTCGACTCATATTTTAATTTTTCGAATTCGAATGTCAATACACGAATTCGAATACCGAATCAAAGTAAAAAGATTCGCTTCTTTTACACCCCTAGTCGGTACTGTTGTTTGTAGAAATATTAAAAGTTTGGTCCCAGCGGTTTCAGGTTCATTCTATTAGGTTTGGGGCTAAACAAACCAATATTAAAACGGATCAGCGATATTACGAACTTATTGGATTTCAGGATAAAAGAGTTATTATCGGGTTATAAGTCGAAAATTTCAATTAAAACAAAACTATAATAATAAAAGCTAAACATTATATACCCAAAGAAAATACAAAAAATTAAGACCTATTTCTAATAATCACTTATATAACTATAAGTCAAAATTTTAAAATTCTATATTTAAATCTGTAGATTAACCCTTAAATTATAGAGTTAACATACTATTTAGAAATACAATTTATATCCTAACAAATATAATATATCAAACTTTGCGGCATTTTCTTGTTTGAATAAAAATTGAAAAACTAAATTAAGTAATGGATAAAACAAATAAAAACAACATTGTTGAGAAACATAGGTTACTTGGTAAAGTTAATCGCTTTACGATGAGGAAAATATGAATTCGAAAAAAATTTACTAGTAAGATGTAGGAAAAAAAATATAATATATATTAGAATTATATATATATTTATTTAAATGGCGGGTCAGTAGGCTAGTCTGGTTAACATCATGTGGACTATCTCTAACGGGCTTCAGGCTAAACAGTTTATGCTAGAAAATGCCGGAATTTCCAAACTTTTTTTTTCTGGTAAACGGGCCGGCCCTTGGGTTGTGGTTTGTTTAACATATTTAGTTGTTTGGAACACTTCATACTAGTGGTCTTCACACATTTATATAATTTTTTTAATAATTATTTAATGTATAGATAAAAATATTTTTTTATATATATGTATGGTGTCGTATTGAAGTAAATTAACTTTTAGATTTCTTTAATGTTAACATAAATCACTACAAGAAAATTTCAGTTTACTAACAGAATTACTGACAAAAATGATTCTGTCATTAAATTTTACATAACCTACAAAATACCTATAGAATAAAAAATATTATTTCCCTAAACTTTAATGACAAATCACCAACAAATCACCAACAATTTTTAAACTTACCGACAAAAATATTGTAGGTATTTACCAAAGTTTTAGCTTTTGTAGGTAAATATTTACCTGGCAAAATTGTTTTTTTGGTCCGTTAAGTTGGCTCGATTTCGCTTTTAGTCCTTTAATTTTTATGGGTTGCGTTTGGCAAACACTAACTTTTCTAAACCTGCACATTTAGTCCGATTTCAAAATTTCGGGGATATCTTATCCCTAAAATGCTGAGTTAGGTCATTTTTTCATGAAATGACTATTTTGCCCCCTTTTTTGGATGGAAACCTTAGTCATGTGCATATCACATGACTTGTGTAATATCTCAATAAAATTAAATAATAAAAATAATTATAAGATTAAATTAAATTAAAGAAAAAATATGAACATATATTTATAATTTTATATAAAGTTGACAAATATAAAATATATGTTGGAATTTTTTTTAATTTTATTTAAATAAAAAAATCTAAACATATATTTATAATTTTCAATTCTAAATAAAATTTAAAAAAATAAAAACAAAATCGAAAAAAATGTATTTACAATTTTCAACTATATATAAAATTAAAAAAATAGAAACAAAAAAAAACATAGATATCTATAATTTTCAACTGTAAATTAAAATTAAAGAAAAATAGAAATAGAAGAAATAGAAAAACCAAAAGAAAAAGAAAATAATGTACTTTTTTGTTTTTCTAGTTTTCCTTAATTTTTATTTAAAGCTGAAAATATATAAAATATATGTTCGAATTTTTTTAATTTAATTTAAAAAATATAATATGAACATATATTTATAATTTTCAACTGTAAATAAAATTAAAAAAAATAAAATAAAAAACGAATAGAAAAAATATGTATTTACAATTTTCAACTATATGTAAAAAAAAAACCAAAAATACATATATATCTGTAATTTTCAACCGTAATTTAAAATTAAAGAGAATAGAAAACAAAAATAAAATAAAATATAGACTTACAATTTTCACTGTAAATTAAAATTAA
Source organism: Rehmannia glutinosa (assembly GCA_016081115.2). Taxonomy (NCBI): domain Eukaryota; kingdom Viridiplantae; phylum Streptophyta; class Magnoliopsida; order Lamiales; family Orobanchaceae; genus Rehmannia; species Rehmannia glutinosa. The sequence goes on from JABTTQ020000747.1 coordinate 46,605, forward strand.
AGAAAAAATAAAAATAGTAAAACAGGAAAAAAATATTTATTTACAATTTTCTACTATAAATAAAAATTAAAAAAAATTGAAAACAAAAAGACGAAAAATGAAAAAAAAAGAAATAAATTTCTATTATTATTATTTTTATTTTTATTTAATTTTTATTTAATGTTGAAAAATATAAAAATATATGTTCGACCATTTAATTTAATTTAATTTAATTTAAGTTTATTTATTTATTTATTTATTTATTTTAATTTATTATTATTTTTCTATTTTTTCTTTAATTTTAATTTTCCAAAAAGGGGCAAAATAGTCATTTCAAGGAAAAATGGTCAAACTCAGTATTTTAGGGATAAGATATCCCCGAAATTTGAAATCGGACTAAATGTGCAGGTTTAGAAAAGTTAGTGTTTGCCAAACGCAACCCATAAAAATTAAAGGACTAAAAGCGAAATCGAGCCAACTTAACGGACCAAAAAAACAATTTTGCCATATTTACCTACAATGATTTTACATACACTTTATAATTATCTTAATAGTTACCTACATATTTTAAATCTATAGGTAAACTGTTTTTTTCCCTAGTGAATGCATGTGAAATTGTTAATAAATACATAAACTCACTCTCATAAATTAGAGTGTTTAATTAAGTTTAAGTATTAATATACAATAATTGAAAGTATTAAGCTGAACTGTTCATTTTTGTAGTATTAGATTTTAAAACCAAACTTAGTAATGCCAAAAATTATATTAATGATAAAAAAATAAGCAAAAATATCAAAATTTTTGTAGAATGGTAAAAGCTTATTTTTTACTCCAATATCTAGTGATTAAGTTGTCACTGCTGCCAATTGATGGTACATACGTATTACGTATAGATGATAATTTAGTGGTGACACAAATACTATATTAAGTCGCGACTTTAATTTGATGTGACTTGATTGTCACTATCATATGACACCATATGTTAAATGTGACAAGTAATAAACAATTGTTTAGTCATTAATTTTTAATCGCGAAACTTATAGTAAATATTTTTGTCACTAGCTAGCTAGTTGTACATGAAACTTATTATTATAATAAAATAAGATTACTACTATGGAATATACAATTAGCGATACTTAAATTAATATTATACATTTTTCTTGGTGTGTTGATTCATCATGAACTTTCCACCACTACAGAAAAAAACTTTGTTTAGTAACGCTAAAATTCTCACTTGATGACGTTTATTAGTGTCATAAGGTATATTACCTACGCTTTTGAAAGCATCATGAGTTGCGTTGTTAAATTTGATGTCACGAAAATATTTGTGACGCAACATCTATGCGTAGGTAAATTTCTTTTACCGACGCTTTAATGAAATGCTTCTTTATGTGGTGACACTATCTTCTGTCACAATTAATAAAGATTTTATATATTTTAAATAAAACTTTGCTTACATTAAAAGCGTCGTTAAATTTAGGGACGCTATTAAGCGTCTTTAAAGTTGCGACGCTTTTCAAAATTAGTGTCACTAAAATTATGACGAATTTTACATTTCTAGCTTTTGTAAAATTTATTAAAGATCAATTAATTATTATTTTTAAAAAAAATTAAACCTAATATTTAATTTTTGACTCATTTTGAATATATTTGTTGTTAGTTAATTATACACCACATAATTTCTATTTATTAACTTTCAAAGTCACTCTCAACACTTCAATCTTTCGATGTGGGATCGATATTCCAACTTTTTACTTTGTGACGCTTTTTAAAAAGCGTCGTTATTTTAATGATACAAGCAATAAAAGTGTAAGTAAAATTTTAAAATTTGGCGACAAATAAAAAAATGTGTAAGTAAAATAGAAAGTATCATCAATTTTATGACGCCTTTTAACAAGTGTCATTATTTTAATGACACAAATAATAAAAGTGTAAGTAAATTTTTAAAATTTGGAGACAAATAAAAAAATACGTAAGTAAATTCTTAATTATCATGACACTTATAAAAAAGTCGGTAATTTTATTAAAATAATGACACTTTGATAAAAGTGTCATTAAATTTACTAAAATGCTAACGCTTTCTAGTAAGTTCACTAATTTCTATAATTTACAACACTTTTTAAAAGACGTCATTAAATACTTATCTATAATGACGCGTTTTGGTAGCGTCATTAAATTTGTGTTGGGATAAATTATTTTTCTTGTAGTGCACGCATGTGATTAGTTTTATTTATAGTTGTTTCATCTTTATTTTTTATATCTTGTACATACAAGCACTATTTGTACCGATATATAGTTTCACAAATTTCATGTATCATTGACAATTATACATGTGCAAGTTTATCAATGAATTATATTTGTATCTTAGGAAAAAAATTACTATATTAATTCTGAAACATGAATCCATCGTTCGTACAGTGGTATATGAGATAAAACATCTTTTAAAATAGGAAATCTCATCTGAATATTTACATAATTCACAAGATATTATATGACGAAACACTGAACGAAATAGAAGATTTCAATTGAAATACGGCGCTGATAATGTGTTCAAACAATTCAATGCTTTTGTTGATAGAAAATTTCAAATAAAAATTAAATGCCTACAAACCGATTGGGGTGGGTGGGTGGTGGGGCGAATATAGGTTTTCAATTTGTTCCTTTCTTGGCCTTGAGAGTAAATTGTGCAGTTACTGTCACATTCTTATAGAAAAGTATTAACAGTAAATTTTGTAGGATAAATAGTATATTTCCGCTAGTACAATTTATATAAATTGAAAACCAATTTGCAATAAACTGAATTTATAAAACTAAGATAAATTTGGATCGAATCATGTTGTTCAAAGACACTATACTTAAAAAGCATTCGTCCCTTATTTTGAATGTCTATTTTCCATGATAAGATGAAAAAGGATTCTTGTTCGTAACCGAACTGAAAATATATAAATATATGGAAATTCTTGTTTTTTATTTGTGTGTTTTTCAAATGTGAGAAACAAGTTATATTTATAGACAAAAATATAACATTTCACCACAAAATATTTGCCCTATGAAATAAAAATAAATTACCATTTACTATTGAAAATATCAAAAATAAATTTGTCTTTTACCTTGAAAAGGTCAAAAATAATTTTCTTCAAAAATCTTCCAACAAATTTGTGTGAAGAATCTACCCAACTAGGCAACTACCTAACTACTTTATTTGATGCCCCTAAACAAATTCTCTAACAATAGTTGTCACTTGCATTGTTTTTTAAAATCTTTTGTCTTCACGTTTTTATTTTTTATTTTTTTAATGTAAAAGAATAATAGCATTCATTGGGAGCCAGCTTAAATGCTAATATGATAGTAGTATTTATTTATTCTCTAATAGATTTCATGACTTAATGAATGACGCTTATGACAGTACAAATGAAGTATTCCTATCTAATTATTTATTAATGTTTAAGGCATGAAGATCTTCATGGAATAAGATAACAATATTTCCATTAAATTAAATATTGCTAATGATTCTTATTATAAATAGTAACAATAAATGATTCTTGTTTTGGCATTTTAGAAAGTTTTCATTAGAAATATATAACAATAAATATTCCCACTTTGACAATTTACATTGTAAGAATATAGAAAAACGATTTATCTATCAATAATTTATATAGAAAAACACGACTGTTGGGGAAATAGTACATGTTCCCAACTTTTAATTATATGAATAGCCAAATAGGGAACCACTAAAAAAGAAGAAAAGCATAATAAACTTACTCTTACACATACTCAAATTCTTGTCACGTATGAAAATATTTTATTTAAAAGGTAATTAGTGTCCGTCTGTTTTTAATTGTTATTAATCTCATGTTTTTCATGGTTTGAATATATTTATAGAACTATTGATATCGGAAGAGCCAACCAAATCTTCCAATGTATCATTTCTACTAATAAAGGAGTGGAACAAAACTTGTGTTGAAGATCATCGACGCGAGTTTGAATCATGGGAAAAGCATTTCTGCTTCCATTTAGGTTAGAACTACGATGATAGTCAGATAATCCAATCACAACTGTGATCAGGCCAGACCAAAGACATCCCTTGGTTTTACTTGGTAGTCTGGCCAAGTACATCCCGCGGTTTTATCTGGTAGTCCAATGGAATTCATAGGTAAAAGAAGAAGTTAAGTGGTAAGATACATAGGGCGCTATTCGATGAAGAAAATAGACTTTAGGAAAGTGGTTCAGGTAGCTCAGTTGGTTAGAGCAAAGGACTTTCTCACCCGTTATAAAGTCTGTTTACCGCACATGGACAAAAATGAAAGCAACAGTTCCTGGTTACAGTGGTCAAAAATTATGGCAGCATATTCGTCGGGCGCGTCTGTGGATGACATGGGAATCCTGAAAAATTAGTCAAACTATTTTTATTTTTTACTTTGAAAGATAAGAAAAAATAAAAAATTGCATTTCATAAATAGATTCATGCACTTATACAGATTTAAATAATAATAACTAAAAAAACAAAAATGAATGAAATCACAAGGGTTTCATATTATATAATTATTATCTCCACTTTTTTGCCAATTGCATATGCACACAAGCTGACAAGCAATTGCTGTCATGGGCCAGGTGCGGTGCGGTGCTGAAAATCATGTTAACTAGCAGTTAAAAAAAGCCCATGCCAGAAGTTTGTTAATGCATACGTATGTGTCGAACCACATTTTGCACGTTTTAAATGATAAATAAATAAATAATAAAATAAGCGTTCATAACCACATGCGAAAAATCCATGATGCTGGTACGATGATGTCCACATCTCTCCAGTGGTAGAGAAAGAAACAACAATAACACTTTAATGGGTTTTGTGATGAATCATGCAAATTTGTCTCTATGAAAATGTCAAAGACAAACATTATATGGTGGCATATGACTGGACTTGTTTTGGGCCAAAATATCTATATATGAGGCTAAAATTTCAATTTGTATTCCTTTTAACTTGAAAAAGTCGTTCCTAGCTTTCAAGTAATTCACCTTTTTTTAATCATGTTTTTTTTTTAAAAGAAAGTACAAATCCGTGAAGAAAATGTGATGAGAATCGAATCTCAGGTATTTAATTAGGGTTTGAAAATTTTAACCACCTGGAATTTCTCGATTTAGCTATTCTAATAATTCGATTTATTGTCAATGAGTTGTATGTTGAATTATAACATTACCTATCCATATACTTTATATTTTTTTTTATTTTTCTAATGTTTTACAATTATGATATATAAAACAAATAATGAGCATTCTCAGGAGATTTTTTAAATTTAAAGAGCATATCTCGCAAACCAAAGAGCATATTTAAATTTAAAGAGTAAATTTTTTGACATCTTCCAACACCCTCTTTGTATTTGTCTTTTAATTATTTTTTCTTTTTCCAACATTAATTTATTAGATATGGAATATTGGAAGTAATTTATAATTTTTTTTTAATTTGTGTTGTTTTTAGAAATCGTCATTCAAAAAGGCAATTCAAAGTGCAACAAACCCTGACACAATTAATTATAGAGAGTTGTATAGGTTTCAAAGTGTTGGAAATTGGTTTGAGAAGTAATGGTTGATACCTAACTTTGACCAATTTTTTAGTGACTAATTATTTAATTTTTGAGGAATTAAATATTAAAATAAAATTCTACGTTTCGAGTAGATGAGTGTGGTATATTTAACTTCTCAAAACCATTTTAGTGGTGAGTGAGAAATAAAATCCACAAGATAATCACTTTGAAATGGGATAATGGATGATGGGAAGGTGAAAAGACACCATCCACATGGGAATAAAATATTAATTTTATTCAATATATAAGTAAGTGGGTGTATAAGAGTGTGCAAGATGAAATAACTATACACATGTGAGGTGTGGTGGGCAAGGCCACACGCTGCTGGCTGCGCTGGTGGCCCGGCGGGGCCGTGGCCGAGGCCGAGCCCGAGCCCGTGTCCCGTGCCCACTACCCGGAGGTTACAACCCATTATCCTGGAGTTCTTCGCCTGCCTGATAAAGAGACCCCAAGACCTGGTTGGAAGTCCTATAAATATGAGCATTGTTGTTGTTCGGATCACACACTTTCATACTCATTTTCTTTCTTGTACTTGCATAGTGTCTTTCGATTTTGCACATTTCGATTCGAAAGGTGCCTTGTAATTTTGATCTTTGCTATTACAAGGACGAAGGTCAGTTGTATCTTTGGGGATAACACGTCATTAAAAGACTTATACGGGGCGTGTTTATCTTGCGGATAGAGTTTTTACTACTTTGAGCTATTCGCAATTTTCGATTTCTTTGTAATAGTTTGTTACAGTTCCTTGTAATCCAGTTTACATAAATAAAACACCAAAAATTTCAACACAAAGTTGAAGAACGAAACTCACTATATGAATTTAAATGTTAAAATAAAGAATTTGTTGAAGATTTTTTGGTAGATTTGAAAAGTTTTTGAGATGCTCTAAAGTACTCATCGCCAACATAATTGCATTCATGTTATTTTAATTTTGGTTAAATTTTAGCGACGAAAAGAAAAATAGCATGGCTAGAACTAATAAAGTTTTTCGTATTTCTCCTTAATTTTGGTAAAGTTTTTTGCAACGAATAAATGCATTTAAAGGCAATGACATTTTTATACATCAATTTTGGAGAAATGAGAGATTAGATTTGTTGGGTCAAGATTAGTTTATCATCAATTTCTATAACCCATATTTCTACATAGTCCATTGATGTCCATGATTTTGTAATATGGACTCCAGCCCAAGATCCAAATGTTGGCCCGTTGAGATTATCCATTAGTCATTTGATAGGGCATCCCAGCCCTTCTCCGATGTTTGGTTTTGTTGATGAAATTGGATTTTTTTTTTGATTTGTATAGAATTGTACTCTTCATTGATTATATAATTGATGACGAAAATATGTTTAGATTAAGGATTACCATAATTGAATTTTATAGTCAAATAAAAATAATTTGTTTGACATTATTAATATATATATTCCAAAAGTAGAAAAATGGCATCGGTTATATAATAAAGTGCTGAAGTTTGGAAAAAACTCCTCGTACATAGTTGTTGGTTGTTAATTACCACTGGTTATGGGGATCGAGTGTGGCGAAAATAGTTTAATGTTTAAAATTTTCTGGTTTCGGGTTTGATCCCCATCAGAGCCACTCCTCTATCAAGATTTCCACTCTTTTTGGGATTCTACTAAATTAATAATAATAATAATAATAATAATAATAATAATAATAATAATAATAATAATAATAAAACCATTTGCTCTAAAATGGGAATGGATCGAGCGGTCAATCGAAACCTGGAGAACAATCGAAACTGATTGATTCTAATTAATCGAAAATTCTATCAAGCTTTATTAGAACTAGAGATGTTAAATGAGCCGCGATCCATTGATCCGGACCGTTTAAACCAGAAAAAAAAGGGTTAGGACTATATTATTCTAGCCCGTTTAAATCCGGCTTTTTTTTTGGCCTGGACCGTTTAACCGGGCTAGCCCCCCAATTGTGGTTTTAAAAAAAATAAATATAATTCTAATATTATAAATCTATCTTATTACATATTACCTATTACTAAATATATGTCTTCAATTCACATCTCCTCATCTTTAATAGATTTAAAAATATAAAGGCAATGTTGCATTGGAGCTGGAAATTAAATATAGCAAATATTTTCCTAATATTTTTTGTGAGGAAAACACGACAAGAAAAATGAGTTTACCTACAAAAAATTTTGTAGGTAAGTATTAAGATAATTGTAAAGTGTGGGTAAAATCGTTGTAGGTAAAATCATTCTAGGTAAAATATTTACCTACAAAATATAAAATTATTGGTAAATACCAACAGTATTTTCGTCGGTAGTAATTTAAAAATTATTGGTGATTTGTCGGTAATTTGTCGGTATAGTTTAGAGAAATCTAATATATTGAGCCTAAACCTGACACATTATATGTAATAGACTACTCTCGTTTAGCTCGAAGACCATTTAACCCGAAACCCGTTAGGCAGTTTCGAGCCAGTCCGTTTAACATCTCTAATTAGAACTAGTAAAAAACTGGTCAATTGGGTGAAAAGTTTGGCGAACAACAAAATTTTTGTATTTGGTTATAAAATGTGTGGTTATTTAGATTCCTGGAATTTTAGTACCTATTATTAGTTAGTCTAATACTAAACTATTTTACACCGGCTGAGCTGGTGACCAACATCAATTAATACTGGTTTGGTCATCGATCCTGTTCTAAGAACAATGATTTAACAAAGGTTCAAATGACCAATAAATAATTATTGGAAGCTTCAATGGTAAAAGTTTGTACTTTTAGGACAATGACCTAAATTCGATCCCATATATATGAGTGTGTGTGTAATTAGAGGTAAAAATCGAACTAACTTGATACTCGATTACTAATTAGAAGTTTGTTTGACCTTGGTTCGTTAACATAACATACCAAACTCGAACATAATTACATAAAAATTGGATAATGCTCGACTCGATTAGTAAAAAATTAACACAATATGCATAAAAATATCAAGCTACTCGAGCTCGATTTGTGTTCGGCTCGATTATAGCTTGTTCAAGCTCGACTCGATGAATAATCAAACGAATCTCGAACAAAATTTTGAAACTCGATAGAAATTCAAACAAGCTTGAACAATGCTATGTTCAATCAACTCAATTCGTTTACACCCCCACGTGTATTTCTTCTCCTACAGTACCCCTCAATAAAATAAAATAAATAACCATCTCAATTTTTTTTATGTAGATATACCTATATATATATTACATAGTATATGGTAGTCCTTGGAAATATCATAAAATGAAATATGGATATTATCATTTTTAAATTAACAACTTACAATTTTACTCGAATAATTTCCAGACGGTACGTATCATCTACTATTAATCATTGGCATGTATCATTAAACTTATTATCATATCAATATTCCATATTTAAAATAATAATAATACAAGATTCATTGTAATACACATACATATAATAATTAGTCACTCCAATACAAATTTGGCGATCCCCATAAAATGCGTCTCCACAAAATACTCGTCCCATTGAATGGACTTGGGGTCAAAATTAAGAATATTGTCCATATTCATGTTGCTTCCTTGTATTGTCATTCGCAAATTTTCTGTGTTAGCATCATCAAAGCTGCAAAATGATAAAATAAAAAAAATTGAAACAATAATTAATCTTATACATTGTGTATATTGAGATTGATGAAATGATTGAGAGAAACTAAAATAAAAAATGGTGGTAAAATTATAAGTTAGGAGAAAACGTACATTGCCTGGGAAAACAAGTAAGGCTTGTAAAGTTCAGCTAGACGCAGGGCATGGTTGATTTTGCGTTTTGCATTTGTATATAGGATTTCAAAATTGTTGCAAAACATTATGTTTATCAATTTCAGTACCTGAAAATATTCAAATAATATGCACGAATTAGTTAGCTATAACACAATTGACCAAAACTAATGAGATGATTACGGATGCCCCGAAGAAGCCCGAGTGGCCGGACACAATTTGCCAGCTCTAGTAAAAGACAGTGACAAGTAGTCAAGTACTTAAATACATTTCTTGTGAAAAATAATTAATGTTAAAACTTGTGAAAAATATTTTTCATTAAAAAAAAAAAAAATGTCAGTTAATATATATGTGAAACTAGAGTCAATTTCCCAATTGTCACTTTTTTCATCACTGTTATTGTGATAGCACAACCCTTCGTGGGATTTATGTGGGGTCATTTTTAATAAATATAAGGGATAATTAAAAAAGGAAAACTTACCCCAAGGTTTCGACTAATTTTAGAAAAATCTAGAGATGTTCCGAAATCACATGGAAAAAAAACCCTCTGGTTTGATTTTGCCTAAAATTTAAGGTGTAACCGTAATACTTCATAAATATCAAGGGAATTTTTGAAATATTTTTTCTTTTTTCTTTTTTTTCTTAAAAAGGAAAAAAAAATGTAAGACATAGTCAAATCTAAAAGTTTTTACTTTTTGTTTTGTGCAATTTTCAAAAACCTCTGTTTTTTTTTTGGTAATTAACCTGAACTTTTTTTTTTTGGTAGTAACATTTCATGAGTTCCTAACTGATAATTAAAGGAAAATATTTTGGGATAATAGAAATTTTACTGGAAGAAATTAGAAATACAACACTTTAATTTAACCGACACCATAATAAATTCAAATAATAACTTAAAATTTTATTGGTTCATCAATACACGCCATGTATGTATATATATTTAGTAATAATATATAATTGTCGTGTACGATGAAACTAAACACTAAATGAAACAGAGAATCGATCAATTACCCGAAAACTAACCTTGAGGAATGGCAAGTAGTGGATTGCAATATAATTGTGGAAGCTGGCCATAGTATTTAAAGTTGTAGGTTTCCCAATTCTAATTGGTTTCCCTTTACTATCAAGAAGTGGATTTTCAGTTAAATAGTGATGCATTAGCCACTTGATTGTTTCATATTTCATAGGATTACGCCTTGATGAACCAACATGATAAACACATAAATCGTGTTTGTCATTTGAATGTGTTGCAATTGCCGTAATCATACAATTAACCACCATGTCACCTGGTATCTGCAAATATATATAAAAGTACTGTAATTAACAAACATATATATAGCACTTGGAAATGGCATTTAATATTGAAGATGCATATTTATTTAAAAACAATTTTTTTTACTTTATAGATGTACTTTGATCTTATTTTTAAAATATATAGTTAAATAATATTAAAGTCATATATGAAACTAATAAGCCCAATCAGGGGCATTGCCAATGGGGGACTCCCCAGCCCCGCACACCTCAATTTTTTTGTCCCTTTCTTTAATTGGAAAAAAATAGAAAAAAAAATTATGTATTTTTTTAGAGAAAAATTAATGAGCGAGGGGGAAAAATTTTGGGGCTAGGGATAAACAAGCGAGCTGACTACGCCCCTGAGCCCAATCAAACACCCGCTCTTAGTCACTCTGTTCAATTCATTGATAATGATTTTAATATTTGAGAATTTGATGTTCCAGAACCAACAATTAAAATAACACAAGAGAAATTTTTGGCCATGTTTTTTTAAACACATCTTTTTAGCTATGTTTGTGTTCCATTATCCATTTTGCTCTGTTTTCATTTCTCGGGAATGTTATACATTTCTCTGTATCGAGAAACATTTCTTAGGCTCGGAAATCATTTCTTGGCGTTGAGATTTATTTCTTGGGATTGAGAATCATTTCCTACTGCCGACTGCCAAGATTCTCGGTGCTGAGAAATGCACCACATCGATTTTTTTTAAAAAAATGATCAAATAACTCACCAAAATCTATAAGGAGGGTATGGATTTGTTTTTGAAAAACTAAACAGTCCTATATGCACTTATAAAAGGCCGCAGTATATATGATACAAAAACAAATGTTTCATGACAATAAAAAAAATTAATTGCTACCCTACATATATATTAATTGTAAACTATATATATCTAATATCTTACCATGTCAAGTGTGGACTGTGGGTCACCTACGAAGAATTTCAATTTGCCTTTACCATAAGCAACAAAGATGCTATCCAAAGTCCTGATAACACATAGTCATTGAAATCAAATTTGGTTACCGGCTAATAAATGTCACAACAGTTAGGGATAATTACGAAAAATCCCCTCATTTTCGGTTAATTACAAAAAAAATCCAAAGATTTTTGAAAATTATAAAAAAACTTTGAGATTTGATCCTTTCTTACATTTTCGTCATCCATATGCAAAAAATATTTCAAAACCTCCATTAATATTTATAGAAATATTACAGTCACCTCCTTAAATTTAAGAGAGAATCAAACTTGAGGAGGCGTTTTGTAATTTTGAAACATCTCTAGATTTTTTTAGTTAGCCCAAACCTCGGGAGTTTTTTGTAATTATCCCAACAGTTATTCAAACTCGGTTATAAGGAAGAAAAAAATAAGAACATTGGAATAAGTACCTTAAACCTTCAATCCAACCAGGAAATGGCTCTTTATAAGTACTTGTTATAATAGTTGGACGTATTATAACAACATTAACCTTTTCCTTAAACTTCTCCAAAACCATCTCCCCCATTGCCTTTGTAAACACATATGTGTTTGGCCACCCATGCAACATTGCTCTAATGACAAATTAAATTTTTCATTATTAGTCATTCTTAATTTGTGAAAATGAGTAATCATTAATATAAACATTCTCTGGATCATTTTTTATTGTAATTTGTGTTCAATCTTTAATCTTTATTACAACATTTATCAATATTCATTTAATGTGTTTGCACGGGCCAATGGCGTAGCCAGGACGCCATAACAGGGTGGGCCGATACATGAAAGTAGGGTAGGCCAGATATAAAAATCATATAAAAATCCTAACTAAATTTTATTTTTTAAAAAAATTGCTTAGTAATTTTTTTTCCCAACTATGCCACTGGCAGGGGCGTATTCATAAATTGGCGATACAGTGGGCTATAAAATTAATGAAGCTCTTCAATACCATAAAATTTTATACAATTTTTATTGTTCATTATTCATCGAAGTCGTGCCCGACGAGCTTTCAGCTCATAAAATTCATCAGTAATAGAATCTAAAATGGTTTGGGGTGTAAGTTTGGCAATTATTTAAATAGGCTTACATAGGCAAAAAAAAAAATTATAAATGGGTTGGACCGGACATGGGTGGGCTGGTTAGTAAATGAGGTTGGACTATTATTATTAATATAAAAATAAAAATTGCACTTTATATATGAGCTTCAAAATAGGCTGTTGGAGCCCTACCCGGGCCTAAGATAGATCCGCCCGTGCATGTATCAATTATCATGTATGGAACTTGTAAAAAATAAAAAAGAATTTAAACCTTTCAACGCCCAAATCCTTCATAACTCTACTGATGTCTTTATCTGTTAGCTTTTGAGTTTGAATTCCTTTTAATCTTTCTTCAATTATCTTCTTCTCCTCATCCATGTCTAGAATTGGAATTTCAGATCCAGCAAGTGTCTCTCCCATATGAAGTGGCTTCTCTTGTATTAGTCCTGCCCTCGTCCCATGCACATAAGCTATATATATATCCCACATATAAATTTCACAAGAAGAAAAATTGAGTTGGTAATTATCCATAAAATTAGGGATTATTACACAAACACCACTGAGGTTTAGCCTAATTACAAAAAAACCCAAATATTTTTGAAAATTACAAAATACCCATTGAGTTTTGATTTTGTCTTGTATTTAAGGGGATAACTGTAATATTTCTGTAAAATTGGGGGGGTGGGAGGGGGTTGAGATATTTTTTGTTTATCAAGGGGGAAAATATAAGATGGAATCAAACCTCAATTAGTTTTTTTGTTAATAATTTTTAAAAATCTTTGGATTTTTTATTTTTGTAATTAGCCGAACCTCGGGGTGGTTTTTGTAATTATCTCTAAATATCATAAAATACAATCAGGATTCTAATCTCATGTTCTACATTCTATTTTACGTCTTATTACATTGTATTGGATAAATGCCACGTGTACAAATGATGTCAAATTATACACGTGTCATTTATCCAATATAATAAAATATGAAATTGAAATTAAAAGTGGAATAGAAGATCTCGATTCTTAGAATGGACTAAAATTTATGGAAAATGTGTATTGGTATATTTTATTCTAACCCGTGGACACGTGAAGAAGCATCTCTAGTTTTGGGCATTTCCTGGCAAAATCTTGGACATGTATAGCTCCCAAAACATTGATTCCAAATGCTACATCATATCTATGGAAAAGTCAAAAAGGAAAATATACCATAAAATATATTAGTCGTCACATAATAATTATTATAATTTATATGAATCAAAATACATAATATTGTGAGAAGTAGTCATTAGTTGCACCAATATCACATCTTTTTGGTTAGGTTCGGTAAATACCAAAATTGTTGTGGTTGGTTTTTTATACATGCCAAATTTATGGTACCAATTAGATTCAGTTGGTGTACCAAATTGGAGACTGGCCTATACAAATCCGTCTTGATTAAAGTCAACCCAATATAAGGTAAATCAACAGCGGAGCCAGGACACGATAATGGAATGTGCCAATACAAGAAATTAATTCAGTAGGCCAGATAAAAAAAACCCAAGAAAAATTATATAAATTCTAACTACAAAAAACTTTAAAAAATTTCTTACTAATTTCTTTTAAAAAAAGGAGAAGGGGTCGGGGCGCAGGTTGGCCCCTGGCTCCGCCACCAAAGTAACTGAAATTCCAATGTAAACTTCCTATTACATTCTCTATTTAAGTCGGTGTTTCAATATACTAGATAGATGTCACATGTACGATTATGATTTATGACATCATCTTTTATACGTTGCATCCGTTCAAAACAGGTGAAATACAAGATGAAATATGGAATGAAATAGAAAATCAAATGTGAATGAAATCACACTTAAATTGTGAATTGGATAATTATTTAATTTGTATTTAGTAATATTATTGTACCTCTCATCAAATTTGGTGGTTGCAGCTGAGTTGACAATAATATCAATTTCTCGCCACATTTCTTCTCGCAGCTCTGAATCAGCTATACCTAAATTCTCATGAGAAACATCACCTGAAACTGGAATAATTTTTGGCAATAGAATAGAGTTGAAGTCTTCTTCTCCCCACTTTTCTCTTAGGACACGAAATAGCTCAATGTCGACAACCTAGGAATATATAGAATCAAATTAACAACGTGAATTATTTTAAAAGCTTAAGACATGGTTTTTAGGGATGATTACAAGCTTGTGATCAAGACTTTTTTCTTTTTTTTTTATATATATTTTTATTTATTTATTTTAATTTAGGGATGATTACAAAAACTACACTTGAGATTAACTTATTTGTATACAAATACTTCTTATTAGAGTATTACAAATATCCAATTTATGTTTTTATTTATGTTACAAGTAGTCCCAACTTGAGGGTAGTGACAGAGACATGGGGACAGACTGACAGCGGCGACCGCCCCCTTCGAACTTTTTCTATGATTAATATAATTTTTGTATATAAAATCAAAATTTTGCCCCTCTAAACAAATAAAAATAGTACATTTTTATTTACTAATTTGAAGAAAAAATAAATCTCAACCCCCCCTAAACTTCATTTCTAGTTCCGTCCCTACTTGCGAGTACGATTTGTAAACCAGAAACAACTGTCAAGGAGTATTTGCAATTTTGAAAAATATAAGTGAATCTTTTTTCTTATAATTAAACTAAATTTCAGGGGTAGTTTTGTAATTAATCTTTTTCTATATAAAACATTTTGATTTAAGAGCTTGGTAGTGCAAATATTAGAGCATTACAACAATTATGTATAAATAATGCAAGTATTGCTTTTAATTTGTACCTCCTCCTGCAATCTCTGTTCAGCAGATCTTTTAGATGTCTCTCTAATTAGAAGAAATATTTTCTTGACATTGGGTTGGACTCTAAGTATCTTCTCCAAGAAAACTGTATCCAATTGCAAAAGAAAATAAGAAAAATGAGAAAATGAGAGAGAGGAAAATAAGAAAAATGAGAGAGAGGGGGGAGAGAGAGAGAGAGAGAGAGAGAGAGAGAGAGAGAGAGAGAGAGAGAGAGAGAGAGAGAGAGAGAGAGACTCTTTGCTAAAAAGCCAGAAGCACCAGTGATGAAAATTGTCTTGCCCTCAAAATGTTGAACAATTTTATTCTCTTCCATGGCAAAAGAATGAATTAGTGCAAATGTATGAAATTAACTGGGGATGAGAATGGTAACATGGACATGATGCATTTATATACAAGTCAGATGTAATATTTTAATGCTATAGTCCAATAGGTTGGTAGGATATATAATTTTTTTTGTTTCTTGTAAGTTATAAGTGTTCCAAGTGTTCATATCAATGAGGAAAATTTTGTGGCCTTTTTGTTTCACGTTTATAGGTGGCAATTGTTCAACTCTATTTTTTGAGGACAAAATTAGTCTACCAAATACATTTTGGTTGAAATTACTTAAATATCTTCAAGATCTGCGATCTGTTTTATACGAGCACTGACCTGACCTGGAAGTCTGGTTTGGGTAGCCCGCGAACTTTCCACCCTATATGAGACGAGCTAAAGCCTTAATCCTTACATGTGTACGAAGACAAGTATTAATTATACGGTGAATATTATTATAAATATGACACATAAATTCATATAAAAACTAACTGACAATTACTTCTAAATTACTTCACTCTCTAGTTTGTAAGTATTTCATAACCTAATCTGGCTTAAGTATAGCCTAACATTGTATTCTATTTCAAGTTCCATACGAATAAAGTATTTCACCACACTAGCCTGTGACCCGAGATCAGGTACATGTGATTTCTTAGATAGATCATAAATAAAATGGGTTTAATTATGAACAATTTTGGTATTGCGTACCATAAATTGAATATGTATCTCTCTGCTAGAGATTACATCATCTTGTCCCAATTATTCTTGAAATAAGAATTAAATTAATAAGGTGAGCACTTTACAAATTTAGTTAAAAAATTCACGTGCATCAATTCAACACCCATTTGGAAAAATTATAGGTTGTAATCAGTGGGTTTGGAGGCAATTTTTGCGTCCAATGAAATGTTAGCTATAAATGAGGACAAGTATATATTACGAGAATACATGTAATATCAAATGTCTTAGTATCAATTGGACACTTGACAACAAATGTATGTGCCCGATATCAAATACTAGGTCCACATGATTATGAATAACATTAAACCTTTTAATAATAATTTGATACAATGTTCTTTATATTTCTATCTCTTTCACCTAAATATGGGCACCATAATGCAGGTTTCTATTTAGGAAAAACATGCCTTAAAAAGAAAAAAAAAACATTTAATTTTCATTATTACGTAAATTTCCCACAGTACACCTGTCTCTTTCAAATCAGTGCATATAATTCAGAGCATTCATATTCCCACAAAGAACGGCTCAGTACTATGGTATTTGATTATTCACATTATAATTTGTGGAGAAAAAATTCACTTTTGGTCTCATTAGACTGAGCGCCTAATGATTTTAATTACATTATTATCATTTTTAGTCTTAAATTGACATTTTCCACCAAAAATAGTCTCCTATGTAGAGTTGACAATTGGCCGGACTGGCCCGAACCGAACCAAGCCCACCAGGCCAAACCAAAAATCAGGCCAGACCGACCAGACCAAATTCTCGTCAGGCCTCGATTTTCTTAGTCCAACTCAACTCATCCATGGGTCGCGGGCCATTGGGCCAAACAAGCTCATGTTAAAAATTTAAAAAAAAAAATTAAAAAGTCAAATATTTTACACTAATCAACCATACCCATTGGCCATTAGCCGCACCACCATCAACTTAACATAAAAACACTATATAATAATGTAATGATACATAAGTACAAAATGACATTTAAAAAAAAAAAGCTATTCAAAAAGAACAAAAGTTGTTATAACTTATACAAATCAACCAAAGTACCAAATCTATTATTTTAAGGGTGACACTATTCAAACCTTAAAATTGATGAATACACCTACCTTCTAAATACATTCCTCCTAATTTTTTATTTTATCCGTTCACTATTTTTCCTGCCAAATACACCCAAAATGATACACCCAAGAGGCAGCTGCGACGACGAAAGAAGTTTTAGCACTATTTTTTCTTTCGGCAACGAAAGAAGATGTAATATCTTTTAGATTACACAATTTTTATTTTATTTTAATTTTAAATTTAATATTTTACTTTAATTTCACACTTATAGTTGGATTAATTTGGTAATTGTTGGGGATGAGTGTTGGGTAATTGTGTTTGGTTTGAATTGTAGAGTTACATAACTTTTTTTCTTCTGATTTTGTCTGAGTTTGGGGAAGAAGACGATGGGTGGCACAATGGTATAATCAATCGTACCATAAGGCACAATCGAAAAGTGAATACGATCGTGTCATTTGGCACGATGGCATGAGCAAGGTTCTAATTACGATCGTGCCATTATGCCACATAGCATGATGGCACGACCAAGGTTGCACTGCGATCATGCCAAGTGTCGCACTTTTGTTATTTAATAGTAAATTTTCAACTGTAAAAAATGAGTAAAAATGGAGAAATAACACTCTTTTAAGTTGCAAATTAAGGAGATACTTATATTATCCAACAAAATCAATTTTTTGTTGTCCATATTTGCAACAATGTGAGTGTTTGAAAATCTAGGGGTTTACTAAAAAAAAAAAAATTCAGCTTTTTACAAGAATGTGGGTGGGTGTAAGGAAGATGAAGTGTATTATACTTCTTTATGTAAGTAAGGGTATCATAGTATTTTAAACTAATGACAATTTGGATATTATATGAAGGTGGATGTGTTTATACCTTTTGGGGGTGTGAATAACACCACCCTTATTTTAATTTGTTTTGTAGTTTTGTTTACAAAACTGACAATAAGTTTTGTGCCTTGGTGGGTTTATGTCTACTGCAGCTGGAAACTGGAGTGTTGGACCGAGAAAATATTAACTTCAATTTTTTAATTTAAATATTATCGGGCTTGGGCCAACCCAAAAAATAGGCTTTTTTGGCCCAACCCCGACTGACCCGATGGGCCTATTAGATCGGGCCATTTAGGCACAATTTTTTCTGACCTTAAAAAATAAGGCCCAACTCAACCCTATATGCGAGCTGACTGTTTGATACATATTTTTATCTTAATTTTGATGATTTTATTTTTACACCAAAACAATGTTTTTAATTGTTGTCCAAATACTCCTAAATGATTTAAAATGATTTTAATATTTTCCGGAGTATTTCTTCAAGTTTTATTTTAGATAAAATTGGACAACACTTTTAATGATTTTATGTTTATAAGTTTTTACTTCAAAACAAGGTTCCTAAATATTGTCTAAATACTCCCGATTGGTTTAAAATATTTTTACTAAATTTTCGGAGTATTTCTTGAGTTTTATTTTCGACAAAAATTGGACAACATTTCTGTCTCGAGGGCAACCCGTACCTGAAGATGAATTTTGAAACAGAAAATGAGACGGAGAGAAAAAGACTGGTCGCCGGTCGATTGGTGGGTGTCGGCCGGTGACGCGTCGGCCGGCACACTGGCGTTTATATTGAAACAAAACTTGTATTCTTGTAAAATCATTGAGGGGAAGTCTTGGTTGGGAATGAGGTCGATCGGTCGAGGTCCACATCGACCGGTCGCCCTGTTGTATTTTTCTGCGTATTCTTCAAACGTCTATTTCTGTGCGACCGGTCGCCCTATCTTTTGACAGCAAATTTCTCACCGTTTGGCAACAAACATCTTTTCCTTAAATTGTGGGATTGATTTCAAACAGCTATATTCTTGATTTTAATTGTATTTTTCTGTAGATTTTCAATCCCTAAGAGGAGCCTATGCTTGATCAATCATCTCCTATAAATAGAGAAAGTTTTGGAACAACCAATACAACAATTGAGATACAACACAACAAGATACACTTCAAGCAAACACTTGTTCTTCATAGTTATTATTCTTGTTGTAATTTTTGCCTAGCTTATCACTTTCACATCCTTGAGGTCTAGGCTATTATTGATTACACTTTGCACTCATATTGTAATATTCAGTATTGAGTTGTAATCTTGATTTTTGGTCATCATTCAACACAAGACATCCTTGTGAGTATTCTTGTGGTAAGAATACACTTGGGTGATCTAGGTGATAGGTGTTTCAAGAGTGTGGTGCTCTTGAGGTGTTGAAGAATTTGGTATTCTTCAAGATTGAAGATTGTGGTGATTTTCAAAGGTGTCGTTGAAGGAAGATTGTGGTAATCTTCAAAGGGAGATTGTGGTAATCTCCAAAGGTGGTGTTGTTGAAGAGTGTGGTGCTCTTCAAGGTGTTGTAACTTGAATTTGTATTAATTTTGGTAATTAATAAAATTCTTTTTCTTTTTGAAATCCATCCCGAATATACTGGGGTGGTAGAGGATTAGGCCCTAGGTGGGTTGAACCTCTTTAAATCGACGTGTGTTGTTTACATTCCGCACCTTCATTATTGTCTTGAGCATTCGGTTCGAAAAAGAGGGTAAAATCAAAAAAATGGAGATAATCTATTCACCCCCCTCTGGATTATCGTAGCCGCTTGGACTTACACTGACTGGGCCGACCCAATTTTGCCGGCTCTACCCCTAGGACACGAAAACTGAAAATTAATGTGGTATTTCTTCGTTTAAATATTAAATTGTTGTTGATGACAAAAATGATCTAATAGGACACAAAAGTTGCATTTTTAACCAAAAAATAGTCTCATTATTATTTTTGTTAGTTAAATTTAATATTATTGATGATAAAAAATATTTGAAATTCTATATTTTTAGTTGTTTATATTTCACCAAAATAAATTCTCTTACTTAAAATATTTAGAAAAATAAATAATTTTCCTACATTATTTTTTAGTTTAAATCACTTCTTAATTTTTGAAAATACAAATAATTACAAAAATCACATTTACGTATTGAAAAATATATGTAGTTCACTATCAATGAAATAAAAAAAATTACGATATTAAATAATTTCATAATTTTTATATATAGGAATTATTTTAAAAATCTTAGAAAAATACTTTTAAAAATATTTTAGTATAATTAAATCATAAATAGATAAATATTATCAAATTCATAATTGACACAAAAAGATCACAGTTAACCTAGCTCACATACAAACCAATAAAAATACATATATACACACCTAAAAAACATTTACACTCATAGAAACACATACACATCGAGAAACACAGACGTACACACATAGAAAAATATACACGTACACAATCACACATGCACAAAAATAAAAAAAATAGAGAAGAAAAGAGAGAACACGCGATAGAGAGAGAGTTTTTAAACTGGAGAATTACGCGGAATTGTTGAGTTTGAAATGAAAGAATAACCCGCTCATTTGAAAAAATTGAAAGGGGATTCATTAAAATTTACAATAAAATTGAAGTCAAATGTCATTATTGATAAGTGGACAGGTCAAAAGAGTCATGATTCATATACTCCCTCCTATTCACAATAAGTGTCCTTTTGGCACATGAATTTTTTTTCCAAAAAGAATGTCCTCACATTTCAAGGTTGGTGAGAAAAAGATTTCCCGAATTACACTTAAATATATTATTTTCCAACTAACACTAATACCTAAAATTGTTTGTTCTAAAGTAGCATTTATTATTTATTAAGAGTATATTTGGTATTTTAACTCAATCTTTAATATGTGTGTTTTTTCTTCTTCTATAAAAAGACACTTATTTTGAATAGGAGGGAGTATCATTCTGTATTTGTGCTAATACACCCTTTTAAATTCGATTCTACTCTCAGTATATTGTTCATCGAATCTAACATTATTACAACCCCACATGCTAATACAATCCCAAATAATTCAATCAATTACACATGCATCAATTATTGTTCTTGCTAATTAAGAGGTATCTAATTAAAGTCATACATTCATGCTGCCCATTTAAGACATTTATTTGAAATTGGATTGTTTCTTTTTATGATGAATGGCAACAATAAAGTCAAGGGTTCAACCATATATGTTGCCCTTTTATCAATGAAAAATCATTGATATGTACGTGGGGTCTCCTTATAACTATTGATGCCATTGCCAGGCCGACAAGGATAATATGTTACTTGTCAGAATGATAGTGTAAATGAGGAAAAAGTGGAAAATGTGACAAAAGGTAGGGTTTAAATTGATATTTTAATATGAGCAAGTCTCTTGTGAGACGGTCTCACGGATCTAAATCCGTGAGACGGACCTCCTAAGGGCTCCGTCTTGAGAACATGAACCATGAAAATAAATTTAAAAATAATAATGAACCATGAAGAAACAAAAATAAACCCTAAAAACATGAACCATGAAGAATAAACCCGAAAAACAAAAATAAACCTAAAAAATAAAAAATAAACCCTAAAAAAACTAAAAATCCTAAAAACCCAAATCAATTAAAAATAAACCCAAGAAATAAAAAAAAAAACAAATATAAACCCTAAGAAAAATAAAATCTGAAAAAAAAAACCTTTAAAACGTTATGTAAGGGCTCCATCTCACGGATCTAAATCCGTGAGAGCGTCTCATGCAAATTTTTGCCTTTTAATATTTACTGTTTATCTTATTAGTCTTTGTTTTTGGACGTGAAGCTAGGAGACATGTGAAAATATCTTTTGTTCTGCTTATTGGTTTTCATCTTACCTTAATCACATCATAATATTCGGAAAAAGATTTGGTTCAACAAATTGAAAACGGTCTCGTAAATGTTACACATGGTGTCAGGGGCGTAGCCAATCCACCTAAGTATCCCTAGCCCAAATATTTTTTTTTCCCTAAAAAATATATATATATATATATATGATTTTTTTTCATATTTTTCTATAGAAAAACGGGACAAAAAAAAATTTGGGTGTAGATCGATCATACATCTATCTTATTTTATAGAAAATGAGATATTTATTTTTCATTAATACACCAAATGTACCATACATATGGTCCAACATCAAAAAGGAAAATGAATGGAAAAGAAATAATGAAGAAAAACAAATGAGTGATGATTGCATTAATGGGATCCTTTTGTTTCTTTTCATATTTTAAGTATTATCAATGCTCAATAAGTGCATAATAAATGCATATTGATAATGTCATCAATACATGGACTTGGCGTTTGTTGGTATTTAGAATATGATGAAATATAATTTAGAATAAAGGATCTTGTGTGATAATGACTCGACTTTGCAAATATATTTTTCTTAGTAGAGTATAATCGCGAAAGAATAATTTTAAGATTTGTAATAGTAGTAAAAAAATTCCATCAACTAGACTCATTTTCTCTCAAACTCTCTCTTTTGGCTTTTTTTTCTTGCTCTTCATTATTAAGGGGGTGATTTTTGTCCATTTTTGGCCTGAAATGACCCCATCTACATGTTTTTGTTTTCATTTTCTAAATAAGTGGTTTTTCCACGCAAATTTAGGTTGTTTGTTTCTTTTATTATTTGTGATTTCGTCGTTTGGTGGAGCGTTCGGTTAGTTGCCATCTTGTTGCAGTGTTTTCTTGTGCGGGCGATCCAAACAATTAAGTTTTTGATCGATCAAACAGAGATAAATTAGATCGTGGTTTTCAAATGTCACAGATCTGGAATCATAGGTATTCTGACATTATAAATTTTTCAAAATTGTAAGCTTTAAGCCGTTTTTTGTTATTAACTTAGAAGCTATGAATCTCTTCATAGTTTTATCTTTTATGGTTTTTAACAGTTTTGTTTCTATTTTCTGTCGATGTATAGCATGTTGGAATTAATTAATAAAATTTATTTCTCTTGTAAAAAAAAGATTTGTAATAGTAAACAATAGACAATATTTTTTAAATAGAAAAAATGTTTTAGAGGTGAATTTTTGTAATTAATTCAGAAATTTAACAAGAAAACAAAACCAACTAAAACCCATATAATTCTATTCCTAGTTATCCTCCACGTTCTTGTTTCCAGTCACTTAAAAAATGAAAATCTAATGTCAGAGCTATTAATATTGTGTTTGAATTGTTAGGTTTAATTAGAGTTTAAACATTTCAAGTTATAATAACAAATTTATTGATCTTATTCAAAATTTTGTGTTGCAAAGATTTTAATCAATCGAACTATTTTGAGTCATTATTATTAAATCCACCTAATAAGAGTCATTGAAGATTCTTATCTCAAATAATTCACTCAAGTCTCAATTTCAAATCCTTCAATTCAAAAATATTTTTTTTTTCTATTTTTGCACCAGCCAAATTATAGGATGTGCTATTTTCAGAAAAATATAAAAATATAGTGCATCTCAATTTTTTTTTCGAAAATACATTACAAATCATACCGTATAACAATTCAATTACGATATATGTTCATTAACACAATAGAAATCAAACCACATACAAAATTGAAAAATCAACTCACATGCCATCGGCCCATCAATGGGGTCAAATCTGAGCCTATTATTTCCAGGGTCTCAACCTTACCATTAGGACAAGACCTCCTGGTCAATTTGTTGATTACATATATGCTTTTAAATATTTCAGAACAAGATTTTATTTTGTAAGTAATTTTTCAAATATTAAAGTAATAAGTACGATACGACTAGTTTTAAATGAAAAATTCGCCATTGTCGAAATCTTCATATCTGAACTAAAAGATATTTAATGTCGTAGGTGGAGATTGTGTATTCTTGCACTTCATAATTGTCACACAAATAAGACGTTTTCTATCCACCGTCACTCCACCATTTGAGTATTACTCTAATTTATCAATTGAAACCCCAAAGTACTTTCTGTTACGAAATGAAGAAGATAATGCAAACATAACACAAAACTCCATTTGCAGAAATAGAGAATAAATATGAGAAATAAGAGAAGCTTTATTTCTCTGAATCAGTGAAAAAGTGTACAGTACATTGCAAAAGGTACCAATATTTATACTAAAACTATCAGGCTAAAAATGACAAAATAAGAAAATAACGGATTGGCAGAGAGCATGTGAATCAAAGCAAAATATTCCTTTGTCGAGCAAAGAGCAGCGTGAAACGAGGTCGGGTGGCCATGTCAGCAATTTGTTACACTATTTTTGATCTTGTGCATCATGGTGTATTGCACCTTGAATTTGATCATCATTCTTCGACGATACTCCCCCTCAAGATGGGAGTAAATGTTGATGACTCCCATCTTGGATAATAAGAAATGAAAACTGGGATTGGGTAAAGCCTTGGTAAGAATATCAGCCAATTGAAATTTGGAACTAATGTGAATGGGTTGAAGGATGCCTCGAGATGATTCTTTTCGAACAAAATGGCAATCAAGTTCGATATGCTTGGTTCGCTCATGAAAGATAGGATTTTTGGTTAAGTGGATGGCGATTGATTATCACGAGAAAAGAATAGCAGGTTGCGAATGCTCAAAACCAAAATCTTTCAACAAGTACTTCAACCAAACGAGCTCACAACTACTTTGAGCCGTAGCTCGATATTGAGCCCGGTGAGGATCGTGAGACAGGTGGATCGCTTTTTAGAGCGCCAAGAAATAAGGGAATCCCCAAGAAAAACACAAAAGCTTGTGGTGGAACGCCTTGTATCCGGACGAGGTAGCCCAATCGGAATCGCAATAAGCTTCAAAATCATGTCCTCGCTTCGATGAGTATAGCAGGCCCGACCTATTGATCCTTTCAAATAACGTAAAATGCGATGAGCGCAGACAAATGCTCATGAGTGGGCTTATCCATGAATGGCTTAAGAGATGAACACCAAAAAGTGATATCAGTCCGGAGACGATAAATAAATAAGCCTCCCAATCAACTGCGATAGGCTGGTGGGATCTCGATAAGAAATCTCCCGATAATTTCGAGAACTTCGATTCAATTCTACAGGGTACTTATAAAGCTTACAACCCAACATTCCCGAATCCTCCGAATATCCAAAGTGTATTTTCATTTGTGATTTGAATGCCCTTGGAAGAACGAGCAACTTCTAGACCAAGAAAATATCGCATGACACCCAAGTCCCGGACTTTGAATTTATCTTGAAGATGAGACTTAACTGACTGGATAAGCTCAAGATTATGACTCCCAATAAGAATATCATCAACATAAACGAGAAGAGCAACAAAACCATCCTCATTCGATCGAGTAAACAAAGAATAATCTGATTTTGACTGAATAAAACCATCACTAACCAAAAATGAAGTAAGTTTGAAATTCCACTGCCTCGAGGCCTGTTTCAGGCCATAAAGTGATTTATGCAACTTACATACCAACTTCCCAGAATTACTATTCTCCCCCTGAACCTGAAGACCTGGTGGCAATTTCATGTAAATGTCTTCATAGAGATCGCCATTCAAAAATGCATTGTGAACATCGAGTTGATGCAAGTGCCAATTATGCATGGCTGCTATTGCCAGAAAAGTTCTTACAGTTGTGATTTTGACTACTGGGCTGAATGTCTCTTGGTAGTCAAATCCTTCTCTTTGAGTGTAGCCTTTTGCTACCAAACGAGCCTTGTATTTATCAACACTGCCATCTGGTTTGAATTTTGTTTTGAAAACATACTTGCATCCCACAGCATGATGGCCAGGTGGTAATGTGGTGATGGTCCAAGTTCCATTTTCAATCAAGGCATCTAATTCAGCGGCTATGGCCTGTTTCCAATGATCAAAAACAATAGCCTCATGATAGGTGAGAGGATCCTTGATGGCAGAAATGGCAAGAGCAAAGGATTTGTAAGAAGAGGAAAGATTGTTATAATTCAGGTGATTTTCCAAAGGATGAATGGTGGAAGAAGAGACAGAGGAATGCCATGGTGAGGTGGAGTGTAGCAGATTGCAGTGATAATCTTGGAGATATGAAGGTGGCTTTCTGACTCTACCAGGACGTGTGTTAGATGGAGAAGGAGAAGGATCATGAGTTGGAACATCACTAGAAGGGGGTGGGTGAAAAGAGTCAGCAGAAGAGGGTGCAGAGTGGCTGGGAGAATGAGTGTCATTATTGATATGCTGAGGGAGTTCTGGTAAATGGGGTGAACGAGTTGGCAAGGGAATATCTATATCTGGCATGGCAGGAGGCAACACAGCATCATTGCTCAAGTTGGATGGTGTGTATGATGGGAAATCTCCACTGTCAGTATGAGCAAAAGGAAAAATGTGTTCTACAAAGTGCACATCCCTGGATATAGAAATGATAGAAGTGGATATATCAAGAACTTTGTATCCTTTTGTACCCACAGGATAACCTAAAAACACACATGGCTTAGCTCGAGGGTCAAATTTGGTCCTGTGAAGAGGCAAAGTAGAAACATAGCATAAGCAACCAAAGATTTTGAGGTGAGAATAGGAAGGAGGTGATTCGAAGAGAACCTCATATGGACTTTTATTATTAAGAAAAGGAGTCGGTGTCCTATTGATTAGGTACAGTATCAAGTCAAAACAGACTCTCCCCAAAAATGAGAAGGAAGACAAGATTGAAACATTAATGATCTAGCAACATTCAGAATGTGCTGATGTTTGCGCTCGACAATCCCATTTTGTTGAGGGGTATAGACACAAGATTTTTGGTGAATTATCCCTTGGGATGAGTAGAAATCTGGCATATGAAATTCTAAGCCATTATCACTACGAATTTGCTTTCTTGAACATTGAAATCGATTGTGAATAAGCTTGATGTGAGCTTGAAGAATGAGTTTAGTTTCGATTTTAATTTCATGAGATATACCCAAGTTATGCGATTGTAATCATCAACAATTGTTAAGAAGTATTTGTGTCCATTCAAAGTAAGAGTAGAGTGAGGCCCCCAAATGTCACAATGCAATAAATCAAATAAGGATGAAGAAAGCAGTTTACTAGAAGGAAAAGGAAGTCGCTTTTGTTTAGATAAATGACAAACATTACAATCTGTTGCAACTTTGTCAATTACATTCGAATCTATTTGTCTAATTAATCAAGTCTATGATTGGAAAGATGGCACAATCTCACGGTGCCAAAGGTCCTGGATGACAACTTGACATTGATGAGATTGTGGAGGTGAGGTATTGATAATCGAGCGGTGGGCTTGAAGAAATAAAGGCCATGATGGAGTTTAGCTAGTCCGGTCATCGTCGGGAAGAGAGGTCCGGAGATAGCAAACATCATTGAGAAAAACAACACATGATGCATATTTACGAGTTAGTTTTCTTTGATAGAAATAAGATTGAAATGAAAAGAAGGAATGCATAGCACATCGGTGAGAGTGATAGTGGGGGTAAGTTTGAACACTTCCTTTGCAAATGACTTGAACCTTAGTACCATTTGGGAGATTAACATGAGAAGAATATGAAATAGGTGGTGAGGTGAAGAAGGTGGGAGAACATATCATGTGATCGGTGGCTCGGTGTCAAGGATCCATGGTGTTAATCTAAATGAATTGTTTTGAGATGCGAGTGATGAGAAGAAATTATACCGCCATGTTGGAGCAATGTGAGGAGCTAATTTAAAGAGGTGAGGGGTTAAGAGGCGATATTGGATTTGATTTATTGTTAAGCAATGCCATTAGCCTTTGAATTTGATCGATTAAAAAAAGAACCTCCACTTTGCACATTACCCGTATCACCGGAGTGTTACGAGAAGAAGTAGCATTAATGAGAATGTTTAGGTCCACTTTGAACCTGGGTTTTGCCTTGTAAACTTGAAATTAGGGGAAAACCAACGAGCCTATAGCATTTATCCCTAGAGTGTCTGCTATACCACAATGTTCACACACAACATCGACTTTCCTTTTTTTTTCTCGCAAAATGGTTGACAAAGAAATGAAGATGCATCTATATGCGCTGAAAGAAGGGGAATCCTTGCTTCACGATGTCTCTCTTCTTGCAAAACCATGGAAAAACTTTGTCCGAGAGATGGAGTAGGACTCATAATGAGAATTTGGCCACGAATTCCCTCATACGACTCATTTAGCCCCATTAAAAATTTGAACACGTAATCACATGCCTGTGTTTCAAACAAAAGTACTCAAGGCATTACAAGAACAAAGTCCACATGAGCAAAAAGGAATAGGACAAAAATTCTTTAGTTCCTCCCAAAGAGCATTCAACTTGGTAAAATATTCACTCACCGTCTTGGTTCCTGGGTGATACCAAAGATTCCAAGGTGAAAAATGCGAACATTATCGGGTTGTGAGAACCTCACCTTCAACTTGTCCCGATTTCTTTAGCGAGAATTAATGTAGAGGATGTTGGATGCAATCTCTCTTGATATTGAATTAAGAATCCATGAAAGGATTAAATTATTGCACCTTAACCAAGGAGCATAAAGAGCATCGAAGCATTAGGTGTTGGAATAGAGCCATCGAGAAATCCCGACTTGTTCTTAATAGAAAGAGCAAGGGTAAAAGCACGACACCATGTGATGTAATTAGGGCGGTGAGAGGAGGTGAAATGACCACATTGTATTGGTGTTGTCACCGTGGTGAAGGAAGAAAGGATGATTTGGATCTTACGTGGGAGTAACTTGAGGAATTGGAACAATTTGAGGAATACGAGTTTGGGGTGGAATTGGTGTCTCTTCCTCCATGGATGAATATATTTTAAAAGAAACAAAACAAAAACAAAAGGAAGAAGAAATCGGAGGCCAAGTTGGAGTTATCCAACCCGCTTCCGATACCATGTTACGAAATGAAGAAGATAATGCAAACATAACACAAAACTCCATTTGCGAGAAATAGAGAATAAATATGAGAAATAAGAGAAGCTTTCTATTTTCTCGAATCGATGAAAAAAAGTGTACGAGTACATTGCAAAAGGTACCAATATTTATACTAAAACTATCGGCTAAAAATGACAAAATAAGAAAATAACGGATTGGCGAGAGAGCATGTGAATCAGCAAAATATTCCTTTGTCGAGAAGCAGAGCAACAAAATTCGGGTGGCCATGTCGGCAATTTGTTACACTATTTTTGATCTTGTGCATCATGGTGTATCGACTTGAATTTGATCATCATTCTTCTGATACTTTCAGCTTTAATGCTCAATCGCCCATCAACCCTTTTTTTTTTCTTTAATTATATATTTTAAAGTTCAACCCGTTATTGTAGGTACTCGAACTTGAGTCTCGTCAATTTTTTCATTTACATTTCATTTTCTTCTCTAGTGGCTCGTTTGGTTGGGGTTAATGTGAGGGATATCACATCTTTTTTTTAATATTTCATACCTATTATGTTGTTTGGTTCAAAGTTGTGAAGTCCATGAAATGGGGAAGACCCGGTCCACTATCAACTCAAACTGGGTATACCATATCCCACTAGGGGGCGGGATACATTTTCACTCCCTTTCTGACACATATCCAATAACTCAGTCTATTAAACAAACACAATAATAGGGCTTATTATATTCAACTAATAAGGTGGAAAAAGAACTTGGAGATTAATCATACACATAACCATCCCGCAACTAAACGAGCCCTATGGGTAAAGGTATTAACCAGGTGGTGGGCCGTAGGCCCGCTCGGCCAATTAAAGCCCACGCCTAAAAAAAAAAAGTAGTCCCTGGAACCCAATTTGACATGCTAGCTCACTTCTAGTGGGCTGGTCCCGATTCTAGTCTGGCCTTGTTGGGCTACTTCAAATCCAAAACCACTTTTAAATCTGAACTCCAAAATATGACTTTTAACGATCCAACATTGTTTTAAAAATCTCTGCCTAGCCTGAATTAGTCCTCGTCTAGGCACTATGTCCATATTATCCGTTACATTATTTTTTCGATTAAGCCCACCTAATTCGCTCAGGTCCTTCTACCACTTTTTAGAACATTGTGATCTAATAATTAGTGCCGGAAATAATCCAACTTTTTGTAAAAATGGACCAAGAAATGCATAACATGAAGGAGACAATGTGAGAAAATTAAAAAAAGAAAAGAAAAAAAAATACATTTACTTTTTGGGGTTTCCCCTTATGTCTGTTCAACATATATGAACCAAACATGGCACTGAATACAATTTTAAAAAAATTACAATGTTTAATAACATTTGATCTTCACTAGCTATCTCAAAATGAATGATATAATTGGTATAAAAACACAATTTTTCCAAGACATAAGTACCAATCTGCAAACCACAGTTTACATTGTGGTTAAATTAATTTATTTGAGCACATATTTTACTACTCCAGGAATGTGAGTGTTCATGAAGTAATCTTCCCAGTTAATGATTTTTGGATCAAAATAGAAAATATCAGTCTCCACACCACTTTCTTTTGCAGCCCTTCTTAGTTTCTCTGTGTTCATATCATCAAAACTGCACAGTAAAAGAAAGTTACCACTGTTATACATTATGCTGGTTTAACTTAGATTCACTTCATATTGATTCAAATCTCGTTGAACATATAAATGAATCGAGTAGAGTCGAATATAGTACTGTTCAAGATTGTTCAAATCAGTATCGAGCTTTAAAAATTGTGTTTGAGCTGGATTTAGTTATGAGATAAGACAAAACTCTGTGTTAAATATATAAGCGGATAATTGTAGTGTTTTACAAACGTAAGGGTTATTTCAATGGTTTTTGCTTATGGAGGGGTAAAATGTAATACATAATACTACCTTAAGGGTTTTTTTTTTTTTTTTTTTTTTTGAAATTTTCAAAATCCTCTGGGTATATTTGTAATTAATCCAAACCTTAGGGTAGTTTTTGTAACTATCGATTTAGTTATAATCGAATTGAGCTTGAACGAACTTTAGTAGACCTGAACACTAATCGAGCTCGAGTAACATGATATTTTTACACAAATTATTAATTTTTTAACACATCGAGTCTAGGTCGAGCTCAACTTTACATCTTATCGAATGAAAAAAAGTCACAAACGAGCTTTTAACGATTTTCGAGTCAAGTATTGAATACTTTGGTTCGTTTTCAAGCTCTATACTACGAGGATACATACCAATACCTAGTACGGGTAAAAAAAAAAAGAGAAATACTTACTATCCTTTGAAGAACAAATAAGGTCCGTAAAGTTCGACTAGCCGCAGCACAAACTTGATCTTTCTGCACTGCTCAAGATAAAACCCCTGGAAGTATTGGCAACATGCTGTGTTCACTATTTGGAGTCCCTAAACAACAAGTCAAAAAGTCCCAATCTCAGTTAGTGCTTACTTACCATTTTGTTATAGAAAAAAGGGATACTTCGAAATACTACTCTTGAGGTTTAGCTTAATTTCAAAATAACAAATAGCCACCGATATTTGTTTCTGTTTTACAAATTGCATCTTTTGAGGGGGGACAATTTATAAAACAAACACAAATCAGAAGAAAACTGAAATTTATTGTAATTAGGTTAAACCTCAGGGTAGCTTTTGTAATTATCCCTTAAAAAAATTGGGATAATTACAAAAAAACCCAGAGTTCTTTGAAAATTACAAACATCCATTGAGGTTTCATTCCGTCTTATATTTTTCACGGTGATTTTCAAAAATATTTCAAAACCCCCCTGACATTTACAAAAATATTACAGTTACCTCCCTTAAATTTAAGACAAAACTAAACCTGAAGGGTTTTTTTTGTAATTTTGAAACATGTGTGGGTTTTTTTGTAATTAACCCAAACCTTAGGGGTGTTTTGTAATTATCCCAAAAAAATTTGAACGTGAATTCGGATAGAGAACCTTCAAAGGAAGTAAGTAGTGAATTTCCAAGTATCTACGGAAACTCTCCATTGAGTTCAACACTTTGACCTTGCCAACTATGACAGGCCTGCCTTCCTTGTTGATCCATGGATGCTTGGAGAAGTACCGCTGACCGTAATCTTGAATTGACGCGAACTCCAAAGGGTTCGATACGGACGATCCGATGTGGTAAATGGTCTCTTGAGGCTGATTTGCATGAGCAACCATGGATACAATCATAGCATTCACCACCATGTCTGCTGGTATCTGCATTAATTAATGTAACATTTCAGTGAGACATTTCGTCGAACACATTGCGTGCACACAGATATAGAAGAGAATGATGCATAGATGTCACACATCACTACTTTGCACATCAGTAACAAATGATCCCTCTCATTATAGGGATAATTACATAGAAACCCCTGAGGTTTGGGCTAATTACAAAAAAATCCTTGAGTCTTGATTCCGCATTTCCGCTTACATTTTCCCTTTTCATAAGCAAAAAAACATTTCAAAAACCTCATTGGTATTTATAGAGATATTACAGTTACCTCCTTAAATTTAAGACAGAATCAAACCCGTGGGGGCTTCTTATAATTTTGAAACATCTCTAGATTTTTTGTAATTAGCCCAAACCTTGGGAGTGTTTTTGTAATTATCCCTTTATTATAATTATTAGGGATGATTACAAAAGCCCACAAGGCTTGGGCTAATTACAAAAAAAAATCAAGATATTTTTGAAAATTATAAAACACCCTTTAAGATTCGACTGTATCTTAAATTAAGGAGGCAACTTAATATTTTGATAAATGTAAGTGTAGTTTTTGAAATGTTTTTGCATTTGAAAGGGAAAAATGTAAAACGGATCAAACTCAAAGGGGGATTTTTGTAAATTTCCAGAAAGTATGGGTTTTTTGTAATTAGCCCGAACTTAAGGGGTTTTGTGTAATTATCCCTAATTGTTATTTTGTTTTTCTTAAACAAGAATGAAAACTAACTCACCGCATCAATTATGGTCTTGGGGTTGCCAAGAAAACATGTAATTTTCCCTTTACCATACCCAACAGCTAAGCTATCAATTGTTCTGTAATTTCAATAACGAATTAGTAACACATTAGCTACAACATAAAGAATAAAAACCAATCTAATTATTGAAGCATTAAATTGTAATAATGGAAAATGCAAATTTTTTTGGGTTAATTATAAAAACAACCCCTGAAGTTTAGCATAATTACAAAAATACCCATTTTTTATATTACAAATAGGGGAGATTTGTTAGGTATATACAAACTTTAAGAGGATATTTTTAATTTTGAAAGATAACTGGAGTGTTTTGTAATTAAGGTAAACTTCAGGGTAAATTTTGTAATTAACACAAAAATGTATGTGGTAATAAGTTACCTGACCCCTTCAGCCCAACCAGGAAAGGGCTCTTTGTAAGTACTGGTCACAATGGTAGGACGAATTATTACAAGAGGTATGTTTTCTTTCAATTGACCCAACAACATCTCTCCCATGGCCTTGGTGAAAACATAGGTATTTGGCCATCCAAACTTCCTTGCTCTGTTGTATTAAAATTAATATATATAAAAAAAAATTAATTAGCTATGCCTTTTCATTTAGGCTTTAGCAAATGAAAAAAAACCCTCACCAATTAATTAAGAATTGAAAGAAAAAAAAACAAAATAAATGCCTACAAAAAGATGTCTGATCCTAGATGACTTGCGAGTATTGTCTTGTGACTCAATGATTGCGTGTGTGTGCTTGAATAATTTTTTCTTGTTGACCCAGGAGCTCCACCGAAAACTGAGTGACAACTATCAACATAACTCTAATATTTTCGACCACAAACTAATATAGCTACATAATTACATTTGGGACTCAAAATTATGTAGCAACATTATATAATACCCAATAATTTTCTGATGGGGCTAAAATTCAAGAGAACTGTATAACTATTAAATTTATCATGCTTATAATTGTTTTAACTAGTTTTCACTTTTCACGAGCAATGTTAGATTTATGCCAGTTGATGATCAATGAGGAATGAAATAATTTTTAACTTGGCATGAGATATGATTTTTTTAAGAATCCAAATAATATTTTTCATCTATTTGGAAAAAACAATTTAATCAAATAATATGGTTAGTTGAACTAACATATGTTGTCACAAAGCATAACCTAGATCTATTACTTAATTTAAGTCAAATTTCCTTTTTCTTTCAACTACTTAGTTGTTATAAGTTAGGAGTAGGTCTCTTGTAAGACGGTTGTACGGTGCGACAGATTGCACTTTTAGGATAAAAAGTGATACTTTTGGTGTAATTAATGATACTTTGTCTGAATACACTGTCAAAGTTTCACTTTTTACACTAAAAATATCACCCATCGCACCATGCGACCGTCTTACACAAGTTTTTGTCATAAGTTATATATAACCTCCATTTCCAAGAAGTATTTGTCTAATAACTAAGCATATGTATGTAAATAAATATTAAAAACATATTTATAAATAAGATCTAACCTTTGAATTCCCAAATCTTTCATAGTTGATTTAATAATGTCTTCTGAACAATTCTCAGCCTTGAGCTGTTTTAGGATTTCGTCGATCAGCTTCTTCTCTGATTCAACATCAAGTCCAGATGTGCCATTGAGTGTCTCCCCCATTTTATATGGGGTTTCCAATATTAGTCCCTCCTTTTCACCAGATACATAAGCTGAAACAGTACAATTTATAATTTTTTTTAGTAAGTTTGGAGTACTGTTGGAGAGAAGGGGATAAATTTCAAAAGAAACTGAACGATACCGGGTTCGAACCCCGGTCAACACCCTTATTACAAAAGGTGAGCGATATCACTTGAACTACAATCTCGTGGGACAATACAATTTATAATTCTCATATTATAAATTTGGTTTTGGACAACCAATATTAAGAAAAAGGAAAGAACATGTATGTAGAACACTTCGTGGATTAACAATATACTAACCAGTTGATACGTGAACAAGCACTTTTAACTTGTCACATTTTTTGGAGAAATCCAAAACATGCTTAGCTCCCAATGTATTTATTCCAAGTAAAACATCATATCTGCATCCGAAAATCAAAAGGAATAAATAAATCAAGAATAAATTATGAGTTTTTAATATTATTCATTTTTTTTGGTAAAATTGTAAAATCAATCCTGTAACTATAAGACGGTTGCAAAAAGGTCCTGTAAAAATTAAGTACTGCAAAAAGATCATGTAACTATATAAACATCTCAATTTCGGTCCTAATGTGATCGGAAATTGGGAATTACATGTGCCGATCACATGATTGAAATCCCGTGGAATTAGTACCAAAATTGAGTTTTTCATATCGTTACAGGACTATTTTGCAAACCGTATTTTTTGCAGGATCAATATCAAGAGTTTGCTATAGTTACAGAACTTTTTTGCAAAATGTGATTTTTACAGGACCTTTTAACTATCGCGTTGTAGTTACAAGACCAGTTTTGCAATTTTGCCACTTTTTTTTATATAATGAATGTAAAAATCAATCTTGGACTATGGCTATAAGAAAACTGTACATAAAAATTAAAAATTGAGAGCCAACAATAATAATACCTTTCGTCAAAATTGGTATTTGCAGCCAAATTAACCACAACATCAACTTGTTTCCACATTTCCTCCAACAATCCAGCATCCTTTACACCCAAATTCTCGAAAGTAATATCTCCAGGTATGACTCTAACTTTTTCAGAAACAAAGGAATTTAAATTTGCCCCATGTTTCTCTTTCAGAACCCTGAACAAAGCCTTTGACATAACCTATAAAAGGGAATTAAACATTGTCTCAGCAACAACTTTGAAAAATTTCGACAAGAATTCTTTTATTTTTCAATGCTCATAATAGAATATATGTCCCTTTCTTCATTGTGCTAATAGATAAAGTCGTTAATAAATTGGTCCTAACAATGTTAAATTTTTATTGTAGTCATTAATTACCATATAGTGATGATGATTGTGTTTGTAATGGGACATGATATGCCTCAAGACTAATTAGTATGTATTATAAAAAACTACCCTAGTGTTTAGCCTAATTATAAAAAAAATCAAAATCTCAAAATATTACAAATTTTACTTTAATTTTTGTATCCATTTTGTAATTACGTCGTCAACAAGTGCAATTTTTTGCCAAAAAGAAAAAAAGCAAATCACAGAAGGGAATTTTGATTTTAGAAGATGGCTAGATTTTTTTATAGGGTACGTTAATTACAAAAAAATAATACATTTGAAGTCTGGTCTAAATACAAAAAAATCCAGCTATCTTTAAGTACAAAGAACCCTTGATATTTGTTTTCGTTTTACAAATTGCACCCTTGATCGGGGTATTTGTTAAGCAGATAAATATAAAATGGACACTTGCAATATCTTAAGGAGGTATTTATAATTTTAATGATAACTTTGTAGTTAAGATAGACCTCAGGAGTAATTTTATCATAATAATTATAATTAAGTTACCTCATTGTTGAAGCGTAGCATGGCTGATTTTGTATCTGAAGCCCTCAAGAGAACATAAAGCTTCTTCACATTTGGTTGTACTCTCAGTATCTTCTCAATAAAAACTGCAACATGTAACCAAACTCATAAACCTAGTAATTCACGTGTTTACAACAATGTAATTCTTTGTTTTGTGCTTGTGTGTTTGCTTCGGGACCAGATTCCTTGTTCCACTTAAGTGGATCAATAACACGTGTCATTTAGATAAATACGGACAATTAATTGTTTTAATATATCCACACATGTCATTCATCCGAGAACAAGAAATCTGGACCCGTTTGCTTGTGTTATGAGAGAAATTAAAGACAAAGTACTTTTTGCAAGAAAGCCAGTGGCACCCGTTACAAGAATGGACCTGTTCTCCAAGAACTCAAGAATGCTGCTCAACTCCATTGCACAAAATATGATCAATTAATCTAGAGAGAAATATAGAGAGAATAGAGGCAAAAGATGAAAAATATGGCAAAAGATGAGATGGTATCAGTAGAACATATAGTTGTGGATTTTGGGACCTCAAAAGGGCTACAAATTATATAATTTTGAGTGCACGCAAGTCTTTATTAGTAGATTTATTTTGGTAGATAAAAGATTGACTATCTCTTGCATTTAGGCATTATTTAAACTAAGATCGTTTGCATATTTCTAGTTCTCTAGGCCTATACGTGTCAAACAACTATGGCTTTATTATTATTATTATAAAAAAAAATTGTGTTATTTTTTTTCTGGTTATATGATTCCAACCTACTTATAATTTAATTAATTGGCATTATTCTTTTTTTTTAAAAGAAAATTGACATCATTCTTAACTGTGAAAGTCATGTTTTCTGTAATAGAAGGTTGCCCACCTCGACTCGGTCAAAAAGGGGTTGAGATCTCCTATTCCACTTTCTCTATTACACTCCATATTTCATATGTTGGATGAAAGACACGTGTACAGTTGTGACATCACATGACATCATCTTGCACACGTGTATTTCATCCAATGCAATGGAATATGAGTGGAATAGAAAAAGTGGAACAGAAGATCTCATCCCGTCAAAAAGATAGATGAAATCATTTCCCAAATTACTTTTACGGAAATTCTGTTAGGAGTTAGTTTGAATATTTCATTTTTGATGCATTAATGAAAAATAATTAAAAGATTTATCATTTGAAAGCAATGTTATAAATAGCGCTAGGCGCTCGCTAGGCGGCAGATTGGGGCCTAGCGCCTAGGCGGGGTTAGGCGGGATCTGGGCGGGATTAGGCGACCCTAATCGGAAAAAAATCGTAGACAGACAATAGGGGCCTAGCGCCTAGGCGGGGATTAATCGGAGTTAGGCGGGGATTTTTACAACAGAGTTTGAAAGTAAATTGAAGCTATGATACATGTTTGATTGAGTCGTTTTGAAGATAACCAAGGAAATTGTACCCAACGTCACCTCGCGTGTCACTTACGTTCGGGGTCAATTTGGGGGAATGACTTGAAACAGAATGCACGCTTGGCTCCTGCTAAGATCTTTCGATGCTTAAATCAGTTCGAGTTGTGAGGTAAATAAATTTGAAAAAAGAAAACTTTGGACAATGCGCCAAACTATTTATAATTTACCCCATATATTACGCCCGTACACTTCATGTCATGTGGCACTATATAAACGGCTATGTTGTTAGCAGGTCAATGATTCAAATGTGGCCTATGTCGGGTCGGCCTGGGTCGGCTCTGACTCGGATCTGGACAAAAGTGCGCGGGTCTCTCCTCCTAGTGTCAGTTTTAATGCATTCGATTCCAAGAATAAAGTAGTAAAATCACTATTGGTTTATCAAAAATATACTTGAATGTTAGCTAGTAGTATGGCATTAATATCTTATGTTATTTTTAATCTGTATAATAATAAGCGAATTTAATTAATTTTTATCTTTTTAATAAGTTAGGAGTAGTGGTTGGAGGAAACGGGATAAATTTCAAAGAAATTAAAAGATACAAAATTCAAACCCTGGTTAATATCCTTATGTAAGGGTGATCAATAACACTTGAGCTACAAGCTGGTCATTGATAAGAGATAGTTTTAGTATATCAAAATATACTTGAATGTGTGTATATATATGTCTAATATAAACCCAATAAATCTTTGTTTGACATCACATCTCTTTGTTTGCCCAACAACTTCTTAGGAAGGACATTTATATGTATACTAACAAAGTTTGATTATCCACTTTTCATTTTTACTAGGATATATATATATATATATATGTTTTGCTTGTTAATATCAAGGAAAATTTGACTCTTGTGGAGAAGCTAGACTAAAAATCTTGTTAGAAGTTTGCTGTTTACCTGCCATAATAAATGGGTGGGCTAATCACAAATGCTTAGAATCCTTACAACATCATCTTCTGCTGTACACACAGGATAATTTGTAAGTGAGAAAATGTATACACAACTTCCTTGGTCTTTTTGTCTCCCTATAATAATAAATATAATAAATCCATCCACCTAAATTAACTACAATAGTTTTTTAGACAATGATATGTATGCATTTTGTTAACCTACATATATACGTTTAAAATAACAATATAAAATAATGAAAATTATTTGTTCCCTTATATATGATTTATTATTTTCAAATATTGGTTTGGTAAAACTGATACAACAGCTTTTAATGTAGATGCATTTGGTGTCCGTTCTATATTTTATACATATGGATACATACCAAACAAACCGGATAGGATCTTCTATTCCAAAACCGTGTTTCATCTCCTATTCCAACCGTAGGATGATTGACACGTGTATTACACCTACCATATTAGAACCCTACAATTTATGCTTGAAAATAAACATGGTAAGTGTAATACACGTGTCAATCATCCACACGGTTGGAATAGGAGATG
Organism: Rehmannia glutinosa; assembly: GCA_016081115.2. Lineage (NCBI taxonomy): Eukaryota > Viridiplantae > Streptophyta > Magnoliopsida > Lamiales > Orobanchaceae > Rehmannia > Rehmannia glutinosa. The sequence goes on from JABTTQ020000747.1 coordinate 86,191, forward strand.
AAACACGGTTTTGGAATAGAAGATCCCATCCGCAAACCAATGCTCAAGGGAACAAATAAAAGAGCAAGTATTAGGGATGACCTCCAAATGTGTTCTGTTCTTTCGGTCCGGCCAACAATAAGGTTAGACTGGGCCTTAAATACGGAGACCCGAAGAGACCGAACCTATTTAACCCGGCCTAATGGACCAATGACCCGAAGCAAATACACTACATGGGCGCCATGAAATCATTGGCTTGACGAAATTTTGGGTTGGTCGGGCCTAACCCAATTTTGCTCTTTGGTCTGACCCAGCCCAATTAACAACTCTAATTATTTTAAAAGAGTTTTTAAAATTACAAATTGGCCCAACCCAAAATACACTACATTTTTTGTCCTCAACAATCCATTACGTTCCCATTACGTTCCCATTTTTTTTTATTATTGTTATACATACATTTATGCGATAATCTTTTAAGGAATGTATCGTTTACAAAGTTTTAGTTAATAAAATATTTTATATACTTTGAAATATACTAATGGGTTAATCCCACAAGGCCCAGTGGCCCACATTCGATCCGAGGCGAGTCTGAGTCCAAGTAATGGATTGTCCATTCGCAACCTGCCCAATTCCCATATTCAGCAAGTATATGTTTTAACTTTTAAGGGATACTTACAAAAACCACCGTGGGGTACTTATAAAAAAACCAAAAATGGTATCAGAATTAAAAAAAAAAATCTTTTGAGGTTTGTTTCTGTCTTACATGTTTCCCTCAATCACGCACTAGTTGAACTAACGGAATTTTCTGACTTCATCAAATATTTTATAATTACATTTCTCAATTTTTCTAAATATTAATTATATTCAGACGGAAAATCAGGACTATAGGTAACATTTGGAAAAGTTGAGGGAAGTTAATGTAAGATATTTGATGACATCACAAAATTAATTCTATCAGTTCAAGTAGTGGTTTAGATAAAATATAAGACGAAATCAAATATTAAAGGATTTTGTAATTATGAAACTTATCCTAGTTTTATTTGTAACTATCCCAAACTCCAGGGGTGGTTCGATTCTTGTAGTTATCACTTTAAGTAATGATGTTCAAAAACTAAAACCTACACCCACATATATATGTGTGTGGTGGCTTGATTCATGGAAGAGGAGAAAAGTAGCATATATAGACTCTTAATTAAGTTCATTATATCTCATGCCATAACTAATTTTCCATAATACATTTAATTAATTAAAACATTTCAAAATTATAAAAAGCCCTGTCAGATTTGATTGTCTTAAATTAATTAAGGAAGTAGCTGCAATATTTCTAAAAATATTATAAAGGGGTTTTGAAATATTTTTATTCATGAATGGGTAAAATGTGAGCATGTATCAAACCTCAAGGTTGTTTTGTGCAATTTTAAAAAACCCTTGGGTTTTGTCGTAATTAGCTCGAACCTCAATTTTTTTATATATCTTAATATTTATTACATTAATTACACCCAAAACACATGACTCAATTCTCATTCCTATATATGGACCTATGTTTGAACATCATGTGACAAGTAGGGATAGCAAATCGTGTTATCATATCATGTTCGTGTCACACTATCATATTTTCGTGTTATCTATTTTTTGTGAACTTAAATATAACGATAGTTGTAATTTTAAATTAATTTTCAATTTCGTGTTTGTGTCGTGTAATCGAGTCGTGTCATATCGTGTCGTGCTTTATCGTGTCTTTTGTCTCTATAATCGTGTCGTGTTTGTGTTGTGATATCATGTCATGTCACTCATTGACAACCCTAATGACAAGTCACTGTGAAATTATTTTGTGAGATTCTCAACTACATGTTGCCTATATTCATTATTAGCATTAATTAGGTGAGCAGTGCGTGTTGGTAATTGATGGTTGAAAGTTGCTACAATGCAGTTCAATTTTAATCCAAGAATTGAAAAAAAACACCTTTTAAGACTTAGGTTTTGGTCAAATCTAATCTAGTCTTGTGGCAAGTTGATACTTCTCCAAATATCCAAGTGAGAAACACGAGTGAAAAACTGTGGTACACACGTGGGAAAAAGGTAAAGTCTTTTTCAACTTTAACAAAGCTAAAGTTCTTTTCAACTTTAACAAAGCTTTAGGCCTTGCATGTTATGTTTCCAACACCATTTTTCCAGTTTCCAACTATTCCGGAAAATGGGTTTATGTTTGTTTCAAAAAATTTCAGTAAAAATGAAGTCATTTCTAGTTTTCACTTTTTTATGCAAAATATTCTTTTAAAAACATAACCAAACAATTTTTCATTCCAATTACGCAAACCTATGTAAAAATATACACTACAATCACGCAAACTATGTCAAAAATACATTTGAAAAACTATAACCAAAAATATATTCTCAGTTTCAAACAGAAATTCAGACAACAAACCAAACATATTCCCAATTCTCACACGAAAATCAATAAAGTTTGAAAATTCATTTTCCAACACTAGAAACTGGAAATTGGACTTGGAAATACATCCATACAAGCCCTTAAGGCCTTGTATGGTTATATTTCCATGGACTATTTCTAGTTTCTAGTGTTGGAAAATGAATTTTCAGAATTTATTAGTTTTCGTGTGAAAACTGGAATTATGTTTTGGATGAGTGAATGAGAATGAATTTTATGTAGTTTTGGAAATGAGATTATGTTTGGTTAAGTAGTTTTGAAATATTATTTTATGTATATAATAATTTGAAAAGTTGATAGTGGTTGAATATTTTAATTGAATATATAATATTATATTTGTAAGATTGTAGGCTAGTGGGTCCCATTAGATATATATAGTAGTATTTTAAGTAGATAAAGTTGGTAATAGATGGTCTCACATATATAATTGGATTAAAAAATAAGAATAGTAATTGATAAGTGAGGTAGGGTAGTGTATAGGGTTGAGAATTGAAATTGTAGGTTTGTGATGATGTTTTATGTTAAAAGTGAAAAGTGAAAATGATGATTTCCATTGGAAATTTTAGAAACAAACATGATTCCATTTCTATGAATAGTTGGAAATTGGAAATTGGGCCTTGGAAACATAAACAAACAAGGCCTTAGGGAAAAAATTCTTTTGTTTTTCAAAATAACAACTTTTGCTAGCTTTTATTTTTAAATGTTTTATTGTTTTTAAAAATAACTTGTACCAAATCAAAAGAAAAAAATTGTTCTAAACGATTATTTTCTAACGTCTATTTTGATTTCATTTTTAAAATGCAAATGGATCAACCGTTGAGTGTAACTGCTATTCGTAATGTCATTTTTTTGTGCGCAAAATTTATCTATAAATATTTGGAAAAAATGTTATATTCATTTCAACATTCTTTAAATTTTATAGTTTGCGCTATTTTTTTCTTTTTCTTATTACATTTGTATTGTATATCTTGATTTTTTTATCCGGAATGGATAAAAATTACAGTGGGTCTTTTAGGGATTTGTTGAATTCCCCAAATGTCGAAGAAAATGCAAGTGATGAAAATTCTTGGCTTCGTCCTAATCTTCAATGTTCTCAATTTTATGCTCCTGCACAATGCCCATAAAATTTCCACAATTTTTACATGCACCACCATATTCGATAAATGTCAATCGAGCTCCGTTTATACATGTCCACCAGAATATTAGCAAAGTAGTCAATATTTTGCACAAGTCCCGACTCATGGATTTTCTCATGTACAATCAAATTAAGTAAATTTATATAATTATCAAAATATGTAAAATCAATTTAATATAAACTAGAGAAATTAATAAAAATAATGTCAAAATATTAATGAAGTAATAATGAAATACATAAATATGTGGTTGGTGGGATATTTGATTGTGGGTTGTGAGCTATTTAGGAGAGTGGGATATTTGATTGATGAAGTGGACTAATGTACACGCAAATATTTGTAAGAAATGCACACACCATTGTGGGTGCCTTTATAATCATGACACTCATCACTTCTCGAAAAGCTACATAGAATGGAGCTCAAAAAAAAAAAAAAGCTACATAGAACATAAATATAAATATATATTTGGATCATTATAAAAAGATCTAGGTTAGCTAAAAAAAAACATAGTGAAAATCCTTGAAGTTTGATTGCGTATAAAATGTAATGGAGTATCCATAATAGTTTTATCAACATAAAGGTGTTTGAAATATTTTTTTCCAATTAAGGAGGTAAAGTGTATTACAAAATTAAATCTCATGGTTTTTTTTTTCGTTTTGTAATTCTAAAAAACATGTGGTTTTTTTATAATCAATCCAAACCTCACAGATTTGATTTTTTTTTTCTTTTTGTTTATGAACGAGGTAAAGCATAATATATCACGGATTTTCTTTTGTAATTCTAAAAAACATGTGGGTTGTCAAAAGAGGGTTTCGTGTTGGAAAGATGGAAGGCTGCAAGAGAAAAAGGTTTTTGATACAGTCTATTGCAAATAAAACTGCAGATCCACATATATAAAGCATGGGGATAATGTAAAAAAAAAATAACGAGTTTAGTCTAATTGCGAAAAAAAAATTCTAAGGTTTTTGAAAATTACGAATTTAAATATGCAAATTTTATTAGGGACCAAAAGTACTTTTCTCGTTGTAAATATCTCTGTTAGTTAATACGTGTATCATACCCGTATAGCACCCATACATACGAATAATTGAAAAATACTTCAGTTTCCCGTACAAATTCTGAAGCGGCGTTAAATACTACGTACTTTTCATAGAAAACGTTTAATACTCGTATTATAGTTATCCGTATAATACTTGGTAAATAAACTTTCATTCAATTATTTTTATAATATTTTAAATAAATCAAAAAATATTAAAGAAATCATTTATAAGTATAATTACAATATTATAAAATATAAATAGTAATTATTATTAAATAATTATCTTGGATTTATGTTTAAGTTATGATTTAATATAATAAAAAACTATATATTAAGTTTTATATAATATGAGTATAAATACAATTCACTTAAAAACTCACTAACTATTATTAAATAATTATTTTTAATTTGTGTTAAATTTTAAGTAAATTAATAAAGTACCTAAAATTAATTTACTATAATCTAAACATAAGTATGAATTACAATCTATGTATGTCAAAATAAGTCGTATTATTACTCCCGAACAATTATATTATATTTGTATTAATCTAAATACGTCTATAGATCCGTATATTAAACATTTTCATATTTTTTTGCCGATTGTTTTGCTGTAACTTTCAAAAAATATTCATAGCATACTCGTACGCACTAAATAACGAGCTTTTCCCGTTCCGTATTTAATTAACAGAGGTATATATTCAAATAAAATGTACTAACTATATATACAATTATAAGTGTAGTAAATATGCAATAAAAATATACTAACTAATCAATAACAATTTATCTGCTTCCCATTTTGCAGGCCAAAATATTAAATGTAATAAGAATGTACTAAGTATGCAATCATAATATAGTAAATGTGAAATAATAATTTACTAAATATGCAGTCATAATTTAGTAAATTTTCAATAAGAATGTACAAACAATGCAATCATAATGTATTAACTATACAATCATCAATTAGTAAATATGCAATAAGAATGTATTAATTATGCAATCATAATTGTTTACTGCTCAATTGAAACCGTCTTTTGATTAAATCAAATTGTTTTAACATTTTGTTTTTCGTCTGAAAAAATTCTATGAAATAAGATGAACGAAGTAGTTAAAGAGTTTCTCCACTTCAATGGTTCCTATATTTTCGCCAATGAACGCGATTGAGATGAAATAGAATCATAAAAAATATCATTCCAATAGTCGTTTTTTGTGTCGTAATAGATATGTAACTTTTGACTAATTTACCCCTATAATTTGTTATTTACACAACAACTAATTAATAAATAAGTTAAATTTGAGTTATTAAATAAAATTGAACAATGAGTGGAATTTATTCCTACGGATTCACCTTAAAAATTGGTCTTATATAACTCAACCCCTCTGTCTATATATAGTCCTAATATTTAAAAATAAATAGATAAATGAAAATAAAACACTTCTAACTTTCTACCCTAGTGTAGATGGCTCCACTTACTAATACAAAAACTAAACAAACATATCATAGTAACAAGTTTCATCATTTCGGCCCATTGAGAGCATTTAGGCCCAGTTTAGCCATCTTATATTGGGCTCCATTTAGCCATCTTAAGATTTAGGCGCGGTAAGAATATCTTCGTTTTTATGGCCCAACAAGGAGGGGGCCGGGGTCCACCACTAATCCACAGTTGAGGTTAAAAAATTAAAATTACAATTATAAACAAAAGGGTTAAAGGAGTATTTGCATTGCCACAAGCTTCTAGCTGAACAATGACACTTTTTAAGGAGTTTTTCAAAAATTACTTTCAAATATGTGTTTCAATTGGAGAACAGTTGAGAAGAAAAAACTAAAAGTGTTGCTGTAAAGTAGAATAAATTAAAGAGAGTACTTGGTAAATAAATTATCAAATGCTGTTATCTGTAAATAAAGGTTTTGACCCACTTAGGCTTTTGAAAAAGTAATTTGTTTTGGGAAGATTTCATCAAATTAGTTAGAGTAAATTATTATAAATGTAAATAGTAACTCTAGTAAAGAATATAATGTTTATTTATAAAAATTAATATATTTAAATGTGCGATCCATTTGGGATAGTTGTTTAAAATAAATTATAAGAGAGTACGCGTAAATCTTATAGATAAATTGCAATTTCAGTCTTGAGCCTATAAGATTGCGATAATGGTCATTTAGAGGACACAATTTGCAAAACATAGAACACGCAATTTTCAAAATAATTGGAGGAAAAACTCAGAATGCCCATTTTTCTGGCCGAGGCCGTGTGGAGACCAATTTCTGTTATGTGCCATGTTCCATGTGAGTTATATATTAATTGGAACAAAAACTCGAGAAAGAAAAATTCACTTGGAGGATTTAAGCATAAAGGAGATATGTTTCCACATCAGCTTGTTTAGTCATAAATAGTGCAATGAATGAATGCTCGCATTTCGCATGAAAGCTATTCGGGTTTCGGTTCGAAAAAGTATTCATTCGAGATCATTTGTCAGGTTTAACGAGCCGAACTCGAGCCTAAAATTCGAGCTCAGACTTTTAAATGAGCCGAACTCGAGCTTACAAATATTTGGCTCGGAAGTTCGCGAACATGTTCGTTTACAGGCTCGCGAACTTGAACTCGAACTCGAACTCGATCTTTATCGAACTCAAGTTTGCATTCACGAGCTCAAATTCGAGCATATAACGAGCCTTTTATGAGCCGAGCTCGAGCTAAACTCGTTAAAGCTTAAATGAGCCTTTTGCGAACCGAGCTCGAGCTAAGCTCATTGAAGCTTAAACGAGCCTTTTACGAGCCGAACTCGATTTAAGCTCGTTGAATATATTAAACGAGCTTTTTACGAGCTGAGCTCGAACTGTTCGCGAACCTAATAATTTTCGAACGAGCCGAGCTCAAACTCAATTATGAAAGCTCGAAACTCGAGCCGATCCAAAAATTAAACCAACCAAACTCGATCTTGTTCCTGTTCGGCTCGGTTCTGCTCTTTTGCAGCCCTAGTCATGAATGTGTGTTAGCTGAGTTTGCAATAGGCTGAGTACATGAGTTTGGCACTTTGGCTAATGTCACATCTGAGATCAAATGGATTTGGGACATGCCTTGAATGATGCACATAATGCTGTCAGCGATATGATTCCTCACGCCTTGAGCCAACCTAATTTCAGAATAAATAAGCCTCAGATTTATTCGAACATTTATAATAATAAATAAAAAGTAGAATTAGAGATAGAGATAATATAGAGATATAGATGAATATGACATAATGGTAATTCCTCTTTTATATTTCCGATTTATTTTGATGAAGTACTTCTTTTCTTTTTTTGGATGAAGTAGTTGGACCATACATAGTTATGGGTCAGGATCACGAACATGGTGATAACCATAAATAATATTGTGGGCACCATAAGGTTCATCATTAATGAGTCACCAAGAAAATTAAATAAAGGGATAATTACAAAAAGTAACCTTGAAGTTTGATTTAATTACAAAAAAAAAACCACCTAACTTTCAAAATTACAAATAATACCCCGATGTTTTATTTTGCCTATCATTTAAACCCTTCATAAATAAAAATTATTTTAAAATCCCCTTTCGTATTTATAAAAATATTGCAGTTTACCCCTTAGTTTTAACACTGAATCCGAAGTTTGTACTTTTTATAATTTTAAAAATTAGTTATGTTTTTTTGTAATTAGGTCAAACTTCATAGGTACTTTTTGTAATTATCCCTTAAATATAAAACTGATTTGTCATACTCCAACAAGAAGAGCATGACCCATTAATGATTAAAGAGAACAATAAGGACATGATGCTTTCTTGTTGAAGCAGGAGAAAAACTCTATATTGTTCTCTAAATATAAGGAGAGAACAATATCACACTCTCTCTTGAAACAAGAGAAAAATTAACACTCTTTAATGAGGAAATAACATGAGAAATGAGAACTGCTAGGAATGATTTATGCACTTTTTTTTTCTTTCTCCAAAAAGATAGAATATTCAAAACTCAAAATAAAATTAAATCGCATTGTGCAAAGGCCATCTTGATCAAACATATATGTCAAAGAGAAAGCACCGCATGTAAGGAAAACAATCACTCATCGAGGGAGAAGAACAAGACTCAAAAGACAAACAACAAAAACAACAAAATAGATAAAATAACTAAGCACTCCGACAGGAGACTAAACCACCCTCATAAGGAGGACTAGCTAGGCACTTTTCAAGGGAAACCTACAACTGGACCAATCCGGACATGAGCTACATCACGCACTGTAAGATAGAAACTACAGACCCGCCTACAAATTTCGCTAATCAACCTAGAAAACAAAGACTCCAACAAAAAAAAACAAGAAAATTACGACAAAACACAAACTAAAACAAACAAAACAACAACAAAAGATAAAATCCATCTCCTTCACCCAAGGAGGTGGGGACAAGGGGGCTACTGCCCCCCAATTATTTTTCAAAAATCCCCCCCAAATGTTTTCCAATTTTTTTTAATAGTTAAGATAAATGAATTAATTTACGATTGCCCCTCCCAAAATTTGATAAAACTTCAAATAGTTGTCTTTTACAATATAAAAAGTCAAGAATTATGATTAATATATGAATAATTTCTTCGCATAGTTTAAATTTATAAACTCACTCCATTATTCGCCCTCCAAAGCCAGAATATTATATGCCATCGCTTGCTCTCCTGGATCTACCATCGTAGCCCATCGCCTCCAACCCGAATCCAACTCACCTCCATGCGGCTCCGACCCGCCTCCACGCTACCCCGACCCCATGCTGCTCCGACCCGCCTCCACGAAGTAATCCCAAAGTTCGGATCTAACTCACAAAATAAAACATCGCGAAGTAGGGAATCCGACCATCGATCGGAATTTTCGGCCACCGTCAGATGTCACAAAAGACCAGCCATCATCGACCCTCCGGGAGGAAGCATGGAAGGAGGAGGGGAGGGGCAACTGAGAAATGGGAAAGGAAGGGAAAGTGGGTTTGTACTTTGTGTATTAGGGTTTTAGAGAAAAGGAAGAGAAAAGAGAGTTGAGAGACTACTTGTTTGTTTATGTTTCCAATAGCCTATTTCCATTTTCCAACTATATATAAAAGTGGAATCATGTTTGTCTATAAAATTTCTAATGGAAATCGTCATTTTTATTTTCTATTTTTCACATAAAACAACATCTCAAACCTATAATTTCTATTCTTAAACCTATACACTACCCTACATCACTTATTAATCATTATTCTCATATATATATATATATATATATATATATATATATATATAGGAGGGGAGGGATCCTCCGAGGCCACCCCCAGGTTAGTCCATAAGACCAAATCCACACCATTAAAAACATAAATCAACGGCCAGGATCTAAATGAATCTATACAACTTTACATAAGAAACTATACATATGAGGGGGTAAAATAGTAATCTGTCGAAATAAAAATGGTAACCGAATGCTAAAAATTAGGGACGTGATCTTGAATTGATCACATCCATAATCGATGGAAATCCACCGTCGACCAACCCTTCTTCCTCACCACGACATTCTCTACCATCATTGACATTAATCTCTTAGACCTCGAAAATTATACAATATACATTTGCAGACGGGAAAAAACATACAATATATTTCGTTAATTGACGAGGTTGTCATCAATTAGAGCAAAGGGATTGTACAATGGCAGAAGATCTTCCTCCCACGCGATTGGTGAATGTTTCCAAGGTAATATCTTACGATATACTTGCAAAAAAATTTAGGAGGAATCACTGAAAAAACACTGAACGCAAAATCGAACCAATTGTATGTTTTTGTTCGTAATTTGTATGTTTAGTATACAACGGATGTATATTTAGTGTACAAACATTGTATACATATTTTACATTTTTTCAAATTTTGAAATTGTCTGTGCATTGTATATTTCTTGTTAGTTTGTATATGTAGTGAACAATGTTAGTATATTTAGTATATAAATCTTGTATTTGAATATTTATTTCTTAAATATTTACAACTAGTCTGGAGATTGCATATATGTTGTTAACTGTTTTACTTGTATATTTAACATATTTAACTTGTATACATAGTCATGAGTGTTGTATAATTATAATATAAACTTGTATGATTGTTATATTAGTTTCCCTAATTCCATTTAGTTGGATTGGATATAAATTCCTCTCAAAAAAAAAAAAATTGTATGGTGGTTTATATGAACGTAGTTACTAATAATAATAATATGTATGTATATGGTTGCATATTGTATAAATAATACATCCATTTTGTTTTTATAATGCTCTGTCTTGTTTAATGTAAAACATCACAGAACCAACCAACAATTTCAATGGACGTCAACGGCTCGAAATCTTACCAGGCTCAACTAAATATTGGATACCAGAGGTAGAACAAGAAAAGATTCCACGAGTGGGCATGCATTTCGCTACATTGGAAACCAGTATAAAATTTTACAAAGAGTATGGAGCAATTAGCGAGTTTGACATCAGAAGGAGCACGACAAAGAAGTTCAAGAACGAAGTAATATATCATGTTACTTAGTTAATGTGATTTGTATAATTATTTGTTCCATAATGGACAATGAATGATGTTTTACTGTATATTTAATACATTGGGATATATAATTTTTTCTTTTAGTGTTGTATACTTATTTTAGTTAAATTGTTCATATAATTGAGTGTCATTGCATGCCAAATTGGATTTATCATAATGTGAATAATGTGTATTGTTAAAAAAATGAAACAACTTGTATTTTTACAAAGCAGCCGTGTTTATTTAGTTGATGGGATCTGCATACATATTGGATTGAAATTGTACACTTAGTTATGTGTTCATGTATATTTAATACAATGCGATCATATAATTTATTAACTTACAATTGTATACTTAATTTTGTCATAGCATTATGTAACCTGTTAATTTATCTTTAAGAATATTTTTGCTTCTCATACATGTATTGCATGTAAAATTACATTGAACTAAATATACAATAAAACAACACTAAGCATCTGCAATTGTTTAACTATATATACGATTACACCGAACTAACTATATTATAAACAACATTCTTGAGTATGCAAAAATATTAAACTAAATTTATAATTACACTAAACTAAAAATACAAAACCACTTAACCACCTATATAACTAAGGATACAATTCCACTTAACCAAGAATACAATTCACGTTACTAAGTAAACAAATACACTAAACTACTTATACAACAAATAATACAATCCAATTTATCCAATTAAACAAATCCAGCGCCTCTTTGAAGGCTGCTTGTCTCCCGAACTCTCCTCTTCGCGACTACCAACCTCTCTTTCATGTTATTCGCTTGACATTTTATTAACCACAACTCCTACATAAGAAAAACACACAATTGGATATCAAAACTTTATACAACGTTATGTTTATATTCCACTTAATGTTGTATATTTATCATAACATATTTGTATACTTAGTATACAACATCTGCATACTTAGTATACAGATGAAATAGAAAAAGATGGGTGTCAGAAAAGAATAGAATATAGATTTCAAGTATCAACTCCTTGTTTTTTATATATAAACACACCAAGTTCATTTTTTTTGAAAGTACAAAGCGCAAATTTCTACGGGGAGCATAAGCGTAAAAACAATAAATAGAAGATGGGTTTCAAGTATCAACTCCTTGTTTACATTCCACTTAATGTTGTATATTTATCATAACATATTTGTATACTTAGTATACAACATACATTACTTAGTATCTGAAAAAAATACGAACTCCTTCAAAATCGAACTCCTTCAACCCCCAAAAAAAAATTAAAAAGGCGTGACTTAGACTGAAATTGGGCTTTTTGCCTCCTAAAAATCAGGTAGGTGGGATATGAAAGATTGTATTTTCCTAACAAAAGGGAAGAAATGATGATTTTTTTCATAAAAGCGATTTAGATGAAAATACAATATTACCCTTACATTCCAAAAATAAGAAAAATGATCTCAATCATTAAAATATTTAAATCAAGGGTTTATAATTGGTCTCATGGACTAACCTAAAGGGATTGGTCTCATTTGAACCAATCCCTATATATATATATATATATATATATATATATATATAATAGCAGAAGTTTGGAATAAAAAATTTCCCACCCATTTTCACTTGCTAAATTTGGAAATTATTTTACTGCAAAATTATAACTATAGATCTTGCAATCTATTTTAAGTAAAAATGTTGAAGATTAATATTGAAATTATATATATATATATAGAGAGAGAGAGAGAGAGAGATAGATATCATAAAAAATATACATAAATAAATCAAATTATACACAATCTGTCACTTAACAAAACATCTCCTGAGTTGTTGCTAATTAACTTTCCACATCATCAACCAATTTAGCCAAATTATAGGAAAATTTAGTCTTGAAATAAAATTATCTTATCTTTATTAATTTAAAAGCCGCCGATTTAGTAATCAAAAGGAAATATTTAAAATAAAAATTTGAAGCTGGATAAAGTTTCACGACATGCGATTTTGTCACAAAAAGTAGACTACTTATATTATATTCTTTTGAATTTTTTTTTGATATGTTAGCCAAATTCATTATCATAAATATAGATGGAACACTTAATATTTATTAATGTTCATAAATTAGAAAAATTTATGATTTTTATGCATTTTTTTCTTATTTTTCTAAATCCTAATTTATATCATATATCGATCTTTTCTATAAATAATTCCGTTAATTATTCTTAACTATATAATTTTTTTCTAATTTTTTATAATTAATCCCATAATAATTGTTAATTCAATTTAAAAGCATGATTAGTTCTGTAATTATATCATATAAATTAATTCCTTAATTATTATTAGTTCAATCTATTTATTCTATATAATTAGTTCGGCTAATTATTGCCTATTATATCAAAGCATAAGATTTATTGTTAATTATACCAAAACATACATTTTTGGATTCATTTGTTTACGGATTTAGCTAATGAAAGCATAATCATTTTTGAATAATTTAAAAACATGCCCCCATTATGAAAAATCTTAGATTGATTTGTCCAAAATTTTGTATCTTATTATTGATTTCTTGCTAATTCACTTTCCACATCATCAATCTATTTAGCCAAATTATAGGAAAATTTAGTCTTGAAATAAAATTGTCTTATTTATATAAATTTAAAAACTACTAATTTAATAATCAAAAGAAGATATTTAAAAATAAAATTTGGAAGTTGGATATTACTCAATATACAATTTTGCAACAAAAATTTAGAAGACTTATATTATATTCTTTTGAAAAACAATCTTGATATGTTAGCCAATTCATTATCATAAATATGGGTGAAATACTTTAATATTTATAAATTAAGAAAAAAAATTATAAATCCATATGCAATTGCTGACAACAGTTGATTCACTCTAACTAATAATAATATTATGCTGCTATAATAGATATTATATTATGAAGTGAACAACATTTTTTTACAGCTATTATACCAAAAGATGACAAAGATTAAATACACAGATTATCATAACAATTATTCGTAGCCATTGTGGCTCATCTATATAAAAATATATTATATCAAAATCAAAAAATATTTTTTTCCGCCCATTTACACTTGCTAAATTCATGCATAATTATATAATGAAATCCTAATTGTAGATCTTGCAATATATTTAAATAAAAATCTCGGACATTAATATTGATATTAATATATATCTAATATCCTGAAAACATACATAAAATACTCAAATCCACACAATTTGTCACTCAACAAATCGTCTTTGATTTCTTACTCTATATCATCAATCAATTTAGCGATTTATTTTTGGACAAATCAATCCGAAAATTCTCCTAACATGGACATATTTTTTGGTTATCCAAAACTAATTGTACTTTGATTTGGTAAATCCGCAAACAAATTCATTAATTGATTTTGGACAAATCAATCCAATTTTAGACTGAATTAACAATAGTAATGAAATTAATTATATAAAAATAGAAAATTAATATAATTAAGGAAACTGATTGTAGAAACGATTAGTGTATGATATAAATTAGGATGACTCAATAGAAAAAAATCGAGAACAAGATACAACAGTTTGGACAAATTAATCCAAAAATTCTTTTAGTTATCCAAAACTAGTAGTAATTTGATTTAATATGTCCACACCCAAATTAATTGGTTTTTTTGGACAAATCAATCCAAAAAATTTATATTTGGGTAATTAAAAATAATCATATATAATTAACAATAATTAAGAAAATAATTTCTATTATATAATTAATAAACTAAATTGAACTCACAATAAATAAAGTAATTAAAGAAAAATTAGGAAAGAAATGATATAGTTAAGAAAATAACAGAATTATAGAAAAGATTAGTATATACAAATTGGGATGACTCAATTGAATATAAAATAACGAAAACAAAAGAAATAGCGCCAGAAGCCTGAAGGTTGTCTTTGTTATACAAGCTCATTCGAATTATTCCCTTAATAAGTGCAATTTGAAAAATAACAATTGATACTAATTAGACTTTTGAAAATTAAAACGATAGTTATTTTGTGTTTTATAAACTATCAAAACTTCAAAATAATTTTTTTATAATCTAGCTAAATTGCTTAATCAATATATATATATATATATATATATAACAACAAAAGTTTGGAACTAAATTTTCCGCTCATTTTCACTTCCAAAATTTGGAATTATTTTCTGCAAAATCTTAATCGTAAATATTGCAATAGATATTAATTAAAAATCTTGAACATTAATTTTGATATTAATATATGTAGATGTATGTTTATTATATAGCTAAAGATTATATACACAAATTACCATAATAATTATTTATAGAAAATATTGCTCATTAAGTACAAAGTAATGATGCACGGCTTTCTATTAATAGAATATTTAAAGTTAATATTTTATTCAAAGATTTTGTTCATTTGTTAGGAAAAGATTATAAATTGTATTCCATCTTATTATTATACCAAAAGCTGGAAAGGATAATTAGAAATTCGTTTAGGAAAAATTGAGAAAATCATACCTTAATATTAAAGATTTATCAATCTACAAATTTATTACCTTACAATAAAAGGATAATAGTTTGGTCACGCTCGAATTTTTCTAAAATGTATACAACTCAAAATGGATAGCTATGTATTACCTTTAAAAAAATGTTATTGAAATATTTACCAAAATAACATTCGTCTATACATTGCTTTTTAAATAAACTTCATAGATATAATTTTCCGGATTGTGAAATTTTTTCAACAGTAAAAGTTCAATATGAATATATATGTCTCACAGATATGCATATATAATTTTTTATAGAGAGGTACAATATGTGTGAGAAAGAGTGATGGATATAACAATAATACAGAGATAAATCTAAATGAGCTGAATTTGACTTTTACGTCTATAAATGAAAATATAGATTTGATATATAAATTTTTATTTTTATTTATTTTATATGAATATTAAAATAATAATACTCGTGCAACGTATGAGCGGAATTACTAGTTTTAACTCAATTATAAATGTGGGATCCATCACTATCAATTTTCTATACTTAAAATATTACTATTTTTAAATTATATCTATCTAATGGGATCCACCAACTATAATCTTACAAATATAATATTATATATTCAAATTAAAATATTGAAAGTGGATCCCACCACTATCAACTTTTCAATTATTATATACATAAAATAATATTTCAAAACTAATTAACCAAACACAATTCCATTTCCAACTCTACATAAAACACATTTCAATTCATTCATCCAAACACAATTCCAATTTTCACACGAAAACCAAAAAATTCTCAAAATTCAATTTCCAACTCTAGAAACTGGAAATGGATAGGGATGTCAAGGCGGGCGGGGACGGGGAGCAATCCCCATCCCCGTCCCCGCGGTCGCGGGGAATCCCCGTCCCCGTCCCCGCGAGACAAACGGGGAAAAAACTCCCCCCCGTCCGTCCCTATGGGATCCCCCCCGTGGGGATTCCCATACTGCGTTTTATTATTTTTTTTTTGCAAAAGCGATTTTTTTTAAAAAGATTTTTAATATTTAAAATATATATAAATTATATAAAAAACTAAAAAAACACTTATTCTACAGAAAAAATAAAAAAATTAAAGATTTTTTGATTTTATATATTTAATGTAGATATATTTATAATATATTATATATTTTTAAAATATTATATTATATACTTAATATTCGGTTCCATCGGGAACGGGGCGAGAATATGATCCCCGCCGCCCGTCCCGCCAATGGGGAGAAAAAAATCCTCGTCCCGTCCCTACGGGGAAATTTTCGGGGATTCCCGCCCCGTTCGGGGGTGGTTCCCCATGAGGAAGCAGGGAATCCCGCCAACGCCATCTCTAGAAATAGACCATGAAAACATAAACAAACATGCCCATTTCTGCCATTTTCTGATTGCCTATTTATAGGCGTTTGCTAATCCACTATTCCACCTCATTTTCTGACTACTCACTAGTTGTGTAATAAAACATCTTCCGGTAAAATACTTGGGTTACACAAAATATGAAAATTTCTACTGTGTCAATTATGTTTACATTTCATCAATCATTAAATAGATTAACTACTAATCCAACTCAACGTGAGTTAACAAGACAATTATGAATTAACTACTAGTCTGAAGAGATAATATATTCTCATTAATAAGGAACCATTATTGTTTTTACATTTCCAGATATTTACTTCCTATTTCTATTTGGCAAGTAATTTTATTATTCACCAATCTAGGTTTTAATTTATTGAGTGTCTAATTATTCAACTATAGAGATATGATAAACCTTATATTTTACCCTTAAATATGTATAAGGGCGGTGCGGTTTTGTTCCAAAATTATAACCGAACCAACAAGGCGGTGCGGTTTTCATTCAGTATTCAAAATCGCGGTTATAAGCGAAAAATCACAATAAACGGTGTGGTGTGGTGCGGTGCGGACGGTTCGGGCGGTTTTTGAAAATTTATGAT
The DNA here is from genome assembly GCA_016081115.2 of Rehmannia glutinosa. NCBI lineage: Eukaryota > Viridiplantae > Streptophyta > Magnoliopsida > Lamiales > Orobanchaceae > Rehmannia > Rehmannia glutinosa. The sequence goes on from JABTTQ020000747.1 coordinate 103,797, forward strand.
CACCCCTACAAGGTGGTTATCTGCATAATTGATTTTGATAGCATAATTATCATCTTTGTCAACATTTTCCAGCAACCTATTTCAACAATTGCATGCTGCATTTATCCACAAGGCATGCCCACCCCAACCAACAAAAATGGACTTTAGTGACCATTTTCACAAGTATCTCAATTTTAATCCTATTTTTGCAAGAATGTTATAAGTCCACCGGAAATTGGCACTTAACTCGCACGTGCACTACAAGAAAATTCTAGTTTACCAACCAAAATGATTTTGTCACTAAATTTTACAATTATCTACAGAATACTTACCGAATAAAAAATATCATTTTCTCCAAATTATACCGACAAATTACCGATAGATTACCAACAGTTTTTTAATTACCGACATATTTTTTGTAAGTATTTACCAACACTTTTAGATTCTGTAGGTAAATATTTACCTAAATGATATTACCTACAATGATTTTACCTACACTTTACAATTTTCTTAATACTTACCTACATATTTTTCTGTAGGTAAATTGGTTTTTTCTTATAGTGGTAAAGCCAAAGATTGATATCTTCTTATTATTTAAGGGAGTTTAATTTTAGGTGACTTGACACAGATCTCAACATAAATATCTACGTACCCATTTCGTTGATGGGTGTCAAGTCCCCACAAAAACTGTCGAAAATATGAAAATGAAAAATTCCTAATTTTTGGCCTCACGTGCGAGTCATGTGCCAATTTCCGGCGGATTTTGAACATCGGACAAAAATAGAACTAAAATTGAGTAGTTTTAATACTTAAATGACTAAAGGGTTAATTACAAATTTGGTCATGTAACTATAAGGGACTGACAATTTTGATCTGGGCATAAGATCTTGATTACGTGTAATTTCGATCCCATAAGTTATAAAATATTAAAATGTGTAATTTTGGTCCCAATAAGTTCTGATCTTGTGCGATTTTAGTCTCAACTGGGTTCTTTAGGGCCTGTTTGTTTATGTTTCCATGGTCTATTTCCAGTTTCTGGAGTTGGAAATAGAATTTTGAGAATTTATTGGTTTTCGTGTGGAAATTGGGATTGTGTTTGGATGAATGAATTGAAATGTGTTTTATGTAGGGTTGGAAATGAGATTGTGTTTGGTTTGAGTAGTTTTGAAATATTATTTTATGTATATAATAATTGAAAAGTTGGTAGTGGTGGGGTCCACTTCAATATTTTAATTTGAATATATAATATTATATTTGTAAGAATATAGTTGGTGGGTCCCATTAAATAATTATAATTTAAAAATAGTAATATTTTAAGTAGATAAAGTTGATAATGGTGGGTCCCACATATATAATTGGGTTAAAATATGAAAATAGTAATTGATAAGTAATGATGAGTGATGTAGGGTAGTGTATAGGTTTGAGAATAGAATTTATATGTTTGAGATGTTTTATGTGAAAAATAGAAAATGAAAATGATGATTTCCATTGGAAATTTTATGAACAAACATGATTCCACTTTATGTATAGTTAAACCGGAAAGAAGTAATTAAAACATAAACAAACAAGGCCTTAATATTTCATTTGTTTCCAAAATATCTTTGTCTTATGCGAAAATATCTATACTACCAAAATATCTATTGCCATTAAAAGTTATAAGATTGGAATTATCTTGACTGAAGGGTAAAATGGTCAAGGACCAAAACCGACACATCAAGAAGTTACTGGACTGAAATTCTCTACTTATAAGACTAAAATTGCACTAAGCCGTGACGAAATTAAAAAAAAATAAAACGAACAGGACCAAGTTTGAAACACCCAAGTTACAGGACCAATTTGACAATTTCGCCCAACTGATATTTACATGTGTAAAATGTATAATGTATGTGCAAATGCATAGAGCAGTAACATCAATCGATCTAGGTTTGTCCAAGCATTAATTAACTCAACTAATGCTTATAAAAGCATGATCGATCAAGAAAAAAAAATTCATTCAAGATTTAAATTAAATAACTACTTTCATTTGATTGCAATTCATCAATATATAGCAATGGAAGAGAATAGAATTATTCAAGAGTTTGAGGGCAAAACAATTTTAATCACTGGTGCCACGGGCTTTCTTTCAAAGAGTTAAATCTTTTTCTACTCTATAGCTTGCCCCTCTTCTATATGTTATAATGCATTTGGATGTTTAAGAATAATCTTAATTTCTAACGGTTTTAATTTTTTGTATTGCTAATTCAATGTAGTTTTGGTGGAGAAAATACTTCGAGTTCAACCAAATGTTAAAAAGTTGTTTCTTCTTATAAGGGCTTCAAATGTTCGATCGGCTGAAAGTCGGCTACGTCAAGAGGTAAAAGTTCATGGCATTATTATATGTCAAAAACTTATGTGAGACCGTCTCACGGACTTAAAGTTCGTGAGACGGGGCACTTATATAAATTTTAGAATTTTTTCTTTTGGGGTTTATTTTTCTTAGGGTTTATATTTGTCTTTTTAGGATTTATTTTTCTGGGTTTATTTTTAATTGATTGGTATTTTTTAGGATTTTTAAATTTTTTCAGGGTTTATTTTTTGTTTTTTGGGTTTATTTTTATTTTACTGGTTTATTTTTAAGGGTTTATCTTTTTAGGTTTTTTTTGTTTCTTTAGGGTTTATTTATATATTTAAATTCATTTATATTTTTATTTATAATTTATTTATTTATTTTTTGGGGTCCGTCTCACAATGTATCATGGTAAGACCGTCTAACAAGAGACTTCCTCTTGTTATATTGGTTTAAGGTTGCATTTGGATTAGAAGTGTACGATCTGGAGGAAGAATTTCAAATTACTCTAAAAAACAGCTCAAATATGAGTCTAACGATTTGAAATTCATTGTATCAAAACAAATTCAAGCTTCATTTGGATTGATGGATTTGAAACTATATATGTATTTCAAATTTATAATAACAAATTTGGTTGAGTATGGTTGGACAAGATCATTCCACAATGGATTTTAATTAATCCTTAGATTCTATTTTGTGTGCCATTGTGGTTGATTTTAAATCCTTACTATTTGTAGTCATTTGAAATCATTCCTTCAAATCTAAATACTCCAATCCAAATGTAACCCCATATTGCATTTGGATGAAAGGGTTTAGACCTAAGGATTTCAAATTCATATTAATAAATCTGTTAAGTTTGTTTAGAGAAAACCATTTTATAATGGATTTCAAATTCTTAGCTCATATTTTGAGTTATTTTTAAAACCATTGTGATGGACTTTAAATTCATCTTATATGCGGTCATTTGAAACATTTCCACAAAATCCTTCCCTCAATTCAAAATCCCTCAATCCAAATGCGAAATAATTTTTTTTTTTGTTTTTGGAAAAAAATTGTTTTAATTGAATTATGAAAATGATCTAGCACCGATTGAAAAAAAAATTAGGAGAGGGGGCACGAAGCAAATTCGCGGGCAACAAAGTTTTTTATCCTAGGATCGAATCTAGTTTATTGAGTAAATGAGATTATACAAATGAATTTGAAATTCTCAACTTCAAAATCCCTTAATCAAATGGAGCTTAAGTAATTGAAGAAGTGATTTTGTTACATAATTTAGACAAACATTATATATATAGAATGATTCAAAAGGGAAAATGATTTTTTTTAAAATATGCAAGTGAATTTAATTTAAACATTCTAGCTAGTTACATAATTTATTAATTTCAATTTCTTTGCAGATTATTGATTCCGAGTTGTTTCGAATTTTAAGAGAAAAGTGGGGACAAAATATATATTCATTTTTATCGTCAAAAGTTATTCCAATATCAGGCGATGTTTCTTATGAGAACTTAGGTATAGTAAATTCAGAGTTGATTGATGAGATATGGCGAGAAACAAATTTTATTATCAATTCGGCTGCAACAACCAGATTTGATGAAAGGTACCATACCAAATAATAATTTCAACACATGATATTTATTTCATTGTGACCTATGCATTAAAATTGTTGTGAACTCAAGGTATGGGACTCATTCCATATCAAAAGTACGTGTTTCCACTATAATTCGTGTCGTGTTTGGATTCCCGTATCGTATTGAGACATAAAATTTATGTTATTCGTGTCAGATTTATCAATTCTAACCCGTGTTTAATATTCGTGTTTTTCGAATCGGCCCAAAATGACCTGCATATTTTAAAAATCTTTTTTAGTAAGTTTGGAGAGGACGGGATAAATTTGAAAGAAACTGAAAGATACAAGGTTCGAACCTTGATCAACACTCTTTTAAAGAGTGAATGATATCACTTGAGTTACAAGCTTGTGGTACATATTTTAAAAATCTTAATAGCTCATCCATTTACACGGGTTGTATGAGTTAATATTAATCCGAAAATTATTACATTAACAACACATTTAATCAATCAAATAAATATTTCAAAAATAATATAATAACATAATCAAGTCAAATGGGTTAATGTCATTTCAAGTTAACCATAATCTGATATGTTTTTTAATGTTTAACTTGGGAAAAGACCATATTGGCTTTTTGTCGCCTTTTCTCTTAAACAATGTGATTCTGCTATGATCTGATTCTGACCCTAACCCATCAAACATCATTAGGTTTATGTTGTGTTTTTATCTCTTGCCAAAAATTATCACCCCTAATTTTCCGTGTGTGTTTTACAATTCTTTGGCACTCTTCCCTAACATCTAAATTTTGAGGTGAGTTCTATCAAAAACTTGTACCAAATCATATCAGAAGTCAACAATATTTGGAAAAAAAAATGATTTCGTAGTATCGTGTTTGGCTAGATTTCAATACACCCTATTAATAATCTAAAAGTTCAAATTGCGTGACCTCCGGGCATTTCAACCAGTAAAAGATTTGGGTGACGTAATGCCCGCTGTGGCACCCATAGTGTGGTTGTTCGAATCCCTCAGTAACGATTTCTGAGGTGGAGGAGAACTTCTTGTGTGTGGTGACTCAGTCTTCGGCGGCCCAAGGACCCTGACTAGTTGATGCATAACCCGCGCTTCACATCCTCCATAAAGCTCTAGGGCAAGAGCAGTGGGGGCCCTCAGGGATGGGGTTCATCCTTTTTTTAAAAGTTCAAATTGCAAACGAATACACGCTTTCAGAACTTTTTGGTGCTAATTAATGATTTGACGCATTTAGAGATGTAAAAAGGTCCAATTAAATGATTGAGGTACTTATATAGTACTGTTGTACAGTTAATTATAAATAAAACATAAATATAATTTACTTTTCTTAATTCCATACTTTTTTTTGTTTATATGTATTTTCCAATCAGATATGATATTGCTATGGATATCAACGTTTCCGGAGCTATGCATGTTTTGAACTTTGCCAAAAAGTGTTCAAAATTGAAGTTGCTTCTCCATGTATCCACGGGTAATTAATTAGATCAATATGTCATCTAAAATTCAACACATCCATCAAATTTTCATAAATTTATGGGATAATTACAAGAAAGAAGACCCGAGGTTTGGGGTAATTACAAAAAAATCTAGAGATTTTTGGAAATTACAAAAAAAAAAAATCCTTTAGATTTGGTTCGCCATACATTTCTCCCCTTAAAAAATTATTTCAAAACTTTCCGTACGTTTATCAAAATACTACAATTAATTATCCCCTCAGATTTAATGCACAATGAAAACTTCAAGGATTTTTTTTTTATTTTTCATTTTAATTTTAAAAAATCTCTTTGTTTTTGTAATTAGCCCAAGCTTTAGGTTTTTTTTTTTTGTAATTATCCCTAAATTTATTTCATTTGTTACCAAAATATTAACTATGTTATGGGATTTTGGTTTGTAGCTTTTGTGCATGAGTCAAGGCCAGAACTTTTGCTAGAGAAGCCATTTCATATGGGTGAAACACTTAAAGGCGCTAAAGCCTCCTATTTAGACATCGAGGCAGAGAAGAAGCTAGTGGAAGAAACGAAAACACGACTTCAAGCTCAGAATATAACTGACAAAGAGTTTACTTCAACCCTAAGGGACTTGGGTATTTTTTTTTTTTTTTGATGGCCTAAGGGACTTGGGTATTGAAAGGTAATGTTACTTTTTTTTTTTAGCTGGTCGGCTTGTGATCAACTTTCTCTTTTGTTTTAATTCTAGCTAGTTAATCAGCTTTTCGAACAACCTCATTTTCTTTATTTCATTGTGATTGTTTTTAAAAGGCGCGTATATACCATGTCAAAGAAAAAAAAGTAACGCTTCAACTTGTAAATGTAACAGTTAACTCTGATCAAATTAAAATTTGTCGTTTGGAGAAAATTACCCTTAAGAAATGAATATATATAGGCTTTGGTCCTATGAGTCCACCCTTTTAGGGTGAGTACGCGAGGATATATAGATCGTAATTGTTGGGATCCTTTTTTTTTAATGGTCTGGATCTAAATGTTTTTAAAGTTTTAAACTTTTTTGTATATTTATTTTGCGCACTTATTAATTTATAAAAGTCTAAATTACTTAATTTACTAATTACTTTTTTTTAATTATAATATTAAAATCAAATTTGAGGTACTAATGCTCTATACTAAAAACTATTTGTAGTAAAAGGAAATTTTGTCCAAACAATAAATTTTTGATTAAGTAAATGTTACATACTTACATTGGCTAGTTTAAGGGAAAAAAAATGTACCTAATTAGGACTTTGGCCAACTCCACGCCTTCACGGGAGTGGTATTATATTTTGCCCTTTTTGTTCTAGATGCCGATGGGCAATGGCACTTTAATAAACAAGAAAAAATTGAGTCATATATATTGTGATTTTAAGCTAGTTTATGGAGTAAAGATTTTAACATGATAAAGATCAAGGGCGTAGATAGGGGGACCAACTTGGGCCCTGCCCCCTCCCCTACCCTTTAATTTTTTTTACTTAATTTTTAAAGAAATACAAAATTTAACTTATTGTTTATTTGCTTTTTTTTTTTTTTTGAGTTTTTCATCCGACTCACCTCATTTTTGTGTAACGTCTCACTTTTGGTAGACTGGCTACACTATTATTTATAAAAAGATTAACAAGTATAATTTCATATAGTTACTTTTTACTTCCTTTTTTCTTCCCCTAGATATATAACAAACAATATTTAAGTGTGTTGAACCACACAAAACAGGGCAATTTGGCATGGATGGGTAAATACTTACAGCTATACAAAAGCAATGGGAGAGATGCTTTTGGAGAATTTTAAGGACAACATTAAAGTCATCGTCCTCCGCCCAACTATCATAACAAGTACTTTCAAGGAACCATTCCCTGGTTGGACAGAAGGTCTAAGGTAATAAATTATTAACATTTTATTTTCTGATATATGCGAAAACATATTTCTTAAAGTAAAAACATTGGAAGAATTGCGGTAAATTGCGGTAAAATTACAAAATTACTTTTGTAATTATAGGGCGGTAGCAAAAAGGTCATGTAAAAATCACATTTTACAAAAAGGTAAAATCTCTCAATCTTGGTCCTGTAAAATTTGTATGATTTGCAAAATAGTCTTGAAGCTGTAGGAAAACCTCAATTTTGGTAATAAATTCACGGAAAATTGGGAACTACGTATGCCACTCATATGATTGAAATCCGGTGATACTAGTACTAAAATTGAGATTATTTTCATATAGTTACATGACTATTCTGGAAACTGTACATTTTGCAGAATCAGAGTTTTCTATAATTACAGAAAATTTTTCTGCAAAATGTGGTTTTTATATGACCATTTTGCTACTGCCAATAACTATATGACCAATTTTGCGATGCCTAAAAATTGTTGTCGACTTGCAATACAGAACTCTTGACAGCTTATTTGTCGCCTATGCGAAAGGAACTCTAAAATTCTTCCTTGGTGATCCTGGCTCAATATTAGATGTGGTGAGTAAGTTTTCAAGAATATATTATCCATTTAATGAGATATATATAAGGGATAATTACACAATGTACCCCTGAAGTTTGACCTAATTACAAAAAAACCCAAGCAACTTTCAAAATTACAATAAGTACCCCTGAGGTTTGATTCAGTGTTAAAATTAAGGGGTATACTGCAATGATTTTATAAATATGAAGGGAGATTTTGAAATTTTTTTGCTAGCTGTATTTTTTTGTAATTAGGTCAAACCTCGAGGGTATTTTTTGTAATTAGGTCAACCCTATATATAATTATATTGACAGAATTTATTTTGTTCAGATTCCAGGTGACATGGTGGTGAACTCTATTCTTGTAGCAATGGCTATACATTCACAAAAACCTTCTCATGAGCTGATAATTTATCAAGTTGGTTCATCTCTAAGAAATCCAATAAAATGCACAGAAGTCAAGGAGCTTATGTATAAATATTTAAACAATAATCCATTGATTGATAACAAAGGCAAGCTTATCAAAGTGGGAAATCCCACATTAGTGAGTTCCATTACCAGCTTCCACAGATACATTTGGATCCGTTATTTGCCATTTTTGAAGGTTAAGATTTTTGTTCATCATTCTCTATTTTTTTTACTACGAGCTAGTAGCTCAAGTGACATCGTTCACTCTTTATGCAAGGGTGTTAATGAATCGGACATGCATGTGTCTTTCAGTTTCTTTGGAGAAGAACTTCCCTTTTTCAACGTGCCAAAATTTTTTACAGGGATAAATTACAAAAACTACCCCAGAGGTTTGGGGTAATTAAAAAAAGAATCCATAAAAATCTCAAAATTACAAAACTATCCACGGGGTTTGATTTTGTCTTAATTTTATGGGTTAATTAAAATTTTTATAACTAAAGGGGGGCCTTAAAAAATATTCTCTTGTAAAGGGGAAAAATATAAGACAGATTCAAACCTCAAGGGATTTCTTGTCGCGACAAATATATTATGTTAGTTTTTGTAATTATCCCATTTTTATTTGTGATTTATGTTTTAGAAAAAAGACTGAGTTTTATGATAGGAATAATATAGATTTTTTTAATAAGTTTGGAGTACTGGTTGAAAGGGAGGGGATAAATTTCAAAGAAACTGAAAAATACCGGATTCGAACCCCGGTCAATTCCTTATGCGAGCGAAGCACCACACTAACTACAAAGTGATATAGGAATAGGAATAATATAGATGGACTATATATATATTTACTTTTTGTTTCACGTTATAATTATTCAGATGTTGAAGCTGTTGAACTTGATATTTTGCAACCATTTCGAAAGTTTATATGAAAATTCAAGGCGAAAGATCAATCGTGCAGTGCAATTAGCAGAACTCTACAAGCCATATGTATTCTTCCAGGGAATGTAAGTGTAATTTTCGGAGTTATTAAATTCTGTCTCATTCAATTTTTATTTTAAAACATCCTAATTAATTACAATATTATTTGACATCACTTGGTAAACCATATATATTCTTTCACAGATTTGATGATGCCAATACCGAAAATCTGCGAATGGCAATTAGACAAAGCAATGTCAACACAGAGATGTTTGAATTTGATACAAAATCCATACAATGGGAAGACTACTTCATCAACACTCATTTTCCTGGGATTGTCAAATATGCCCTTAAGTAACACAGTTATGTGTGTGCAACTTAGTTTCATTGTCTTGTGACATTACAGACTATCACAAAAAAAAGGGTTAATTGCACTTTGCCCACTAATCTATTCTTTGAAAATACATATTATGTCCTCTAAACTATATGATTCATTTGCATTTTACCCCCAAAAATAACCAAAAGTTGGCATGCGTCAACTCATGATAAATCTGTATAAGCTCCCAAGGGGTTAAGTGCAAAATGTTCAACTTTAGGCATGCAAATGAGAAATTTCTAAAGTTTAGTAGGCAAAGTGTTAAACTCATGACTCTTTATATTCATCTATAATAAATAAACGATCTTGCAAAAGAGAGTTTCGTGCTGGAAAATCGGCAGAGGACAAGAGATGAAGTTGTTGATACAATTCCATTGCAACCAGAATAGCACATGCGTAAACACCATATTAACATATTTCGACAACAGTTAAATTGTTGTAAAATAAATACATGCAAACCTGAGAAGTTTCGGCTCATTTTCCCGCCCAATATTGGAGGAAAAGGCAAAAGTGATATCAACTTCCCGCTACAAAGAGGCCCGTTTGAAACCCTATAAAAAACACAACATGCAAATGGCACCATTTCACAAATCTCGGGAATTTACGCACACCTCAACCTTCCTCACCAAACTCCTTCGTGAATCTCTCATGCACTTCAAGGTCAGCTTTGCTCACTGTGGGTCTCTGTCTTGCGAGCACCTTATCAAAGTCCGTTCTTGAGATGGGAGGTGGAATGATCTACAGAGACGCATCAATTAGTTGTAAGAAACACTAGCTAATCATCAACTCCAGCAGGGTAACGATTCAGAATCCATCTATTTTACATCTAAACTATGGGATAATTACAAGTACTACCTCTGAGGTTTAGCCTAATTGCCAAAAAATTCAGTTATCTTTCAAAATTACAAATACCCCCTTAATGTGTTACAAAGACCACCTCGAGGTTTGTATTTACCAAACAAATACCCCTTCTTGAGTGTGCAATTTGTAAAATTGAAACAAGCGTCAAGGGAGTAATTGCAATTTTGAAAGATAACTGGGTCTTTTGTAATTACATTAAACCTCAGGAGTAGATTTTATAACTATCCCTCAAAAACTATTATTAATTAATGCTGCTATTGAATTGTATCATGAAGGCTTATTTTTCTATACTAAACCAACATGTTCCACCAAACATTATTACATTAATTCTGTGGGTAATTTAATTATCTCTGGCAATATCAAAACTTATCATCCCATTAACATTCGATCTGATTTACTTAAATGAACACTACATAAATGCATAATCAGTTCAGGAAAGTATTATTTTTATAATACATAACTCAGCTACCATTTCCATTCATAAGCCTGACGACAGTTCGACAAGTCACATGTTTTCCAATGCCATAGATGTCGGAAATAGCATCTTCTTTAATTTATGTTCTAATTTCTGTTTCCAAAGAATGGTATAATTGAACTCCACATAGCACAGACAATAATTTTTGCTTTTGCTCATGCATTACTTTTTTTTTAATAAGTTGGGAGTAGTGGTTGAAAATGAGGGGATAAATTTCAAAAAAAATTGAAAGATATAGGTCAACACCCTTATGCATGACTTACTAATTCATATTTCTGTTAGATTTATTTAACACATAATCTCTTTAACAAATTTATACAAAACCTAAATGTTTTTGCTTCACGCACATAGAAAAGGAAGAGCGAAATGGTTCACAATAGCAAAACAAGAAAAATTTCTATTGGTACAAAAAAATACCTTGAGATTTCGTTTAAGGGATAATTACAAAAAAAAAAGAAAAATACCATGAGGTTTGGGCTATTTACGAAAAATAAAACAAAACAAAACAAAACAAAAAGAGGTTTTTGAAAAAAAAAAAAAAAAACCTTCAGGTTAGATTCCATCTTACATTTCCCCCTTTCATAAGCAAAAAACATTTCAAAAACCCCGTGACATTTTCAGAAATATTGAAGTTACCCCATTAAATTTAAGACGGTCAAACCTCAAGGGGCTTTTTTAATTTTCAAGTCCACTGTTTTTTGTAGTTAGCCTAAAACTCCCAGGGGAGGGGGTAAGTATCCCTTCTTTTAAAAGTTACAACCACTGTTCATTTGAACACACCAAATCAATACCTTTTCAGCAAGTCCTTGTGCATCAAGCTCCTGCATGGTTATCTGGATTGCACCTGGTTGCTTGGGTCCACATGGCACCCACACACCATTAGAAGTCTTGGTGAAAAACATGGCATCTTGTGTTTTACGTACAGGCTCAAATAAGACGTCTTTGACCTATTGAAGTAACAGAAAAAGCATTATTAAGTTTCAAGAAAGTTGTGAGCAGGTGTGGATGAGATGGTATGCGTATCAATCTACAAATATCCCCATTTGAACACTACAGTCCATAAATGGTTGATACTTACACAAACAGAAATATCTGAACCAGAAAAACCTTCGGTTTTTACGAGCTAGGGCTTCAAAGTCGCTTTCAGTCAAGTTATGAGGGTATCTCCTAAATGCACCTGCATAAGAGTGACAAATCAAATGAGAGCGCATTGTCTTCAATAATTAATTTGGTCCCTTCTCTGTACATAAAATGTAAAACAAGCTGCATACTTTGAACATGTGTTGTCGTGCCTTCAGATCTGGGAGAGGAATGTAAATTCGCTTATCAAATCGTCGCGAATGGCCTACAGAAAAAAACTTGAGTTAGCCAAAAATTATCATGGCCCACACTCTGCCAACTTGGAATTAGATGATACCTGATCAAGAGCGTAGGGCGTATTCGTGGCAGCAAGAACAAGAACTTTGTCATCATTGTGGCCCACCCCCTAATAGTCCATATTAGCAAACAATAAAAATGGTAAACAGTTCAGTTTTTCCCAGCATAAACAAATATATATCATAGTGAACCCCCACCGACCGTAGAAAAAAGATAGTCGAGTTTGAATAGTAAAAAAATTCTTTTGAATCTCAACACTAATGGTATCTTACATTTCCAAACAGAAGATTTTAGCTATATTTGACATGTCACATGAATTCCTTTTTGTAATCCAAGATCATTCTTAGATGGTAATATAATTTTTTTTAATAGCATAACCACTTCCTTGGGCGAGCAGCATCACATGGATTACTTGTCTATCCAAGTAAAAATCCACATATATCATACAAATTGAACGAGTAGATGACGGATCTGGACATGATTCTGAGAACGCATGACACAGGTGCCTGTCCATTTGCTTTGATGAACGATAGAGAGATAACATGACAATCATATATATGTAAATTGACTTATTGTGAAAAAGCAATAAAGTTCACATATGATATCATCACACAGAGAAACACTATACGAATTGCAGAAAGGAAACAAAATGAGAGAAGCATGTTTGATTACATTCAAATTTCAAGTGACATTGATAAGCGTGAATGCATATCCAATTAAAGATATAACAAATATAGGCAACAAAAAAGTTCGGTACAAGCTATTAACAATTTTCAAATGTTCAAAATTATAAATGAATCAAGAGATGCATCCCAAAATACATGTAAATCATTTTGCCAGTTCTGACATGTCTATCAAGAAGAATAAGGGGTGAAAAAGGAATTAGAGAATGAACCAATATGCATAGAACTAATGCACTCCACTGGAGCTGCAGCATCCTAGATTCAAGAGGGAATGAACATAAAATGGTCAAGCCTGCTAAAAATATATGGCAAATGGAGTTGCAAAAGGATACCTAATACAAACTCCCACCAACAATCACTTCAAAAATTACCTGCATCTGAACCAGCAATTCTGTTTTGATTCGTCTCGAAGCTTCACTTTCATTTCCTTCTCCACGCTGGCCACACAGGGAATCTATTTCATCAACAAAAATGATGGAGGGAGAACTCTCACGAGCCATTTGGAAGAGATTAGAAACTAGCTTTTCACTTTCACCCATCCACTTTGAAACCAAGTCCGAAGAAGAAACACTGAAAAAGAGCAACAGGTGGCGTTTGCCAACTTTACACCCTAAGTACTCAATCATTGAAAATGAGGAATAAGAAATAGCAAATGAACAACGAATAAAGAATCCATTCCTTCAGAGTTCAGGTAAGTGTCTGACAACAAGTTTGACGAAACATTGTCTGCTCAACATCCAAAATTGTGAAATGTACACAGAATTCTTTACTAAAACCATTTCTTAGAAAAAGCAACGTTGATAATTCTGTAAAGTATTAATGCATTGGAAATTGTGAGGAATAATGATAGAACATTTCAACATTAAAATGTTGCCACTTATTTAAGCAATTATCTTTATTTCTGATCCCACCAGCATATTCTGTTAGTTTCCAGTTGCAAGACAAAGTCAATGAAATTAGTCAAGAATGTAAAGGGCAAACTAAACTTTCATGTTACCCCAAGTAGGTTACCAATTTTACAATAAATCATCTAAGATAAGCAGAAACCACCATGATATGTAAGAAGCAAAAACCTCAAGCTCAAACTACTGGCAGTCCAAGAGAAAACCCTTCAACCATTACTGCTTCTAACAAACTTGGCAAACTAGAGCCTGCCACGTTCAAGCCACCAGCGGGATCAACTTAATAACTTTGTTCCGAAAGACATCACTAAAGCTACCATACAAAATTCCTCAACCTTAAGCGCATACGCAGAGGTCTGAACACAAGAACAATGAGTCCTTTGAGACTGCATAAAAAACACTTTAGGAACCCAACAGAAAAGATAGCGAGCAATATCTTCCTTTAAAATTTGTGATGAACGGGGCACTCATATGAAAATATTCAGTCCATTGCCCTTTCAAGACTAATCCTGATACTGCCACTTTGCTCCCTCATTCTCAAAATAAAACTCTCTTCTCAATACTGGATTCTCTTAGCTACACAAACATTTATAAAATAAAAACCACAGAAACCTTTCCTGCTGTGACGGACATCAGAGTACATAATTTTGTGTACAACTTCAACAAACCAAGGTTACAGAAACTTGAGTTATTCCCTTCAACATGCTCTTGAGGACTTAGATTTTAAGCCATTCAGCCATCACAAAAGTATGACATTCAAATAATTCACCCATTCCTTACAGAAACTCACTGTACCGCGGTCTTGAAAAGAGACATATATATATATATATATATATGTATATAAAATTATATATAAAACAAGGATGATGGTAATAGCAATAAACTAGATATCATGTTCTTTAAACAGCAACAAAAAGAGCACCAACATCATCATGAAGCCCTTCAAACAGATGTCTGAATGAAGCAGCGGACACAGCTATAGGCTTTGTCCGCATTCAGTTTCATTGCAGTTCAAGATGTTTGAAAAAAATAAAACCAAACATTGAAATACCAAGGATGCGACTGGATATACTTTTATTTTGGAAATTTTCTTTCTGCTAGAGAATAGTGTGAGAATTTTGTTAGGGAGCATAAGAAACATTTTGGAGATGAGAATGGATATGAAATGAAAATATAATGATGAAAGATTATGTGATATAGAAATAATAAAATAATAATTGGATATGATTGGTAGTTAAAAATATGTGAGTGGGTGAATAACGAAATTAATGGGAAAATGTGTTTGGTTTTTTTGGAAAGTGGATAGATGTGACTGGTGTAGGAAAAAGTGAGAGTGGGTGAATAGTGTATTTTTTGAGAAGTTTGGTAGACAATCACATTTTGAGTTAAAAAAAAATTCTCTAGCGGAATGAAAATAAGAAACTTTCATAAGCAACCGCAAGTCCGCAACCTAAATCCTTCAAAACCATTTTCATCCCTTCTCAAAATATTATACAAATATGTATATTTGTATATATATTCAAATCATCTCATCAATAATAATATATATTTACAGCGTTCAATTACAATATTAATCTAAAAATAATATATGGTAATATAAAAAGATGATATGAGGTCAATAAGGCATGATATCAACAGTAGGAATCATCTTCATCAGCATCACACTCCCAATGCATTTTTAAATAGTAAATCTTCCCATTGTTTTTTGCAGAAACATTTGAACTGAAACTGGACTAATTCCAAACAAAGCCATACGAGCGGAAAATAAATAAGATTTGGAATCTTAGGGCTGAGTCGTAGCGTGAATTATACAAAACAAGGTAATTTGGAAGACAATAGACCCAACGGCAAAAGAAAGGAAATAGGTGTGCGCTCTACATATGTAATATTTCCCAAAGTGAGGAGGATAACTCACCTGAAAAAAGTCGAGTCAGCTTCTGTGGCAACTGCCTTGGCTAAGTAGGATTTTCCTGTACCAGGAGGACCATATAAAAGAAAAGCCCTCCATGGGCGCCTCTTGCCTAAAAGCACAGGAGACAAAAATTCATGGAACAAATCAGTCACACAGATATATATATATATATGCTATATGTTTCCAAAAAAGATAATTCATAATAGGTGTGAGATGAAATAAACTGTCATGAGATTTTCAGTTTTCTCCACCTTCAGCTACTTTCCTTTTTCTTCTTTCTTTCTTCCCTTTTCCCCCAGGGTGGAGGGGGAGAGGGGGATTGTGTTGGAGGTCTATTATATGACCACATAGCCAATTTAAGATCAACTTGTGTGAAGGAGGCAGATCTTATAATGTGGAAGCAAGCCACAGAGGCTCTGAATGTCATACTGAATAATACAAAAGTTAAATCTTGTTTGGAAGCACATGCAGACAAACAGAGAACTGCCAAACAATTTGCTAAAGGTATTTACATTAAGAACGAGCAAGGAGAGGGAGGTTAAAACTCAGTTTATTTCCGTAATAAGTTGGACTACGTTGTATAAAGAATATTCATCCACTGTTATAGAAATTTAAAAAAAAAAAAACAGAGATAAAAGCTTAGAATTATCAGAATTAGAACACAAATCAAAACTAACATATATCATCACCACAGAAATTAATTAAAAAGGACTGTGTGCATATATCGTAAGCAAATGAAGCAACTGGTGCAATCGTGTGAAAAATGAGATTGCGAACCACCCCGAGCCCCCCAAAAGCTGCTGATGTGTTTTCTGGAATTCGCACCAAACCCAAAAGAAGTTGGAAATGCTCATCATACAAAGTTATTTCAAACTACAAGGACACTACACCAACCCATTTTCTCCCAAAATATCCGCATACCTTCTCAACCGTTTTTTCTTTCTTCTGATAAATTCCTACTTCACAATAAGATAATTAAACTTCAATTGGAAAATCTCCTAAAGCAAACAATCAAACACTATAAGCAATCAGGATAACAAGGCATTGGCAAACAAAGCCAAACTGGTTTAGTAATTAACATTTCCCCGACAAGCAACTGATTGTCACCAGAAGTTGAGAATTTTCCTCAACTTTTGACATCCTCAAACTGTCTAATAAGTATTTTAAATAATTGTTCGTACAAAAGCAGCTGTCTCCGGAGATAACTTCTAACCATAAAAATCTATTCTCCAACAACCAAAATCATCAGGCAAGAAGTATCTGGATATAGATTCAACAAAGACCATAGCAACTATCAGTATATATAGTATAATCCTGCTGCACAATTTGCATTAAACATTTTGCTTTGAAATCACATCAGTAGCGAAATAATTAACATCAGAATATAAAAAACAACCCAGCAGTCTAAACTACACATGGAAAACATAACTCAAACCAATAACAACAAATATCACCAACGAAGCAAATAAACTCTATTGTATACCCAATCCCTTCTATCCACACACACACACACAGACACTTAAAACAAGGATGTTCGTCCATATAAGTCAATAAAATCCACCAACTAGGAAAAAAAGAAGGAATGAAACAGAAATTATACCAGTAAAAAACTGCGGGAACTTCACAGGCAGGATCACAGCTTCCTGAAGGGCCTGTTTCGCGCTCTCTAATCCCGCAACATCATTCCACTTAACATTAGGCTTTTCTCTAATAATAGCAGAATTCAATCCGGAACGAAGCTTCTCTTTATCCGCATCCTCTCCATCATTGCCGTCCTTGGGCTTGGTCTTGGGCTTTGTCGCCACTGCAGCATCCCCGTTCGACGTAGGGCCCGACCCACCCTCATCGAGCACAGCCCGGATCTCCTCGGCCCGCCTTAGGTACTCCGTGAACTTCTGCGTGATCGCTTCCTTAATTTTAGGATTCTTTTCATACTTCAGATGGGTTTTGAAATACTCCAACGCGTTCATGTACAACGGAAATGCTTTGGCGTAGTTCCCAGAATTATCCTCCGCCACGGCCTGCCGTACATACTCGATAGCCTGTTCTTTGAAATTGCTATACATCGTCTCCGATCATAAATATTTTGTACAAATTCGTTATTGTGTGAATCACTTTTCAGGTTTTCGATTAACAAGAAGCTGGGGAATAGATTGGAGGGTTTGTTAATACTTGAAAAAAGGAATTTGGGGGGTTTTCATGTATTCTTTAATAGGGATTTTGATTTTTGGTTTTTGTGGTTGATGATTTGGGGGAGAGTAGTGGGGTTGGAGAAAGGGCTGCGAAGGTTACACGCTTGACGAAGAAGAACTGCAAATTATTGACCTGAAATCGTGTTTCGCACCGCCTTTTATTGGCTGCTATATTCTTTTCTTTCAATGGTGACGCATTTCGTTTCGTTCCTAAGTTGCTAGATTAATAAATTGTTTTTTAGTACGTTAGAGATTTTGTCCTCGCTTTTTTTGTTTTTTGAAATTAAATCTTTAAATGAGTTTTTTTTTTCCAGAAATTTGGTCATGTGACCAGTTATAGGAGGTCAAAATTACGGAAATTTGCAAAAATGACACTTTTTTACAATTTTTTTGGAAAATTACCACACAACCTAAATCCTTTAAATTATATCTTCCTCACCATCGTGAAATGTCCAAGATACCCATTAGTAAAGAAAAAGACCTCAATCAATCCCTTTCCCTCACATTCTCAATCTCACGTGTTTGAGGAAGGAAAAAAACAAAAGTGCAACAGTTACTCTCAACCTATCTCTCTTTCCCGTCTCTCGCTCCCAAAATTTTCCGGTGATTCCGACTTTTCCGGCGTCTTGACTTTATTGCGGACCGCATTGTTGTCATGCTCGGACATTTCCCTCTGCGTCGCGCTGAGTATCGTGGTCATATTCCACTTGGGAACGACTTCTAATCCTCTTTCGACCAAACTTTTGGCATCGACCGCTTGTCTACTTTTTCTCTTTCTGGCATCCATTGTGAAATACATTTCCCGGTAAGTTCGATTTTTGTTATCTTGTTCTTCAAATCTAGGGTTTTCTAGGATCTTTTGTTACATTTTTGTATGTTTTTTTTTGTATTTTTTTTCTTCAGACAATAGATTGTGGTATGCTTGAAGTTTTCATTTTTGGTAAGCATTTTTGACTTTCATGGGTTTAGGGTTGTTGGGTTTGGGTTAAAGACCTTTGTATTTTTCCTAAAAATAATGTTAAGCAATTTTGATGTTTTTTGTCGGTTTCATGGGTTATGGGTCGTTTGAAAGCATGATTTATTATTTTGAAGTTTATTTCTGATGTTTATCAATTGGTTAAGTTTGATTTTGGATGTTGTTTGCATTTTTCGACTTTTGTTAGTTATATTCCTTTAATTTCCTGGTGTATGTATGCACTTAATGCCTTTCAACCATGTTTTCGACTATCCTACGACCATTTTGTCGACTATTGCATGTTTTTCGACTACGTATTCGACCAACGTTCGACTACTATTTCGACCTAATGTGTTGTTTTGGTGTAAAACATGGTTAAAATAGCACTCGTTCCAAATGATAAAGATCGGTGTAAAGGGAAGCTCTCATGTAGGTCTTGTTTCAAAATCAAAATCATCTCGACTCACTTTGGCGACTATCCACGTTGATATATTTAAATGTGAGAGATGTGTGAATTGTAATGATACAAATGACGTGGGATTCACAAGTTTTGAACTGAGTGTAATAATTATGTATTGATTTTAGGATTTGAGTATAATTACTTGTATAGGTTTTCTAAATTTTTTAAAACTTATAGAAGTAAAAATTAGATAAAATAGCATGATTTTAGAAAATAGCCGAAGACATCTACTTAGCATGGTACTTGTTTGAGTATTGTGTGTTTGATATCTTTGATTTGAAGAGTTATTCAGTTTGTAATAGATTAACTCGTTTAGTCGTGGATAATAATGTTGATTTGAATTAGTTTGATCAATTTTCCGTTTGTTAAAGTTCGTTTTAGTGAAATGATTATCGTTTTGAAAAAAAATAGGGTAAAATTGATAAGATTCTTTTAAAAGGCAAACCAAAAAAGGTCATAGTCTTCACCAAAGACTGTCTTTGGGATATAAATGCAGGTTAATCCAGCCTTTTCATTCATTAAATGGAAAAAAAATGCCACTCCAAATAGTAAAAAAAAATAAAAAAAAATTGTACATTATTTCATTTTGGTAATAATATAGAATAAAAAATATGAATGCTTCTATGACTGATCGACATAATCATGGAAATGTCAAGGCTTAATAATAAAGAATATGAATGCTTGTTTGCCACCCTCTTATGGATTCTCTGGTATTCGAGAAACGTGTTGATTTTTCAAGGAAAAGTATTACCCCATCAAGAATGCTTCTCCAAGGCTTTGTAGACTCTCCATGCATATCAAAGGGCGAAGGAGTCACGTCCTTGCTTAACCCAACGTCTGTCACCTAATAGATGGACAAGACCTCCACTTAATGTGTTTAAGATCAACTCGGACGCATCAAATTTACACGGCAAAGGAACGGGGATCGGTGTCGCGATTAGAGACCATATAGGGAACATTGTGCAATCCCTCTCTAAGCGCTTAAATCCCGAGTTTGACATCGAAATTGTGGAAGCTATTGCATGTCGTGAAGGAATTTTACTTGCTCGTAATTTAAACATGAGTCATTTGAAGTGGAAGTGCACTGCCTCCAGCTAGCCCATGGGCTTAACAATAAAGAAACAAATCGATCATACTTGGGAAGTATCATTGAGGATATATGGACTTCAATTCTATCTTTTTTACCCATATTTCTAAGAATAGCTAATGAGTTAGCACATAATCTAGCTAGCTAGATATGCACTCTTTTACCCACTAAAACACCAACGGCGATTTGTTAAATCCAACTCCCATGCATCGTCCCAAAGAATTAAAATTGAGCATGAACGTAACACGAAATAATACAAGAATAAATCGAAATCGTAAAAACATACAAAGGCAACGACCACACATTCGACTACTAACGACCATACAAACGATTGTCAACCTTACACCAACTATAACTATCGACCGCACACCGACCATACACCGACCAACAAATCGACTACATAGCAGACAATCGACCCACAAACTACAACACAGAGCATATTTTGCCAAAATCGAACTAATTCTACAATTTAATCACATTTTCAGCTTCCACACGATTACATTTGCTAAAATCCAAATAAATACATATTTTCCACTACATAACATGAACTACATTGAGTATTTGCACTTGTTAACAAATGAAAAATAACCAAAATAACAACAAACATTTGTCGAAAAATAATACTAATCTCTTTCCATATTTTTGACCTAATGTAGTGAAAATTGGAACCCAAACACCTCTGCTCGAAATAAATCAGTTGCAAGTGAGCTCTGCTCCAAAAAAATCGTGAAAAAAAAATCAGAAAAACGCACTACTTTCGGTCCAATAAAAGCTTTGCTAAAACGTTGTAGTCAAAAATGCCGAACACGTGAACAATATCGTCCATCGTTGCTGGAAAATGCTTAAATTTCAGAGAAAATGGGAGCTCAATCGTGAAATGGGATTGATAAATGAATAACTAAGTCAACTGGGTTTCTTTAGAAGTGAAGAACAACCTCTGGGAAAAAATTAAAACTTTGAGTTAAAGGATATCATTGACATTTCACAGGGGTGAGGAGGGTAAAATTTAAAGGATTTAGGTTAGGTGGCATTTTTCAAAAAAAATTGTAAAAAAGTGGCATTTTTCCAAATTTCCCTCAAAATCACCTGATGATAATGTGGAATTTAATTTAAGATGATAATTTTTTTAAAAATATTGTTGAGTAGTTGTAGGCAGCTTTCTTGTCCTAATTTTTTTGCCTCCTTATTAAAAGTTTTTCATAATATATATAAACTTATTTATTTATTCTAAAAAACATAAATAATTAAAAAAAATATGTTGAAGCAGAATAATGTTAATAAAAACTGCAACCAATTAAAAAAATTCAAGTTATATATTAAAAATATATTGAACTCGGCTATAATAAAATAAAAATATGTTACAATATTAAATGATTTCCAAAAATATGATTTATTGTAAAAACTGGAGAAAAATAATATCCAATTTTTTTAACAATTTAAAAAATAGTTTACAATATTAACATTTTTTATTTCTATTTCTCCACATAGTCAGGATTATGCCCGTCTACAAGCCTCCTTTTGATCAATAATTAAGTCATCTAGAAGTCTCCTCTTGATTGAATTGCGAACAATGATCGAATCTCGTAGATTGGTTGAACCACGAACAATGTTACGAACCATTTTTCTTGTTGGTGTAAATAACTACTAGAGTTATTCACATTGGTTTTGATATCATATTCTGCTTGATCTTAGATACATTGAATATTTTGACTACAAAGGATATTTTGAGAATAAGAGAAATTTTGAAATAGCCATCCAGGACCAAATATACATCAACTTAAATATCGTAGGACCAGAGTTGCACAAACCCCAAAACTTACGGGACAAAAATTGTGAAAAAGACAAAATATATAGGACTAAAATTGGAATTTCAAGAGTTACACGACTAATATTTCAACACCCCTATAATTACATGATTAATTTTGCATTTTTTTCTTGACGAATAATGTAGGTGTACTATTGCTTCACGGGCATGGCTCTTAGCATCGGGTTGAAATAAAAGTCCAAACATTTGATGAACCTGGTAAAGAACACAATCGACCCAAATCCCAAACATGACATTTATGTAGAGGTGGCATTTGATTTTGATTGTTTTGGTAGAAAACTCTACTTTGCTATCATTTAGTACTGGACTTAATTTCTTTTGGTATTCTTAAGTTTCTGTGGCAGGAAAATGTGGTTAGGTTTAATGACATTTATTAGGTGAATAAATGTTTGTGAATTGATTTTGGGAATTAGGTTAATAGCCAATTATATTTCGCATATGGCCCAGCGGTTCAAAAATTCCATACGAGTGTCATCCGGATGGTACATAATTGTTGTGTGGTAGTCAAACAAATATCCATGTTGATATGTCGTCTCTGATTGGACAATTGCCTAATAGTGCTTTAACTATATGCCATGAGAATTACCTTCATTGTAACTTTATCAACCCTTCTGCAAAAATTCATCAAGGACTTAAGCTTCTTGATGAGTCGTTTGCGCATTATCTTCAGGTCCAAAATATAGCAGAGACTTATGTGATTATATGTTACCATATGGGAAAAGATTCTTTTGATTATATACATGAAGCATATAGGAAAATCATTAGAGATATGATTGACTTCATCCTCTATCTACATACTATAAATTTGTCATTTATTGATTCCCCATTAGCCACTAGATGCGAGGACTTATTTTATTGTTGTATTGAGATGTCACGGAACAAACTAGGACTCGTGATTTTTGACTAATGAGGTCATATGTCGTGATGTGCTAGGAAACTGCCCTGACACAACACTCCCTATTGATATGGCTCATCTTCTTTGGCAACTTAATAATTCCAGGAGTGGGTAGTGTACGTATTTTATTTTATTTTTTTCATTTTATTATTTGTTATTTCATTATTTCCTCATTTAGAAATTATTTGTTTACGCAAAGGGATGAATGTGATGATTGTTGGAAATTATTCGGGTCTCGGATCTAATCTGGGTCAAATAAGATCCGACTTTTCAATCAAATTGAATGGAAGCGGGAGCGAGGGATTTCAAAAATCGAGTTTTAGACATAAGAACACAAGATTATGCTTATTAAATTTATTCAAACTAAAAGAAGAAAAAGAAAATTTACCTCTTTCGACGATTTTCTTCTTCTTCTTCTTCGCTTTTTCTACGTGAATCCTTTGAATCCCCGAAGCTCGTAGACACCGCGATCTTCCAGTTCAAACCTCCCTATCAATGGCATTATGTGGGCACCCAAATAATAATTCTAAGTTCGTAACTTTTATTTTTCTACGATGTACTCAACTTATGAGATCGTAGGATTGGACTAACTGGATAGGAGGGGAATTGAACTAGGCAAAAATTAAACCACAAAATCACGTTTTGACAAAATTGATTTTGCCCTCAAAGCAAAAAGCCACTGACCGAAAAACTCATTCAAAAGAATTGACCAAATAAACACTTTTTCAGTTAATCACTTTTAAATTGAATTGCAAAACACATTCAATGGCTTGGGGTCCTATTTTCCAAATAGTGTGCAACAAATACAATATTTGAATGGCTATAAGGGACAGTCGTAATGCGTATCTGTAATACTAGTGGGTTTGACCGAAAATTGAGTGTTTTAATTGCGAGATGTGGTCCTCTTGTTATAGGCCTAGTTCAATCAGTTTCCCACCTCAATTTCCTTTCTAATCTAGAATTCATATTCTAGATAGACTCAAACTCTAATTGATAATTATCCAATATAATTATCAAATTAAAAATTATATTAATATCATAAATATCTTATATTTATTTAATTTCATATACAGTCAAAACTGTAGAATATCAGATATTCTCATAATTAACTAATATTAATAAATTAGCCCAAATATTTTGGAAACTCTTTTCCAAAAATCCTTAGAAACATAAAATATTATTTCTAAGTCGTTTACTCCAGGAAGGCGAACCGGGGATCATGGACCTATAATTATAAGCTCCAATAAATTGAATAAATAATTAACTCTTTGATTAATTTGTTTCACTTATTAATTCCGATATTACTCCACTATAAACGGAATTGCACTCTTATAATTATAGAATATCTTACTCTACGGAATGAGCAGTCCACTGATATAATCATTACATATAGATTAATCCTCCATAGACAATTAGAATCGGCTAGGTAGTATCCGTTAAACCTCTTCAATTATCTCTTATCCTTATTTACCATTAATTCACTAGCGAATGGTTAATTTATAATCAGATTATAAATTAGAGATCTCAAACCAATCAGTTTCAGAATTAACAAATGAGAGAATCGTCTTTCTACTTTTCGCAAGAAAGAATGGATTCCATATCCGTGAATTTATATTCCCAGCTATTTAATTCAAATGTGAATCTAAAATGCAGGTGTTGGGAATATCGTAGGACAAACTTAAACGAGCAAATTAAGAATAACATAGAAATAAACATGAGTCTATAATCACTCAAGATTAAGATTTATCCACATATGATCATCTAGTGATTTAATTTGATTTTCCATTCTACAACGGAATTTGTATGGAAAATTCAAATTAAATCGGTCCAAGTCCTATATGATCAAATCATATATAAATGCCCCTACTAAGATTTCTTTACATCGACGGTCCGGATAAGACAGTCACATTCAAAATGTTCTGGGCCGCATTAATGATATTTTAATTAAAGATCCCATATTTTAATTAATTTTATCACGGACTTAGTTTTAGTTTATTACCCATTATCTTAATCCTCTTGTATATAACTCTTATATACTAAGATTGTGGTTACAATAAATAAACTAAGCATTTTCATGATGTCCAAGAAAATACATACAATATACAAAAGAGTTCGAAAATAAATGTCGCTTTTATTAATAATCAAAAACAATTCACAATTGCTTTAAGGGTACTATCACTAACAATGATAGATCATTGTTAGCGAACCACATGGCAGTTCTCACGCATGCTGAAATAGATGCACTTTATTGTCCCACGCATCACAACAATTTGTTATGTCACATGTGATTGGACAATTGCCTAATAGTGCTTTAACTATATATCATGAAATTACCTTCATTATAACTTTATCGACCCTCCTACAAGAATTCATCAAGGATTTCAGCTTGATGAGTCAGCTTGCACATTATCTTCAGGTCCTAAATGGAGGAGGGACTTATGTGATTATGCATTACCATATGGGAAAAGATTCTTTTGATTATATACTTGAAGCATATAGGGAAATCATTAGAGAAATGACGATTGACTTCATCCTCTATCTACATACTATAAATTTGTCATTAATTGATTAGCCATTAGATGTGAGGACTCATTTTATTGTTGTTAGAAATGTTGTAAAGTTTTGGGTAATTGACTTTCGAGATGCCACATAACAAACTAGGACTCATAATTTTTGTATTGATCAGTGAGGCCATACGACGTGATGTGCTAGGAAATCGCCCTGATATAACACTTCATACTGATATACGCATCTTCTTTGAAAATTTAATAACTACGGGAGTGGGTAGTGGACGTATTTATTTTATTTTTTTCATTTTATTATTCGTTATTTCATTCTTTTTTTATTTAGAAATTACTTTATTTATGCAGTTCTCAGGCATGCTGAAAGGATAAGATTCATGATTAATTGTACATATAGGCGCAATTAATTTTCCCACGCATCGCAACAACTTTATTATGACCCAACTATTTTGTATATTTAGAATGCGTTCAGTTGGTACGATAGGTTCAGACCTCGCTATAGACCTAGTCCTTTCAGCCTATTTTACAAAATATTAGTAAATTGTCTTCTCATCCTTTTGGTAGTCATGCTGCTGCTAATTATATCTCGTGAATACAAAACAAAGATAACAAAAATTATAATGTTAACCGTGGTTTGCTTAGGTTCTGTCCAAATTTGGCAACTCGCCTACCGAAATCCTACCAAAATGTATTGCTCCAACATTACTTATTTTAAATTTATCATAATTGCAAGCCTACTTGAAAATCCAGTAACTCATTGCCAAACACTTGCGAGATCATTATGTCAATATCTCTGTATTTTATACTTCGTGCCTGTAAACAAAGGAGCTAACTAAATCTACTTTAAAGGCAATATGATGAATTTAAAATGAGTAAAGTTGGAACAATGCATTTTGGTAAGATTCTGGCAGGTGAGTTGCCAGATTTTGACATAACCCAAACAAACCAAGTTTAACAATATAATTGTTGCTATATTTGTCTTTATATTCACGAGATAAATAATTAGCGGTAGCATGACTACCAGAAGGATGAAAAGACAATTTACTAATACTTTGTAAAATAGGCTAAAAAGGACTAGGTCTATGACCAGGTCTAAACCTGTGGCACCAACCGAACGCACCAACCAAAATTTCCAATGAAATATATGAATGTCTGCTATAGATACATTCCTTTTCTGATTATCATACATAATATTAGTACATTATTTTTTCATCCTTTTTTCATCCTCTTGATAGTCATGAAGTTGCTGATTATCTATCTCGTGAATATAATAACAAATACATCGATCGAAACCACCTATATTTATTTCTGTTACTATGTAGGATAGTCGAAAAAAGAATATGTCTATAGCCAGGTTTGAACATGTCGTCCTAGCTAAATGTATTATAAATACATCAAATAGTTTGGTTATAATAATATTTCCATGCGCTGGACAAAAAAGTGCGTAT
This sequence comes from Rehmannia glutinosa, assembly GCA_016081115.2. Classification (NCBI taxonomy): domain Eukaryota; kingdom Viridiplantae; phylum Streptophyta; class Magnoliopsida; order Lamiales; family Orobanchaceae; genus Rehmannia; species Rehmannia glutinosa. The sequence goes on from JABTTQ020000747.1 coordinate 130,920, forward strand.
TCATAAATTTTATTGCAAATTTCATCCTTTCAACCTCCGTGAAAAATAATTATGTGGTTAATAATTATGTGGTTGGAAAATATGATTGTTATCACGTAGGTTGAAATGATAAAATTTACAATGAAATATATTAATAGACACATTTTCTTACCTAACGCATTAAATTATTATAACCAAGTTGTTCATTGTATTTAGAATGCATTTAATTAGTGCGATATATTCATACCTAGTTATAGACATATTCATTTTTCGACTATTCTATATAATCTCAGTACATTATCTTCTCATCCTCTTGGTAGTCATGAAATTTCTAATTAGTGTGTTATGTTCAGACTTGATTATAAGTATATATATTTTTTGATTATCTTGCATAATAATATTTCCATGCGTCGCGTGAAAAGTGCGCATATTCACACATTTCATTGCAAATTTCATCCTTTCAACCTATGTGAAAATAGTTATGTTGTTGCAAAAGATATGACTGTTCTCAAGGTTGAAAGGATGAAATTTACAATAAAATGTATGAATATGCATACTTTCTTGCCCAGTGCATGGAAATATTATTATCATTAAGTTGTTCGCCTTATTTAGAATGCGTTCAACTAGTGTGTCATGTTCAGACCTGGCTATAGACATATTTCTTTTCCGGGTATCTTGTATAATATCAGTAAATTATCACAAGGATCTTGATATGGAAAAAGATGAGTAGATAATGTATTGATAATATACAACAATTTAAATCCCCAAATCATACAGGACTAAATGTGCAATTTACCCCTACATATTTATCAATATTATATTATATTAATAAATAAAATGTAAGGAAAAGATTTGAATTGTTGCAAAAAAACCCTTAAAACTTGTCCTATCTTCTACGATATACCCTGAACCCTGCTTCACAGCCTTCACCCATAGACAAGAAACAATCATCGGTTCCTTCGATGTTCAAACGAAATTTAAACGATTTGATAATGTCTGTGGCGGGAAGTGGAGATTCTTCAAAATGATTTTTCTCCTTGTCTTCTATTTTTTCCCCTTCCTTATCTCGTACTCATCCAGATCGAGCTTGTACACATTTACAGTTAGGTAAGGACGTAAGGTTTCTTGATTCATCTTAGTTTGTATAACGCAAAACTTGCACTCATTATTGTCAACACTGAGAAGAGTGATACATCGATTTCTTTGCATGTACTTATGACGGAGAGAGGATAATTCTGGATAGTTAAAATACCCAGTCTTGTCTTTATCAAAAGGGAGGTTCGGAGTGAGATATAAGTGACCCCCAACTAGTATAAAGTAACCCCCTTCAGGAATAAGCCCAGGAGCATCAGGAACACCATAAGTAAACCTCCGGCATGGTTGATCGGGGAATCTAAGATCCAGGGTAAACATCATATCTATATCAATTTGGAGCAACAAGACGTGTTGATTATCCATGAAGGTATAGGTTGTAATGTAAAATTCTGAATCCTTCCAAGAGATAGGTATGCCGGTAATTTATGCCATGATCCATGACCGTCGTCACCATCGGGGTAGTATATCTCAAAATCGAATCGATAAATCGCGAGAAATCCAAATCATAGAAATTAGTAGGATCTCGGCAAGATACAAATCTTGTATAATTCTTGAAGAAAATATCAGAATGCTTTTCATAATTGGTGTAGGAATAGCAATATGAAGCATCTTAAAACGATGCATAGGAGGAATTTTTACAAGCATCTCACAATCCAACCTCAAATTCGAAACACTCGAAGCATTTGACGACAATTCATATAAACTGATATTCCCCCTTGGGATTAGTCCTTGGATGGAATTGATCAAACAAATAAAGTGTGGATCCTAACACACAAAAGGCCTAAATTAAACAGTCCGGACCCGGTCTAAATGTAGGAGGCATAACAGTTGGTTTAAAGCTACGATAATCAGTATCATCAGCACCTAAATCTACAACATATGTACGATAAGAATCAGGTTCGCCATCAATACACTCACAAGGATCACAGGAGCAAACAATACATACTTTTTCTCCTTGATATCGAGCAGCTCCCGAGGATGATGTTGGTAGTAATTCTTTCCTATTTTTAGTGTAAGGCTCCAGGTAAAAGAGTTCAGCATCCATCTTTAAATTATCGGTAGATTTGTAATACTGGGAAGGAGACGAAAACTAGATAAGATCGAGATTTTTGGGCTAGGGTTGGGAGAGAGGAGAAGACGGGACAAACGAAAAAGATTTGAGATGCATGGGATATATTAATAATTAAAATTGGGTTATCCAACATTAATATATTTTATGAAACTGAATTGGTCATTAGTTAATTTAGTTTTGAAGTTTTAAAAGATCTTTTTACTTTTGGGTCCGTCTCGCCGGCCCAGCCAATCCGTTATTTTTATAGGGCGGTGTTGTAATTTTTAATCCCAGAAAAATCCGGTCTATTCAGTCTGACTCATTAGACCTAAAAATCGAGTAGGCTTGGTTGTCCGGAATTTTATAATATATTTTCATTGGTTAAGAGATGCTTCAAAATTAATGGTTCGCTCGCTATTTGACCTGGTCCGTTTTTTCTCTTGGCCCGACCTGACCATTTTGACATCTCTGCGGGTTCGGGTAGAAGGAACGGTCCCATTTTTATGGTTTTGGGCAAAAATGGTAAACAGGTCCAAAAATGGTTCGCTCGCAGCTATGTCTATGATCGGGGCTGGGTCGGGTTGAGGCGGCGCCTCAACCTTTGGCCAATCCACAAAGTCCAACCCATCGCTCAAATCCCCGAGCCTCATCGAGTGGAGCAGCCTCCGCTCTCCAATGTCATCGGATCCTCTCGGGATCGTGCGGAGTTAGCGCCGGGCGGTGGCAATGGCCGAGCATTAGTCGCTAAAGCGACTTCTAAAGTGCGGCGTCCCCCGAGATAGGGCTGTGTAAGGTCCTCAATGATCGTATCATCCGCTTGATGAGGGTCTCTCCAAGCGATCAAGAAGATTACGAGGATAGACGGGCATCAATCTCCCATTTTCGCGCGGCCGCCGTCCTCTTCATTTTCTCCTCATGTTATCCAGGCGCTCCTGGATACTCAGATTTGGTCCTCCCGCGCTCTTATGGTGTTATCGCGGTCCTTGAGGACATGGTCGATTCGTTCTTCTCATCTTTGCTTATCGCCAAGCGCCGAGTCGGTCTGCATTGCGTTGGCGCTCCGGGCTAGTTCTCGTGGTCGTGCGTTCGCTTTCCGGTGCCAATGAATCATCGCGTGCCGGTAATATTCCCGCCAAAGACGGGCATGGAATACATCCCACCACGTGGCGGCGTCGGCTCCATCCTCGATAAAACAAACTAAGGCGAATCACCCAAAGGTAGAGGAGAGATAAGAAAGAATAAGGAAGAACGAGTAAGGAAATCGGTCAAAAATCAACTAAGTCAAGACAAGTATGATTATGAATCTCAAAGTATGCATTCTAACTTAGTTCAAATATCAATAAGACGGTTATATGCCAATTTGAAATCGATTTCACACTTAATTGGTCAAGTCGCAGACTACCCAAAACACGGCATCGAGGGTCCTATCCTCCGGGTCGGCCTCGGTGTAAGTTTCCATCTTACTAGCCGAGCTCGATACCACTTTATCGTCACGCCCCAAACGGGACGCGACGAACGATTCACAACTTAAATACAAATGGACTAATGATCCAGACAATACCAATGAGAACCCAATAAAACAGAGTCTAAATAGCAAATGGAAATAAATAACAGATACAAGTTATCACTTAAAGTCTACATTCCATCACCAAATTACAATCCGAAATTCAAAAGTCCAACAACAATATAATAAGAAAAGAGTCCGATCAACAACAAGATGCGATAAATCCAACAAGCGAGTACAATGTCTCAATCCGAGAGTTTGGCAAAGATCCCCAAATAAATCCTCATCTAAGGTTAGAAAACAGGGATGAGACAAAAATCTCGGTGGATGGGGTGATCGTAATGCGAGTGTGGCGTAATATAGTTAATGTGAGAAAGCGATTATACGAAAAACGTGTGAGTATGATGCATGGTTTCACACGATTCAAGCGTCGTGATAAATTATTTAAATAATATAATTATACGATTTAAGAAAATAGTTCATGGTCACACAGACTATGTGATACTGATAAGACAGTAGTAGATTGCGTACGGAAGTGTAACGCCAATCCTATGCAAGGCAATTAATGGTTGTGTACGGACTTGTAGCGCCAACCAATGCAAAACGGTAGCGGTTGCGCACGGGAATGTAACGCCAACCAAAACGGGACGATAACTCCGAATCGTGTGGATCGACAGCGATTCCTTCGTTCTTCCTTGTAACTCCCGGTCAAGATGGTCCAAGACCGGCAGACCTTATCGCTCCGTAGGCAAAGACAAAATCCCAGAGAGTCGGGCGAGGCTCGAATCTGTCATAATCATGATTATACCGATTCACGACCCGCTTCCTCGACAAACTCCGTCCCTTAGTTGCGGGATTAGGACGATGGGGAAAGTGGAATAGGCCGAGCTGCCGGTTCCATCCCCGACGTATCCATTCCGATTTGTGAGCTCGACACACCAAGTTGACTTTCAGAAGGTAATTACAATTACAAATGATCAACCGCGCAATGAGTATTATTGATTCAGGAAGCGATTTAGGAGAATTTTCGAAAAAACCGCGAGTGGCAATTATGGCGTTGGTGGAGTTTATGGATGAAGATGATTATCGGAAGGATACGCAACCTTCGATATCTTGAATAAGAATTAGGTGGAACATAAGTCCCGTTATAGATTCAAAATCGCAAGGCGGGGAGTCGCTCCATGATCGGTATTAATGTCGGTCAAATTGGTCCGATAAGTCAAGGGTTTTTGGGAAAATAAAATACTTTAATTAAATCTCCAAGTCAGAGGGTCCAGGGCAATTTTAGTAAAAGAGAAAATAATTTGATTTAGGTCCTTTATAAAAGAAAAATTGTAATTTAGCCCCGTTTTGTAAAAACCAACACTTTTGGGGTTAAAAATTGAATAAATAAATATCCCGACCTTGAAAAATTATGAGGTCAGTTCCTAAATTCTCCAAATTGTCCAGAGATTCAGGTTTTTAAAGTTTTATGGTCGAGTTTTTTTTATAAGAATCTCACATTGGCCCCAAATTTGTAAAAATTGTCAATTCGGACCTTAAGTTTTAAAAATTCGGAACTCACAAACCGGAAGGGCTTTTAATGTGATTCCAGTTGGAAAATGTCACTAAGGTTGGTAGGATATTGGGACAAAAGCAGTTTTTAAAAGAAATATGTGTAGGTCCTTCAACTTTTGAAAATATCATTTCTGTCCCATTTTAAAATAATTGCCTTTAAGGCTTTTAGCGGTCCAATTGTTATGAAATTTGAACCTTGGGTCCAAAATATAATTAAGTTATAGTTAAGTTAGTATTTCCAGGTGCATGGGCTGCATAAGTCCTGGAAATTTCATTTGGGTCCTCAAGTTTAATATTTTCACATTAGTCCCTCATTTTTAGTAAAATTGTTTTCCAAGCCCTAACCACTTGGATTTTTGGAATACTTTTAAAATATGGGATTCCCAGTAACTTAAAAGTAAAAATTTCAATTTATAAAGTTTAGGTCTGGTGCAGTTTTTAAAAATTGCAAAGTAGCCCTTAAACTTTCAAAATTTTACAATCTAGTCCTTGGGCTTTTAAAGGTTGATTTTATTTATCTTAAAACTCTTAAAACATTATTAAAATGTCCAAAAGTCATTTTTGAACCTGAGTACAGTCCCAAATTTCGAAATTTGCAGAGGGGTCCTTTAACTTTTATTTTCTTGCAATTTAGTCCACCAACTTTCCATTTTTGCATTTTTAAGTCCAAAGTTGAAATTTAATCAATTATGCTCGACTTTTCCAGGTTATAAGTCATCCAAAACATAGATTTTAAATATCATACACATGCATGTCCAATACATACAAGAATTCATCAATTAAAGCATTAAAGTGTACATGCATGCACCTAAAATTCAATAAATAGTAATTTTAAGCAACTCTTGAGAATTTTTATGATTTGATATATAAAATTGACATGCAATACATAATTATATATATCTCAAGGCTCATGATTAAAGTTTCTACATGCATTTAATCAAAACACCTAAAAGTTGGAAAAATAATTTTTCACCCACCTTAATTTTGGAAATTGTGAAATAAAAGGATAATTTCACAATTTTTTTGGATGAGGCTTCTTAGGTCAGCCCCTAAGTCAAGAAAATATCAAAATTTGGAGTTAGAAAAATGAGAGAAAAATTAAGGAGAAAAAGAAGGAAATAAGGAAATGAAAAGGACTACACTTTACTTGTGTAGTAGATGTTTGGAGACTAGTTGAAGCTCAAAATTTGGAAATTTGGCTCAACTCCAAAAATCTCCTAAGGTCAGCCCCTATTTCTCAAAAATGAAAAAGGGGTGTTAAAATTTGAAAAAAATAGGAAGAGTAGGAAAGAAGGGTCTAGTACACAATTCTTACCTTGAAGTCAAATTTTCTCTACTATTTTTTCTTCAAGCTTGAGGTCCTTCTTCAAAATATTGTCAAGCTCTAACCTTCAAAGTCTTCTAAATGTACCTCCAAAACCAAATTTAAACTTAAGTTAAGAAGGTGGAAGAGATGAACAATGTGATATCCAAAAATGGATTGAAGCTAAAATTTCTTACCTTGTAGTATAGTGGTTCGATTTTTTTTATGGTGTATAAGGAGGAAAATGTTGAATTTTTTTCTAAGTATGGAAGAAGAAAGTAAGAAAAAGAGTAGAGAGAAGTTGGGAGTTTTTTAGAGAGAAGGAGGAGAAAGGCTTTGAGTGTTAGAATGTGTTGATGAGAAATGAAATGAAATTTTTTGTGTAAAATGCCATAATGGCCGTCCAAGTGAGAGAGGAAGAGAGAAATTTTTTGTTCAAATTGTGTCTTGTAATTTGTCTCTTGCATGGAGACAAAAATGCAAGTCAAAGTGTGGGTCAATTTGAATTTGAGAGGAATAAGAAGAATGTTGGTTAAGTGGGAATAAGTTGGGAAAAATAGTAATAAAGAATTGGTGTATAAGATGATGTGTATAATGTTTGAATTAATGATATAATTATACACAAGATGACTAATATATGGTGTATGTGTACAAGAGTTGGATGATATTTTTATCCCAAAATATCCATCATGGCCGTCCACTATGAGGGTAAAATGGTAATTCCATATATTTTTTTTTGTCCCAATTTTGATGATAATAGATGAAATATATCAATCTCCAAAATAATTAGTGATTCCCTTGATCACTTGTAAGTCTCATGATCACTTAAACTAAATTAAAGTCTTAATTCTATAAGGTAAAAGTCTCCAAAATAAATAGTCTCTTAAAATTCTAAGGTGACTAATAAATACAAAAATAGTAATAATGATCAATCAAGTGATCATAAATGAGGAATAGAATTAATGATGATCATGATCACAAGTAATTAAATAAAAGGGAATAAAATACAAAATGTATATATTGTTATTAATTACCCGTCAAAATGACGCGATAAAATAGTCGATCAAATGTTTAAACAACAATAAGGATCCATTAATAGCTTCGGAAAAATCGGGGCTTCACAAATACTAACCATAAAAGGACTACACTTAAATAAGGAAACTAAATATATCTAAGATCGAATAAAAAATAATATCAAAACCTATGATTTATTTACTTAGGAGTTGAATTTATTTCTCATCCTCATACTATATATACTTACTAGAAATTGTCTAATGAGAGAAAAAAATAGAATTATGAATATGAATAAATCCATATACGAGTTCTACATGAGTTATTTTCTAATTAAGGAAATACGAAAACACATATAAATTAGGCAAAATTGGTTATTTCGATTACCACATTTAAAAGGTATAAAACTAAAATTGTCAGATCCTAACTAAAATGTTATTTGTGTTGAGGGACAAAATTGTCACAGGATTATAATTACAACTTCAAAAGTTATAGCCTTCCTCATTTTATCTCAACAATGGTGATCGATTTTAGGGTTGTGAAGAAGAATCAGAAGCAGTAATGAAGTAATGAGGGCTTTTCACTCAATTTTAACCCATTTGTCACATGCTACAATAGGTTTTAAAATATTTTTGGACGGCCATAATGAAAATGAATAACATTGTAAATGTTAGGTACTATAATTGATGAAGTAAGAACACTATGTACCAAAAGAGAGAATTGTTAATAAACTTTGGTATCAAAATTGAAATTATCCCTAAATAATATTAGTTATATGACTTTGAACAATATGCAAAAATGATATTTTTTTAAATAAAATATGATACTCGTAAACAATATTATATATAATTTTGCGAATAAATAATATAATTTATCCTCCTCTATAGGATACAGACAGAGATATAGATGATTTTTTTTTGGACATGGAGCAAATTATTACTTTGAAATGTATATATTTCCAAGTAAAATTGACATTTTTAATAAAAAAATGATGCTACACAAGGTTATAAATAACTATGCAAAGTAAATAATATCAGTTATTTAATAACATGTATTTTTTAGCATAAAAGTGACATTTTGCAAGGAAAAAACTAATATTTTTTAAGTATTATCACACGAGGCTATTAGCGTAATATTTACAAAAATGTCACTGTTTTTTGGGTCACGGTCGTTGGAGGACCATCACATAATGCGATCCATTTTGTGATTAAAACGAAAACTCATATACTATTTTATGAAGAATCAAATGAGATTTCAGAAACATGCGCACACATGTATCGGGTTAAAGAAAATATAAAACTTTCGTTGAGTCAAGGCGACAAAATAATAGGAGATTTCTAGGGCGCAATTGGATGTGAGGGAGATTTCATATTCGTCCCGCTGGAGAATTTTTTTGACCAGACATGCTATTATTTATGAAAATTTTAAGAAAATATATCATTCTCTCACTTTCACTTTTTCTCATTTTTTTCTCTTATCAATCATATTCTACATATTTTTTCACAAAAAATAATCATTATTACACATTCTCCCACAAATTTCACTATTTACTCACTCGATCACATATTTCTAACCACCAATCATATCCAATCATTATTTTACTATTTTTAAATACAATTAACTTTCATCATTACTTTTTCATCTCACATCCAATCACACTCTCAAAATTCATCTTTTTTCTTCCAAATTTTTTTCACCACTATTCTCTAGCAAAATGGAAGCATATACAATCGCGCCCTTAGTGCTTCACTTTCATAATTACTTGAGTGCAATTTCAATCAGAAATTAGATTTTTGGGATTCTGGCAAGGGTATTTTGGTCATGTCAACAATAAACTATATCTTTTTCATTTTCTATATTTTATTCTGCCATTTATCGTTAATTTTTTTTTTTTAACAAAATAACACCCCAAGGGGTGGGGGATTGAGGTGTGATCCCCTACCTGTATATCAAATAATCAAAATGTCATACAATATCATGTCCGTCAAGGCGTGAGAAAATCAAAGAACAAATAACCTATCACTACGATATCTAGAAAGACTGTCATACATTTATCGTTAATTTTGTCTCATTTAACTCATTTGTATTTTGATATTACATCAATTACATCTTAAATTTAATTTAAAATAAATATATAGTATAACCTTATCAATTATCATACGATAAGATACATTGAACTAAATAAGACCATACATTGTACTTTGTATTAGACTTATGAGATATGTTTGTACGGCTAAAAAGGATTTAAAAAATTAGGATAAATATAACAGGTGGATATGTCTACACACATTTAAAAAATCAAATTATATATATAATAATTCAGTTAAAAGATTTTTTTATAGGGATAGCAATAGAGTGGATTAAAAATTGCCCACGCATCAAAGCCGACCTGTCAGGGCGGGTCTAGACTTGGTTAAGCGGGTTCCAGGTCCAGAACTTCCAAATCCGTCCGGATCCCGAGGTCCAATAGGACCCTGCCCGTCCCGCTATATTAATTTTTTATTATATTTATGAATATGTATTTACATATTTTTGCATTATTTACTTTAAAAGTTGATTTTTGTATTGATATTAATTTACTACTATATATAATATCTTGTAATATTGTATTTGAATATTTATTTTGAGTATTAGTTGAGTACTATTGCAATATCCTAATAATACTTTTTTTTTTGAAAAAAATCATAATAGTAGCTAAATAGATGTAAAACAGAGTTATAATAGTTGCATAGTTACATTTATTTTTTGACCTATTGACATTAGATTTTTTTTGAAAATTTAGCCACAAATACAAAAAAATGAATTATGGCAATTAAAAAAATATTGACGGGTCTAGACCCGGGTCATATTTTTTCTTGGAAAGAAATAGAATGGGAGCAGATCTCTGAATCTGGATCGGTCACATTTTAATTTTAATGAGTAGTGAATTAGCTAGGTTAATTTATGGTATATAAGCTACTTTTTACGAAAACCCATATTAACTAATAACCTAGCCCATCTCAAATTGTTGTTCGTCTGTCCTCTCTCCCCATCTCATCCCCAACAAAATCAAAATCCCTTATCGGCGTCTTTTTTCCGTCTCCTCCTCCTCCCCAATCGCAGTCCAAAAATGGATGTTGAATCCTCGGGAGCTGCTCTAGATCAAGGAGAAAAAGTATGTATTGTTTGCTCCTGTAATCCTCGTGAGTGTACTAATGGCGAACCTAATTTTTATCATATATATGCTGTAGATTTAGGTGCTGATGATACTGATTATCGTAGCTTTAAACCAACTGTTATGCCTCCTACATTTAGACTAGGTCCGGACTATTTAATTCAGGTCTTTTGTGTGTTAGGATCCACACTTTATTTGTTTGATCAATTCCACCCCAGATTAGTCCAAGGGGGGAAGATCAGTTTACACATATGAATTGCCATCAAATGTTTCGAGCGTTTCGAATTTGAGGTTGGAGCGTGAGATGCTTGTAAAAATTCCTCCTATGCATCGCTTTAAGATATGTATTCGTATGTTGCTCGAGATCCTACTAATTTCTATGATTTGGATTTCTGCGATTTATCTGATTCTGATTTTGAGATATACTACCCCAATGGTGACGGCGGTCGTGGATCATGGCATAAATTCGTTGGCATACCTATCTCATGGAAGCGTTCAGAATTTCACATTACAACATATACCTTCATGGATAATCAACACATCCTGTTGCTCCAAACTGATAGAGATATGATGTTTACTCTGGATCTTAGATTCCCCGACCAGCCATGTCGGAGGTTTGCTTATGGTGTTCCTGATGCTCCTAGGCTTATTCCTGAATGGGGTTACTGTTTGATACATGTTTTTATCTTAATTTTGATGATTTTATTTTTACACCAAAACAATGTTTTTAATTGTTGTCCAAATACTCCTAAATGATTTGAAATATTTTTACTATTTATTCGGAGTATTTCTTCAAGTTTTATTTTAGATAAAATTGGACAACACTTTTAATGATTTTATGTTTATAAGTTTTTACTTCAAAACAAGGTTCCTAAATGTTGTCTAAATACTCCCGATCGGTTTAAAATGTTTTTACTAAATTTTCAGAGTATTTCTTGAGGTTTATTTTCGACAAACATTGGACAACATTTCTGTCTCGAGGTCAACTGGTCGCCCTATAGGGCAACCCGTACCTGAAGATGAATTTTGGAACAGAAAATAAGACGAAGGAAATTTTTGCCAGGTTGACCGGTCGACCAGGGCGTCGACCGGTGGCGTCGACCGATCGACACCCTGTCGACCGGTACCTGGAGACTTTGTTTTGAAATAGAACTCCTGCCTTGTTGTTTATGCGTTGGTCGACCGGGTGAGATAGGGAACGATCGGTTGAAGCCTACGTCGACCGGTCGCCCTATGTTATTTTTCAGGGTTTTCTTCAAACATCTATTTGTGCGCGACCGATCGCCCTCAAGTTTGACAGCAAAATTCTAACCGTTGTGCAGCAGACAAACTTTCCTTAAATTGTGGATTTGATTTCTAACAGCTATAATCTTGATTTTAATTGCAATTTTTTTGTAGATATCAGATTCCAAGAGGAGACTATCAAGTATCAATCATATCCTATAAATAGAGGAAGATTTGAAGCACAACAATAAGAGAGAACAACACAACACAACAAGATATACTCAAGCAAACACTTGGTCTTATATTGTCATCATTCTTGTTGTAATTTGCCTAGCTTATCACTTTCACATTCTTGAGGTCTAGGTTATTTTTTATTACACTTGCACTCAATTGTATAATTCATTATCGAGTTGTAATCTTGAATTTTTGGGTTATCATTCAACACAAGATATCATTGTGAGTGTTCTTGTGGTAAGAACACACTTGGGTGATCTAGGTGTTAGGTGTAAGAAGATTGTGGTAATCTTCTTGTTGAGGTGTTGAAGAATTTGGTATTCTTCAAGGTTGAAGATTGTGGTAATCTTCACAATGTGCCGTTGGAGATTGTGGTAATCTTCAAGAGAGATTGTGGTAATCTCAAAGGTGGTGTTGTAGAAGAGTGTGGTGCTCTTCAAGGTGATGTTGTAAGGTGTTGTATTAATTTTGGTAGTTAATAAAATCTTTTTTCTTTTTGAAATCCATCCCGGATATACTGGGGTGGTAGAGGATTAGCCCCTAGGTGGGTTGAACCTCTATAAATCGACGTGTGTTATTTACTTCCCGCACCTTTATTATTGTCTTTGAGCATTCGGTTCGAAAAAGAGGGCGAAATCGAAAAGATGGAGATAATCTATTCACCCCCCCTCTAGATTATCGTAGCCGCTTGGACTTACAAGTGGTATTAGAGCCAAACTCTTTGGCAAGCTTGTTTCACATCGCGAGTGAAGAGGAACGATCGTCGACTACGAATGAAGCTCATCTTTCCGGCACCTCCACCACCAAGCCACCTCGATTTGATTCCAAAAATTATATTTTGGAAATAAAGAATGGAATGTTATTTACAAGGTTGCGGGTTCGATATTTGGAACATCGTCATCAATGGAGAACTTATTCCGATGAAAGACACACCATACACTTCCAAAGCTCTCAAGGAGCTCAATGATGAAGAAAAGAAAATCATCTCCTTAAATGGTAAAACTCTCAATATTTTATATTGTTCACTTACTAATTTAGAATATGATCTCATTGTAGGAATTCGATCGGCTCATGAAGTATGGCAAAAATTAGAAGCCGTTCATGAAGTATATGCAAATGATAGGAGCAACTCAAAAGCATCTACTTCTCAAGTGGATACAAAATCAAATTCAAGGAACAAGTCTCTTACAACTTCCAAATATGAAGAAATTGAACATTGTCTTATGGGCTTCAAAAAAAACGAGGTTAGTTATAAACCCTCTACTTCTTATGACAATGAATTGCATAATGATTATAGTGATTTGCTTAATGATTATGATGAACTTCAAAATGAATTCCAAAGCTTACTTGTTAAATACAAAAATTTGAAAAATGAATTTAACATTTTGAAAAATGAAAAAGATAGTTTATTTACTTCCTATAAATCACTATCTTGTGCTCACACCACTATTATTGATAAGGTTAGAATCCTTGAAAAAGATAATAATACTGTTGTTGAAGATATTAATTGTATGAAAAATGATTTATTAAAATCTAACTTGAGTACCAATAAAATGTCCAATGTTGTGAATGTTCATGATTGTGATAATTTGAATAGTGAACTTGATCATGAGTCTAATATTGGAAATCATACGAAAAGGAATCGAGCTCCTATGCATGTTAGTACTATTACTTGTTTTTATTGTGGTAAGAAGGGACACGCCATAAATACTTGTCGGGCTAGAAATAGCTCTAATTATTGTTGGAGACCTAAAAGTCTCAAAGCTAATCCCAAAGGACCCAAACACTTGAGGGTACCACAAAACAATGTCATATTAGGTACCCGACGGAATAATAATCAAAGAAAAGTCATACCACCAAGAAGACATCAAATGACCATCTCATTTGATCAAAGAAGAAGACATCACCAAAATGAATTTACAAGAAGGAAATATTATCAACAAAGGGAAGGAAACAATCCTTGGAGATGGAGCAATTGGAGAAATCATTATCAACAAGAAGATTTTCAAAGGGGAAGACATCATCAACAAAGAGAACGACATAACTCATGGAAATGGCAAAATTGGTAAACCGTATCTCCCCATTTAATTATGTATTTTAATTTAGTATGCATATTTGTATTTGTGCCTTAATTGCAAAATGAGTTTTCAAATTTTTAATTAAGGTCTTCCATATATATTTGTGTTTTTAATTATTTGAAAATGAGACCTTAAATGTTGTTTTTAAACTCTTGTGGACTTACTTAAACTTATGTGTTTTAATCTCTTATGGATTTCTATAGCATAAGCATTTTGTTGTGATATCTTTTATTGCTTGATCTACACTTATGCTATCATATATTGTGCAAAATTTGTTTAAAGAATTGTGTAGGTTATATATCTCATATTCATTTGCTATCGTCTATTACTTCTTCTAGAGATTCTTAAACCATCGAGGTATGTTCACTCGTATTATTTTCTTTAACTCGATATTGTGTTCATGTCATGATTATGCACTTCTCCTTCAAACTATTTCATTTCATCCCCTTAAGTGTCACTAAATGATTTTGTGAATTTTTCTCAAAAGGGTACTACTCGTAAAATCTCATTTTTCTCGAGTATATATTTTCTCGAAACTCGTATTTGATTGGATTTAGTCCATAATTATTTTTTGCAAAGTTTTAAAACTTTTGGGGTGAAAAATTGAATTTTGAAAAATTCCAGAAAATAAAAAATTGCACGGGAGTCGTCAAGACAGGGGGCCGACGGTCGCCTCGCACGCCGACCGGCCGCCCCCACCGACGGTCGCCCATGCCAATTTTTTGGGTTAAATCCGTCTGTTCTTCATTTTTCAGAAACAGAACAAATCTCTCCCAAACCCTCGTTCAGAGCAGCGTCTCATCCCCTTTCTCTATAATCTTCATTTCTTCATCAAATCTTGTGATTCTTGTTGCTAATCAACTCCATTTTACAAGAATCTTATAAATATGGCACCTCCAAGAAATTCTACCGGTCAAAATCCCTCCAAGCGAAGAAAAGGTGGAGAGGGTTCTTCGAGAAATCGGCAAGAAGAAGCCAAACAAAGGAATATTCGAGCTACCCAAAGGAATGTAGCTCAAGAACGTGACGATATTCAAAACCCCGTACTCTCTCGGCCCCAAGTTGCCGAACTCCGTGGGACGATTTCGTTCAAAAATTGCCGTTGGGCAAAAGTAAGAAATCTCTTATATCTTTAGCTCCTCGCTCTACTAATGTTTTAGATTTTATCAACAAATATGCGGAGTGGTACTATGAAAATTGGGAAATGGGTGGGAAATCGATTGCTCATACGAAAATTTGTCGATTTAATACGTTTTCAAATGAGTATCCTACTATTAGAGGATTTTTCGAAGAGCAAGGTTGAATGTACTTGTGGGAGCATCCGTATATTTTATATGATGATGATGTAATTCTACACTTTTATGCAAATATGTGGGTGGAATATGATGCTAATAGAAAGCCTCTAGCGTTGAACTGGTTTGTAAGCGGTCGTTATTTTAGATGGACTCCTAATGAAATTTGTCGGCTTTTACATGTGCGAGAAGGTGGTTGGGATTATTTTGCTTGTTCAATTTGGAATGATGATATGTTGGGTGTTTCTATGGAAGAGGTTAAGACCTACTTGGGCGTTTGGCCAAAATATTCATTGTTGGCGATGACTCTTGAGCATAGGATTATCTCGGTTATTGTCGCCTATTGTATCTGTGGAAAAGCGGGTAAAATGCCTAACAATATGGATTACTTTTTAACTTATAAGATTGCTAGAAGGGAACCGCTTAATTTTGGCACAATACTTATTCAATGCTTAATTGAGTCTATCACCCAAGGAAACAAGAATTTTGTAATGGGTAATTGGATTTGCAAGCTTCTTATACAATCGGGACTACTTTCTTCGGAATGTAATCCGGAGGTGGTTCAAAATGATTTTGACATTGACAACATTTACCAAATGGTCACCATGCGCAAAAATATGGAAATCCGACCGACTAAAATGGCTAAAGGAAGAGGCCAAGGTTCTACATCCGAAAATCCAAACGACTTCTTTGATGATGCCAAGGCCGATAGATTAGCGGCGGGGGGCGGACCAAGCAATCCGGAGGGTAATACCGGTGCTCAACAGTCTAGGAGTTACACTCAAGCCGAGTATGATGGACTAAGAGCATATCATGAAGCTCGATATGAGGCTTTGGAGCAAAAGACCTCCAAAATGCAAAAATCAATCGGCAAATTGAAGAAGTTCATTAAAGAGCTCATCCCCAACACATGTTTTTCTTCCGATGAAGAATGATCACTTCTCTTGCTTTTCTTTTCATGTCATTTAAATTTCTTGTAATGAACTTGAATTATGTAACTCTTTTGTTCTAATGAGATTTGCTTGTTTTCTTAAAGGGGATAAAATAGCAAGTTGAAAGTGGCTTTTGGTTGATCTTGGTATTGATGGAGTATTTGATGGTAAAAATACTCTATTTGCATTGTTTGATAATTGGTATGAAGTAATTGATGGTAAAAGTGCTTCTTTTAATTTTTGCTTAAAAGCATTTGTAATGCCTTGATCATTGTGTTTAGATGGATAATTTGGGACATTTGTAATGTCTTATATGAATTGCTTGATGCTTGATATGTTCTACTTGATGGTTCTCACATTTTTTGCTTGATGGCATTTGTAATGCCTTGATTTTTTGGCTAAAATTATCTCAATTGGGTCGAACCCTTGAAAATTTACTTTGTTGGGCCTCTTATTTGTTGAATATATGTTGAAAATTTGCTTTTAGTGATGATATGAAAAACTTGGCTTAATATCTTTTACAAGGGCTATATATATTTTCTTCAAATTTTTTTACGCCCGCCAAGTGTTCGATAAAATATTTCAATGAAAGATTCATCACTTACATGATTCTCACATTTTCAAATGTCTTAAATATTCATTGAGATCATGTCTTAGCTCAAAGAAGCTAATCAAAGCTCGATATAAAAGCTATAAGCTATGACTTCTTAAAGCCATAAGTTGTGGACTATACTTAGTCCAATTGTTGCTTGATGGACTTATATACTTGTCTAATGATGTTTTGTTGACAGGGGGAGCTTATAAGCTCTTGTACTTAAGTACAATATGTAAAAAGCTAAGCTTTTAGCTTGTGGTTGATTATTTGAACATTACTCTTGATGTGCTTGTTGATAGGGGGAGCTTGTGCTTATTCTTGAATATATTTACTCCCTTATTTGGTTGCTTATGTATTTTGGATATTTTAGTCGCTTCTAAACGGTTAGATGTTTTTACCGGAAAATCGTTTTAAAAATTGTCCTCCTAATATTTCTAAAAATTGTTTTGGTTTGTAATCATCAAAAAGGGGGAGATTGTTTGATACACGTTTTTATCTTAATTTTGATGATTTTATTTTTACACCAAAACAATGTTTTTAATTGTTGTCCAAATACTCCTAAATGATTTGAAATGTTTTTACTATTTATTCGGAGTATTTCTTCAAGTTTTGCTTTAGATAAAATTGGATAACACTTTTAATGATTTTATGTTTAATAGTTTTTACTTCAAAACAGGTTCCTAAATGTTGTCTAAATGCTCCCGATCGGTTTAAAATATTTTTACTAAATTTTCAGAGTATTTCTTGAGGTTTATTTTCGACAAAAATTGGAAAACATTCCTGTCTCGAGGTCAACCGGTCGCCCTATAGAGCAACCCGTACCTGAAGATGAATTTTGGAACAGAAAATAAGATGGAGGAAATTTTTGCCAGGTCGACCAGGGCGTCGATCGGTGGCGTCGACCGGTCGACACCCTGTTGACCGGTACCTGGAGACTTTGTTTTGAAACAGAACTCCTGCCTTGTTGTTTATGCGTTGGTCGACCGGGTGAGATAGGGAACGATCGGTTGAAGCCTACGTCGACCGGTCGCCCTATGTTATTTTTCAGGGTTTTCTTCAAACGTCTATTTGTGCGCGACCGATCGCCCTCAAGTTTGACAGCAAAATTCTAACCGTTGTGCAACAAACAAACTTTCCTTAAATTGTGGAATTGATTTCTAACAGCTATAATCTTGATTTTAATTGCATTTTTTTTGTAGATATCAGATTCCAAGAGGTGCCTATCAAGTATCAATCATCTCCTATAAATAGAGGAAGATTTGAAGCAACAACACAACACAACAAGATATACTCAAGCAAACACTTGGTCTTATATTGTCATCATTCTTGTTGTAATTTGCCTAGCTTATCACTTTCACATTCTTGAGGTCTAGTCTATTCTTGATTACACTTGCACTCAATTGTATAATTCATTATCGAGTTGTAATCTTGAATTTTTAGGTTATCATTCAACACAAGATATCCTTGTGAGTGTTCTTGTGGTAAGAACACACTTGGGTGATCTAGGTGTTAGGTGTAAGAAGATTGTGGTAATCTTCTTGTTGAGGTGTTGAAGAATTTGGTATTCTTCAAGGTTGAAGATTGTGGTAATCTTCACAAGGTGCCGTTGGAGATTGTGGTAATCTTCAAGAGAGATTGTGGTAATCTCAAAGGTGGTGTTGTAGAAGAGTGTGGTGCTCTTCAAGGTGATGTTGTAAGGTGTTGTATTAATTTTGGTAATTAATAAAATCTTTTTTCCTTTTGAAATCCATCCCGGATATATTGGGGTGGTAGAGGATTAGGCCCTAGGTGGGTTGAACCTCTATAAATCGACGTGTGTTATTTACTTCCCGCACCTTTATTATTGTCTTTGAGCATTCGGTTCAAAAAAGATGGCGAAATCGAAAAGATGGAGGTAATCTATTCACCCCTCTCTAGATTATCGTAGCCGCTTGGGCTTACAGTTACTTTATACTAGTTGGGGGTCATTTATATCTCACTCCAAACCTCCCTTTTGATAAAGACGAGACTGGGTGTTTTGACTATCCAGAATTATCCTCTCCCGGTCATAAGTACGGTCATAAGTACACACGAAGAAATCGATGTATCACTCTTCTCAGTGTTGACAATAATGAGTGCAAGTTTTGCTTTATACAAACTGAGATGAATCGAGAAACCTTACGTCTTGTGGAGTGTTTGAGTTAAGTCCTATCTACTTGTAGAAAAGTAATGGAACTTAACCTGTTTATTCACGAAATATTTGATGAAGGTGAGACACTCATAGTGTGATATATTTATCGTAATCAGATCATCTAGTTGTCCTTACCTAATATTATCATTCATCTTGCTCTACTATTGCTTTGGATATATCATCTATCGTAATGAGGTCGGCTGATTGTCCTCATGCCTTTTCTTTTCTTCTATATTTTGTGGATTTCTGTCTTTGCGTGATTAGACCTTTCCACCTCCATCAGAAATGTAAGAGGCCTCCTATCAGCTAATGTAAATTTGGATAGTTAAAATTCAACCAAGTGAACTGAATGCTACTGTCTAAATCATGTGTAGTGTCGTTCAGTATAGAATAACTTTCTGTTACTATGGATTTTTTGAATGTTTTTTTTTCCATTGATGTTTTGTTGATGATAGAAGAAGTCAAAGTTGATGTTTTGTTGCTATGAGAGCAATGCCAGGACAGAACGATTTTCTGTTGCTGGAAAGATAATGATCTTTGCCTACTATCGCGGCCTCGTGGGTAGTTTAACAATAGATTTTGATTTGTCTGCTTTATCTAAATTGACTAATCGTTTTGGAAGCCAACATATGTCAAAAATTTGTTTCCACTGTCTTGGTCTCACTGTTGAACGTTGTTCTAAAAATCCCCGTCTAGCCCCGATTAATTCCGCCTAGACGCTAGGCTCCCCTCGTCCGCCTACAATTTTTTTTTGATTAGGCCCCGCCTAGGAGCTAGGCTCCCCTTGTCTGCCTACAATTCTTTTCCGATTAGGCCCGGCTAACCCCACCCAATTCCCGCCTAACCCTGCCCAAGCTTCGTTTAGCGCCCCAACATGCCGCCTAACTAGCGCTTTTTAGAACACTGTTGTTGAGTAATTTAGGTACAAAGACTCCCAATGTTTAGGGTAAAGTCCCTCTAGAAGACGTACACCCGATCATGACTCTCTGGTCATCTTATCATGAAAGGCTTGCAAAATATATATATGAATCCCAATGTTTAGGGTAGAGTCGTGTAATTCTCTGTGTTGGGCATGCTCGCTTTGACTGCATTGTGCCATATACGCACAAGGAAATTACCTTCATATACTATGAATTATTGATTTATCATGTTTTAATAAAATTCAGTCTAATCTATTTTTTTTTCTCTAGGTAGCCCTTAGCACAAAGATTCAAGTTTGGTGATTTTTGGTTCATTTAATTAATTATTCTCATAGATTTCAAATTATGATTTGGATTACCATATCATGTTCTATCATTCTTTATGCCCTAACAGGAAGTTTTGTCTGCATTTGCATCTTTCAAGTCTTATTTTAATGCTGCAATCGTCGCACACCTTCAACAAGGGTTTAAACCAACAGAATGGCTAACCGAGCTAGCAATCCACCCGTGCGATGCGCGGATTATATAATAAATGAAACTAATTTTAATATTTAGCTAATTTAATAGATTAAAATCGAAAGTTTTAAAAAAATAGATTAAAATCAATAAATTATTTAGTTGTGAAGCCAAATAACCATTGACTGAAAAATAAATGATTATATAGTAATGAAAAATTACAGAACAAATTGAATGAACCTAAAATACTGAATTTAATTTTGAAAAGTTTCTTTAAATACAACATTGGTGGTTGAAATATCAACATAAAATTGATCTTGACAAAAATATAGTATTTATTTTTAAAAGGAGTCCTACAACTCTTATTAATAATAACAAGTTGAAGGGGGAATAAATTTCAAAGAAACTGAAAGATACCGAGTTTGAACTTGGGTCAACACTCTTACAAATGGTGAGCAATAACACTTTAACTACAAACTCGTGATAACAAGTTAACATACCTGATTTTTTTAAATTAAATTATTTTAAATGTGTTTTTGTATAAAATGAAAATTAAGGCCCTTTTTTTTTTAAAAAAAAAGAGGAAATGTTCGAAGTGAAGATTTAAAAAAGCTGAAGGGTCAATTGTAGGGAGTGAAGATAAAAACATAAATTTTTTGTTCACCATAAATAAAAATTAAATGATTTTTTTTTTTAGCAATTTTATTCTGGACCAGAAAAGAGACCCAATCTGGCCAGAAAAAAATTAAGGCCCAAATCAATTTAATGCTCAAGTAGTTCTAGCACAAAAAAATACTAGTCATAGAAAGTCAATTCCATTCGCTCCATTTTCTTCTTTCTCCCCCTGCTCTCCTTTTCTCTCTATCTCACTTTCTCACACACACACTTAGTGTAATTAGGGCTTAGTTTGTTGTTGCTCTACAATTTTTTACCCTAAACTATAAACTGGCTATTTAAAAGAATGATTTTATTCAAGTTTCGTGTTTTTGGGTTCATAATGTCTTAACTTTGTTTCACCTATTCGATCCAACTCATAAAATATTTTGTTAAATTTTAGCTTGCAAATTTCTACTGGGATTGTGCCTATTTCTTTTAAGAAATGCTTTCACATTTATTTCACGGGGATCTTATAGGTTGTAATAGAAGGGTTTAAGAGTTACAGGGAGCAAATTGCAGCTGAAACATTAAGTCCCAAAGGTTTTTTTTTTTTTCCTCCTGTAAGGATAGGTCCCAATGTTAACTGTGTTGGTATATTAGATTTTTCTTTCCATGCCTCATTCTTTTTTATGCGCGTATCTCGATTTTTTAAGAATGTTGAATTAGATTATGTAATTTTTATTTGATACGTAATATGCAGTTGGCGCTAATGGATCTGGCAAATCTAACTTTTTCCATGGTATGCTGATTTTGAACATGTGACACTTTATTTTTGTGTTTTTTTTTTGGGGATTGCTTAATGACAAACAAACTCATATTTGACACTTTTATTTTTGTGTTGTTTTTTTGGGATTTCTTATGGCAAACAAACTCATATTTGCAGCAATACGCTTTGTGATAAGCGATCTATTCCATAACTTGGGCAACGATTATGGCGTAGCCAGGAAATAATTGGGGGTGGGCCGATACACGAAATTGGGGTGGGCCAGATAAAAAATTACCAAAAATATCATATAAATATTCAATAAAAAAAAATCTAAAATTTTTTTACCTATTAAATTTTTTTTTTTTTACAAAAATGGGGGGGGCCAGGGCCCAGGTTGGCCCCCCCTTGGCTACGCCAGCGGCAACGAAGAAAGGCAAGCGTTGCTTCATGTATGTTCTGTTATGCTAATTTCCTATACAATTTGAAGTAAATGCCTTTTGCTTTTCTGCTTGTCAGGAAGGCGCAGGCCACCAAGTGTTATCTGCCTTTGTGGAGATTGTGTTCGACAACTCCGACAATCGAATCCCGGTAAATTTTGGATTACACACACACACACATTTGCAATTCTAACTTCACAGATATTTTAAGAGATGCTGGTTTTTGATGATTGTTTTAGGTGCTCTTTATGTATTCGTAATGGGATTTGCTTGCTTATCTTTCTTGTATTTTTTCATCTAGCGATTGCGTGACACTTTGCCTGAAGTTTTGTGATAGAGTCAAGGGCAAATAACCCAGAAATTAATGGAGAAATCAATTAACGAGAATACACACAGTAAAAAGAAACAGAGCTCTGAAATAAACTCGGGAAAATACCCGCCCAGCTGATAGCCGCAAAATACTTTGTCCAAAAGATAATCCCTACGCCTACTGTTTTACTTAAATACTCACAATCCCTACGGGCCACAAGCCCAATTCAATAACAACTAAATTACTGAAATACTGAAATAATAGAAATAGAAATAATTAATTACAATCGAACTAGGACTATAACTCATAATTAAATAACTAAGACTGAGACTCTGTAATCCCGCACAGCTCCGCAACAGCTTCAGTTCAGCCCGCCTGCTGCTCGTCCTCCTGCGCGCGTGCCACGTCTGGCTTCTCCCTTCGACGATACACTATTCCAAAACGATTCGTATCAACTCCCCCCTGCGGAACAGCCTTGTCCTCATAGTGAAAATTGGTGGGCACTGATGGTTGGTTTGAGTACTCAGAAAACTCATCAAAGGTTAGGTACATCGTCTGGGATTTGCTTGCCATGTTATTGAAGGATTAGAAATGTTGTTATTAAATGGGTATAGACTCTCCAAACAGTGAGTTTTCCAAACTTAAAGACTACTCCAAATAGATGCATGCATATAGACTCTCAAATTATGGTCATGAAATGCTTTGTAAAATGAGAATGACCTAACATATAGGCATGTAGCCTATTGCTGTAAATCTGTGATGTCAAAACAATTGCCATCATATTCCACATTGCATACTTGCACTAAGTATTAAGCCATTTGGTCCATAGAGATAGCAACCTTTGAGACAAAGATATGTTAACACCCTTCACTATATAATTGGTGTCAAGTCATTGGGTTCATGATTTTTCTTTCAAAGATTGATCTCAATTGTTTTCTGATCAATTGAAAATTATATTGTTTAATTAAAAAAAACCACTATTACTCACACTCTTAAAATTCACTACTTAGCCTGAAGGTTCTTGGTTAGATTGTAGAGGAAGACCTTACACGTAGGGGTCTACAATTAACAGATTTTTTTCAGTTAAACAATAGGGGTCTGACTATAAAATAATGGGTAAACATATTCTGTCTTGTTCAAACTCTGTTTTTATATGCCAGAAACGCATTAATTATGCGTTGGGTTCAAATCTCACAAAGTGCAAAGATTTGGTAAAAATATCTGCTAACTGATGTTTAGTGGCAACGTGTTAAATACAAATCAATCTTTCTCTACCAAGTCTCTTATAAAGTGATGTCGAATATCAATATGTTTGGTTTGAGAATGTTGAACTGAATTTTTTGAGATATCAATAGCACTTAGATTGTCACAATACATTGTAATGCCCCAATTTTCTGACTTTCAGAGATATTTATATTACGACCATCATACATGAAAATGGCTTTACTAGCTCTTATAGAAATAAAACATACGATATTGAATAAAATTCGTCTGAGATAAATATGCACATAATTATCAATGCATCAATCAAATACATGTAATAATTCTGTTTCTGGTAGCCCGAAGGTCATTCTGATTTTGATAGCCAATAGGTTTTGGATGGCTGAGAGCCAGTTTTGGAATTCGGAGGCTGACTAGGAAAGTTCATTGACGGTTGATTTGACAATTTTCGGCGTCGATGCCGTGGTGGTTGGACCGAGTGGAAAAGAGGAGGGAAAGTATGGGGAAATAAAAAAAAGAACACACACTTAATGTACTTGATACTTGAAATCTGTAATTTTTGTCAAAAGCAAATGGACTTATTTATACTGTATATTAAGACTCTAGATAAATTATATAATTCTAATCTAACTGTGAATCTTAATCAAAATCTAAATATGAATTCTACTGGTATAAGGAGATCGTGATGCCTAAAATTTTAATGCACCTAGAATTGTGAATGCTAAATTACATTGAAAAATCACAATTAATAATACTTATAATGAAAATATTATTTATTGATACTCGAAACTCATAAAAATATGGAATATTACATCCTACCCCTCTTATAAAAATTTCGTCCTCGAAATTCAGTTGTAAAATATAATATGAATTTTCTATTTCTAAATGAGAAATAAGCATGGATCCTGCTTTCTATTTCTGACATCACATGTAAGCATGAAATCATGAAAATAGCATATTCTTAATAAAATATAAAGCATACCTTGTCCGAGTCCGCTTGGCATGGCGGAGGTGGATCTTTGGTAGACATGTTTCTTCTTAAATATATTTTTGTCTATCTTTTTCAAATTAAAATTCAAACTATACTAGCAAGTCTGCAGAATTATGGACTTACTCTGATACCACTTGTAACACCCCAATTTTCTGACTTTAAAAGATATTATTATTACGAGCATCATTCATGAAAATAGTGGCTTTTGTAGAAATAGAAAATACAATATTGATTCATGAAAATTTCCTTAACAAAAGGAAATATTAAAAAAATTCTCATAATTACATTAGTAATTGTCAAAAATCTAAATTTCGAGGTACGACAATATTAAAAAAATAAAATAAACTAGTTCGATTTCTCAAATAAAACATTTGACTCCCTTACAAAAATAAAAAAAACATTTGACTCCAAAAATATGAAAGAAACAAATAACTTCTGGCATCCACATCTACCCCTCATGCCTTCGCCAACCTTCTTAACATAAAAAATGTTAATAAACATGAGATGAGCTTTCAACTCGCTCAGTGGTAATAAAACTTCGTCTAAGATAAATTCAAATGTAAATTATCAATACATCAATCACACACGTGTAATATTATGTTTCTGGTAGCCCGAAGGCCATTCGAAGTGAGTATAACAAAGAGTTTTAAATACTTAGGATCTATAATTGAAGAGAACGGAGAAATCAATAAAGATGTCACACATAGGATCCGGGCGGGTTGGAATAAATGGAGGAGTGCATCTTCTATCCTTTGTGACCGTAAAAATACCATTAAAATTGAAAGGAAAATTTTATAAAACGGCCATAAGGCCCGCAATGCTTTATGGAGCGAGAATGTTGGGCGACTAAATATGAACACGAACAAAAAATGAGGGTAGCGAGAGATGAGAATGCTAAGATGGATGTGCGGACACACTAGATTAGATAGAATAAGAAATGAACACATTAGAAACAAAGTGGGAGTAGCACCAATAGACGAGAAAATTAGAGAAACACGATTAAGATGGTTTGGACATGTTTATAGGAGACCTTTAGATGCACCTGTGCGGCGTTTAGAAGGTAGAGAATCACTCACACAAATCAAAAGAGGGAGAGGTAGGCCTAAAAAGACTTGGAAAGAAGCTATTAAACATGACATGTTATACCTAGAAATAAACGAAAATATGGCTTATGACCGTAAACGATGGCGCGATATGATCCGTATAGCCGACCCCACGTAGTGGGATTAAGGCTTAGTTTGTTGTTGTTGTTGTTGTTGTAGCCCGAAGGCCATTCTGGTTTTGGTAGCATGTAGGCCATTCTGATTCTGGTAGCCCGTGTGCCGTTCTATTTGTGGTAGCCCGAAGGCCATTTTGTTTCTGGGATATGTATCATGCTTCACTAACAATTTAACATACAATTTATAAAGACAAATAAAAATTCGCAACTCAATATGCAGTCGATAAATAAATATGGAATGCAACTGTTTGTATCCTAGACCTCTTGGTCTTCGTGTTTGGTAGAAGGCTAGTCAAAACTGTCAATGGATCATCTTCTCCAATTTAAAAAAACAAAACCCCAATTCTCAGTTAAAAAATCACTCCAACTCTTAAAATCTGAATTCCTAAAATCTCAAATTAACCCCTAAATCAAAGTTTAATTCCTAATGAGCAAATCGTGCAACCAACATGCTCATCTGTTTTTCTCTCTTTACCCACTTCAACTTTCTCACTCTCTCTCTATCTGTCATCTCTCTCTCTCTCTCTCTCTCTCTCTCTCTCTTTCTCTCTCTCTCTCTCTCTCTCCAAGCTTCCTCACCGTCTTATCTCTTATTCCTTTTCTCTCTCTTTTTTTTGGGACTGGTGGCATTGGATGGCTGAGAGCCACTTTTGGAGGCTGACTATGAAAGTTGCAGACGGTTGACAACAGTTTCCGGCGGTGTCGTGCTGGTCGGACTGAATGGAGAATAGGACGGGAAAATATTGGAGAAATAAAAAAAGAACACACGTGATATACTTGATACTTATTGATACTTGAAATCTGTAATTTTTGTCGAAAGCAAATGGGCTTATTTATACTGTGCATTAAGACTCAGGATAAATTCTTCAACTCTAATCTAACCGTGAATCTTAATCAAAATTAAAAATATGAATTCTATTAGTATAAAGAGAGACTTGTGAGGCCTATAATTCTAATGCACCTAGAATTGTGAATGCTAAGTTACACTGAAAAATCACAATGGATAATATTTATTTTAAAAATATTAATAATAAAACATTATTATTGATACTAGTATCTCATAAAAATACTGGATATGTTAAAACTTCAATTGAAAAGCCATAATCACTCAACATTTGTTTCATCCAAATTAACTGAGAACAACAAAAACGAGCAGAAACATATTTTGATTCAGCAGTAGATACTGTTTTCTACTAAATCAAGAAACAAGATTATTACCAAGAAAGAAACACCGAGTCTGCTATTTATATCATCCAAATCACCTGCCCAATCTGAATCATTGTAGCCAACCAAATTCATGTTTGTATCTTTTGTATACCAAATGCCTAAGTCAACAGACCCACTTACATATTTGATGATTCTTTTTACAACATTAAGATGTGTGACTTTAGGATGAGATTGGTATCTAGCACAAACACACACACACACTAAACATTATATCTGGTCGACTTGCTGTAAGGTATAAAAGACTACCAATCATGCTCTTGTACAATGTGGGGTCAACAATACTGGCATTGTCTCTTGACAGTTTCATACTTGAACTCATTGGTGTTTTCATGTGTTTATTACTTTCTGAACTGAATTTCTTTACAAGATTTTTAGCATACTTGCACTGAGACACAAAAATATCATCAAGTAATTGTTTTATTTGTAAACCAATACAAAATTCAGTTCACCGACAAGACTTATTTCAAAAGTAGAAGACCTTAATTTAATAAAATCATCTTTTAGAAAATCATATGTTGAACCAAAAACAATGTTATCTACATATACTTGAGCAATAACTATGTGTCCTTTCTTTTTAATAAACAAAGTCTTGTCAACACTTCATCTTTTAAAACCATAATCCACTAAAAACTCAGCTAATCTTTCGTACCAAGCTTCTAGAGCTTGCTTTAAACCATACAAAGCTTTTCTTGAGTTTGTAGACATGATCAGGTTTGTAAGGATCTTGAAACCCTTTAGGTTGCTCAACATAAACCTCTTCATTCAAGAAGCCATTAAGAAAATCAATTTTTACATCCGTTTGAAAAAATTTAATATTGAGAAAGCACGCAAAACATAACAACAGCCTAATGGATTCAAGTCTTGCTACAAGAGCAAATCTCTAATCATAGTCTACCACTTCAACTTGAGTGTTTCCTTGAGCTACAAGTCTAGCCTTGTTCTTGACTATGTTACCATTCTCACCACTTCTGATCGTAAAAAATCCACTTTGTTCCAATAATGTTAACATTGTCAGGTTTAGGAACAAGATCCCACACATCATTTTTAACAAACTAGTTCAATTCCTCATATGCATAGCTTCAATCGAGAACTAATCTTTTAGAGCCTCATTAACATTCTTTGGTCCATGTAGAATTTACCATGAGATACGTAGAGGACAAATAAGGACTTACCATCTGCGTGTAGTTAAGCTTCTCCTTACCTCTAGTTCTGATTCTATCAATAACCTCTCCAATCACCTGTATAACTGGATAATCTTTCTGAACTCTTCTGGATGGATCAGATTCTTACACATCTTGAAGTTCTTCAGCAGATTGAGTTGACATCATTTTGTGCATCATCAGTGTCTGCTACTTGTTTTGTACAATTTCTTGTACATGAGCTGCATCATCATCTTCAGGCTTATTTTCAAAACCTGAATAATCATCAAACACCATATTCACAGTTTCTTGAATAGTTCTAGTCTTAATATTATAAATCCTATATGCATGACTATTTTTAGAGTATCCAAGAAACATTCATTTGTCACTTTTTGCATCAAATTTACCAAGATATTCTCTATCATTTAAAATATAACACACAAAACCAAAAACGTAAAAAATACTTGAGATTTGGTTTCTTTCCTTGCAGAATCTCATAACTAGTCATACTAGTACCTGGTCTCAAGTAAACACTATTTGAAATGTGACAAGCTGTATTTAATGCCTCAGCCCAAAACCTTTTTGAATATTTTTGGAACACAACATTACTCGAGCCATTTCTTGCAAGGTTCTATTTTTTTATTTCAGCAATCCCATTTTGTTGGGGTGTTTTGGGAGTTGATAATTCATGAAAAATACCCTTTTCATTGCCAAATCAGAAAAAAGAAAAAAGGGGATGTATGGATGTGTTTTCAAGTCCAATTTCCAGTTTCTAGTGTTGGAAAATGAATTTTCAAACTTTATTGGTTTTCGTGTGAGAATTGAGAATATGTTTGGTTTGTTGTCTGAATTTCTATTTAGAAATGAAAATATGTTTGGTTATAGTATTTTTGACATAGATTTGCGTGATTGTAGTGTATTTTTGACATCATTTTGCGTAATTGTAGTGTATTTTCACATAGATTTGCGTGATTGTGGTGAAAACTTGTTTGGTTGTATTTTCAAAAGAATCTTTCCATAAAAAATGAAAACTGAAAAATGACTTTATTTCTATTGAGAATTTCTTAAAC
Source organism: Rehmannia glutinosa (assembly GCA_016081115.2). Classification (NCBI taxonomy): domain Eukaryota; kingdom Viridiplantae; phylum Streptophyta; class Magnoliopsida; order Lamiales; family Orobanchaceae; genus Rehmannia; species Rehmannia glutinosa. The sequence goes on from JABTTQ020000747.1 coordinate 160,452, forward strand.
AAACATGAATTCAATTTCTGGAATAGTTGGAAATTGGAAAATGTCATTTGAAAACAATTCCATACATACTCAAGAATTTTCAAACTCTTTTCCATGGTCAAATCTAATTCTTGCAGTGCTAGAACCATGGATGTTGCAAATTCTCAAATACAGCTTCTTTAACTTCAAAAGTTTCAGATTTATCCTTTAAGAAATACCTTGATAAATCATCTACACGCACAAAGGAGTATTTATTTCCATTTACTATCTCAACAAGACCCATCAAATCCATATGTACTAATTCAAAACAATGAGAAGTACTAAAATGTTGCAACACATGATGTTGTACTCTGGTTTGTTTTCCTTTTTGACATGGACCACATACTTGAGTTTCCTTTAACATGAAGTTTAGGAATAGGAATTAATACCTCAAACAGTTTCTAAACAGATTAACTTCAACATGTTTATGAAATTTATATGTCCAAGTTTTTTATGCCACAACATGTACTCATCAGTTTCAACATGATGGCAAGTTTGAATATTTGATTCATTTCAAACATGTAACAATTATCCATAGATCTTGTACCAACCATCACACAAGTTTGTTAACATAAAAAACAGAACATGAGTCTCTATCAAATTTCACATATTTGACTAATGCTAATCAAATTAGCAAATAATCCTTTCACATGCAACACATTTTTCAGATGAGGAAGTCCTTTCATACGTAAAGTTCTGTTTCCAATTATTTGACCTTTAACACCACCAACAAATTGAACTTTACCTCCATTAATTGACACATAATCAGTTAAATACTCTTTAGTACATGTCATATGTCGTGAACATCCATTATTAAAGTACCACATACCTTCAACATTAGTTGTGAGCGAAGTGTAAACAACATAACATGAGTGATCATCATCACAAACCAATTTAGAATCGATTAGGATGAATTTCTTAGCAACTTTGAAAGTGTCCTCAACAATGTCATGCATCATATTTAACATCATTTTACCTAAAGCCCTATCTTTCTTGGTTTACAACAAAATATTTGATATGCCCAAGTTTAAAACAATAATGACAAACAAATGCACGTTTTGTTCTTGAAATTGTTTTTGAGAAAATATTTGTTGTTTTGCCCGATAATACCATGCTTCAAAGAAAAGCCCGATTTCGACATGAATCGATTTGGTGGTTTAGAACATTCTAATCCGATTATCAAATCTAGCTTTTAAAATATGCCATCAATGACAACAAAGCTAGAACTGGGAATTACTCACGGTCTTTTTGGACTATTGAGTTGACTTTTTTACCAACCATATCAAGATTTTTGTCTTTCTTTGTTAACATCACTTCTAGTCTCCCAACAACTCTCAAAATGTAGCTAAATTCATAACTTTGATTGTATTTTGTAGATGGTCATTAACGAGGAGAAGCAATGATTGGATACATGTATCATCTTGATGGTAGAGGGTTGTCCGATAATCAAACACATATCCATATAGGACACTTTGTGGTTGGACATATACCTAATATTGAATTAACGACTGTCGCATGAGAACTATTTAAATTGCAATTTTATCGTAAGTCCTCATGCAAGAATACATCGAGGGTTTTGATCGATGAGTCGCCATGCGCGATTATATTCAAACGACTTCATGGTTGGAAGTACTCTGCGATTATGACTTACCAAATGAGAAATGACCCGCTTCTTTTGATTATATTCAGAAAGTATAGAAAGATAATTAGGCATGATTAATTTCGTCATTTACCTCCATACTCAAAGTTTGTCATTGATCGATTGCCCCCCCGATCTTTATTACCCATTTTGTTGTTGTGGGAGATATTGTGAAATTTTGGAAGATTAATTTTCAAAGTGCCGGAACAAAGTAGGCATCGTGATTTCCAGCTGATTTGTGAGGTCATACGACGTGACGTGATAGGAAATCGCCGCGAGTGACAACTCTCCCTATTGATATGGCACATCTTCTTCAGAAATTGGTTAACTATCAAGAGTGGGATAAGTATGTACTCAACTTATTTTCTTTCCATTTTATTATTTGTTATTTTATTCTTTGTTGATTTGAAGTTTTTTTTACCAGTCATGGAAATAAATGCAATGACAATCCTTTGTTGGCCAACCACATCGCTATTCTCACACATGCCGAGTGGGTAAGACGTGCAATGAATTGCAAATCTTACCCTCTCGGCATGTGTGAGAATAGCCATGTGGTTGGCCAACAAAGGATGGTCATTGCATTTATTTCCATGACTGGAAAAAATAACTTCAAATCAAGAAAGAATAAAATAACAAATAATAAAATGAAAAGAAAATAAGTTGAGTACATACTCATCCCACTCTTGGCAGTTAACCAATTTCTGAACAAGATGTGCCATATCAATAGGGAGAGTTGTCACAGCGCGATTTCCTAGCACGTCACGTCGTATGACCTCACAAATCAGCTAGAAATCACGACGCCTACTTTCTTCCGTGGCACTTTGAAAATTAATCTTCCAAAATTTCACAATATCTCCCACAACAACAAAATGGGTAATAGCATCAAGGGGGAATCGATCAATGACAAACTTTGAGTATGGAGGTAAATGACGAAATTAATCATGCCTCTAATTATCTTTCTATACTGCTCTGGAATATAATCAAAAGAAGCGGGGTCATTTCTCATTTGGTAAGTCATAATCGCAGGAGTACTTCCCCCAATGAGTCGCTGAATATAATGTGCAAGTGACTCATCAGACTGAAACCCTTGATGTATTATTGCATGTGGACGGTCGATAAAATTTCAATTTAAATAGTTCTCATGACAGATCGTTAACTCAATATTAGGTATCTGTCCAACCACAAGTGTCCGATCTACATGGATATGTGTTTGATTATCGGACAACAACCCTCTACCATCAGCATGATACACGTATCCAATCTTTGCTTCTCTGTTTACGACCATCTACAAAATACAATCAGGTTATGAATTAAGCTACATTTTGAGAGTTGTTGGGAGATTAGAAGTGATGTTAACAAAGAAAGACAAGGATCTTGATATGGTTGGTAAAAGCTGAACTCAGTAGTCCAAAAAGACTGTGGGTAATTCTGGTTCTAGCTCTGTTGTCATTATTGCACGAACAGACACACTTGCTTGTCTGTTGGATTGGCCAATTGTTATAGTAATGTAGTTATGTATATTCAGAACGCGTTTGTCTGGTGCAACAGGTTCAAACTAGGCTTTAGACATATCCCGTTTCACCCCGTCTTGAATAATATCAGCAAATTGTCTTCCCATCCTCTTGGTAGTGATGAAGCATTATCTACCTGAGGAATACAATGATAGAGATAACACTCTTTACACTGTCAACTCTGGCGTGCTTAGGTTTTGTCGTAATCTTACGCCTCACCTACCGGAGTCCTACAAAAATGTAATACTCCAAACATTACTCAATTTAAATTCCAATCGCCATCACTATATTGCATTTAAGGTGGTTTTAACTATCTCATTTGTTTGCAGCAAAGAGGTTTCAATGTCAAAAGTATCGACATCATGGTCTCGCAACTTTTCGACAGAGAGTTGCTGGATTTTCAAATAGGCTTACATGAACAATATATTCTACACCACTTCATCGACTAAGTCAATTTAGGTATTTAATTTCCCAACAACTTAAGCACTAGAGTTATTCAAAATATGCAAATGCAATGAATATCATTCATGTCAAAGTGATTATGAGGCAAGTTAGTTCAGTATACATTTATCAATGTTTAAAATAAAAAAATGTATTCATTTCACTATTTAATATTTATATGTATGAGGAAAGTCTTTGTTTTCTGTGTATATGATCATGCAGAGCCTCCACTTTTTTGTGATGCAACTAGAAGCTGAGCCTCCACTTTCCTTGTGATGCAACTTGAAGCTGGTTGGGAGTGAAGCTACATGAGTATCTCTGTCAGCAGCAGAGAAAGGTGCTTCCTAAAGCTTCAATTCTGCTCGGTTTTCTAGATATTATGTTAGTTATGCTGGGATTTCTAGGAAAAATGTTAGTTGTGCAGGTGCAGCTTTTAGTGGACATGCTAATTTTGGCACTTGAAATCATATTGAACTTTTGCTCCCATCTTTGCGATGGTCTCTCTTTCATCTTGAAGAGACACATATAACATTTACATTTGCCATTCATCCTTATAATTGTCCTCATTGTGTTGTTCTAGTTTGGCCCTATCACGTGGATGTTGTTTTCTACCCTTGTATGTCCATATTCTGTGCTTTTTGAATGTGCTATCACTTCCCTTTGCTTGACTATACATACTCGAGGAAATGTACAATAAGATTGATTCTTGACAATTTGATGATGAATAGGGTGAGCACTAAATCTCTTAAACAAAACTAAGAAGCAAAAAGGTTAGGAAAGGTACAGAAAAATCTGATGCAAAAATCCAGGAAAAAGAAGAAATGCATTCGTTAATCTTATCAGAATAAGTATAGAAGAAATACTTATTTTCATTTTTCTCAGAATATATTTGTTCAATTGGTTATTTCTGGCCATTATTGTTTTGAACTTCTGATCAAAAGTTAAAATATTTTGCTCCATCAATAGATTTGGTGTTTGATTTCTGTAAATGTAGTAAAGCTCTGTAAATGAGTTTATAGATTTTTTCGCTGCTGCATGTGAATTAGAGATATTGTGCATGTTTGGGGGTATTTCTACAACAAAAGTTCATCTTTTAAGCGTCTTTTGAAAAAGTCCATTTACAAATACACTTTCTGAAAATGAGCTTCATTAGGGTTGAAGTTAATAATGGTAGTTTAAATCACTGTTTTAAATACCGGACCGTACCGGCCGGTTCAACCGGTTATACCGGATACCGGTGGTCGGCCCGGTATAATAAGGCCCTAAAAACCGTTTTGCGGTTAAACCGTCAATACCGGTCAAATCGAACATACCGCCAAAAATGGTTAAATACCGGTTCAACCGGTTTTTGTCATTTTTTTAAAATTTTTCTGTTTATACTTTTTTATAAAAATAAAATTTATAAACTTAATATTTAATATATTTATGTCATTTTTTGAAATTTGAGCTAAATATATAGATATTTTCCTTTTAACTATACATATATACAACTTTTCCTTTTATTTTAATGAATTACATCCATATTTTATATAATATAATATCAAATATAATTATTTTTTATTAAAACGGTAAAACCGGTAAAATTGACGGTTGAACCGGTCCGACCGGTTGAACCGCTTACCGGTGGCTTGACCGGTTTAATCACCGGTACGGTATTTAAAACACTGGTTTAAATAGAAGGGGAATGAATAAAATAGGGAAATGCCACTTTTTAGTGAAGACCAGGTAAAAGTGTAGGAAGTGGATTTGACGAGTCAGATTTTCTCACTTCTTTGGAATGTGCTTTGTGGCGAAGTGATTTTCTCGAAAGTCGGGTTTATTTTAACCACCAAACACTTATTATCTAGGGAAATGGAGTTTTAGATTAAAACGTGTTTTGTGGAGATGTAGGGTGACAATTTGAAGGATGATATAAGATCAACACAAACACAATATGAAATTATTAGGGTTTGGACTGAGGCTTATTGGGTTTGTGTTACTATCGAATTGACACGATAACACATTTAAAAATCGTGTTGATATACGATGACTCGTTAAACACAATAATGCCCAAAAGCACGATAGTTTTTTGATTATAGATAATTGATTACTTGTATTGGTAATTCATTAGTAATTGACTATTTGTGTCTGGCTATTTTTATTGATAACTCTTAGAATACATGATTTAAGTATTTTTTTTTATGAAGAAAAAAATCTTTAAGTTTTATTTGTTAATGGGCTTAAGGGGCCTAACTAATAAAGTTGACAATTTTGCTTATCGTACTTATCGTGTCGCGCCGTGTGTTTCATGTTTTTATCATGTCGTGTTTGAGTTTAAATTGAAGGCCTAATAAGAATATTGTGTCGTGTTTGAGTTTAAATTTTATACCCTATAAGATTACCCTGTTATATGCGTGTTTGGGCTTGTTGTACCGGGTCGTTATCGTGTCAACCTGATGGCGGCCCAACACGAATGATTTGCCACCTCTATGAAGAAGTGATTTTTTCGAAAGTGGATTCTATTTTAACCACCAAAGACATTATCAAGGAAAATGAATTTTTATTTTTAAAAGTGTATTTCAAATGTGCTTCCAAACAAACTGATTATTTAGCCGATATAACACCACTTTTTCATGTAGTAGAAACTCCCTTGTCTAGTAAGCGATGTTATAGCAAAGTATATGTATGCACAGTCCGATCGACGTCACTTCTTGGCTTAACAAGATTGTATTATAAATCATGGTTTTGGTAATTAATTGAATATATCACTTCTCTGAGTGGAATTGTGATTCAAAATTGAGAAACTGTCCTCAGAAAACTAGAATCTTGCTCAAACTAATAGTCATATATGCAATATTGCCATTCATCTTATAGCTTCATCTAGAAATGTAGTATCAGCAGATAATAGTCGCACCCTCAAATTGAGACTTGGTTTAATTTTTTATGGCTAGTTTTCTCTTCTCTTAGTGATGTAAATATCTCTATTTTTATGAGATTATACATTGAAGTTGGGATTTAATGTTTTTAATCGTCATATATTATCTTTTTTCCTAAAAAAGAAAAAAATCGTCATATATTATCTAATAAATCAATGTTATTGTTTCTAAAAGAAATTATAAAACACAGAGCCCAATTTTTCTTTCACATCGGTCCTTCAAAATTATAATTTTTCTTTTATTGTGTTAGGCCCGTTGATTAATCAAGTAGCTGTTGGATTTGTTATTCAGACTTGGGCCATGGTACTGTACAATCCAAGCGTAGCCCATTGGGCCACCACTTTTGCTCCTTTTTTTACACAGCCAAAGTCGTTTACACCTCTAAATTCATTGCAAGATTGTTTTGGTAGAAACTCCTACTTTAATACCACTTACATTTAAATTGACAACAATTAGCAGACTTATTTTTATGTTCTTCAATTGAATTCTTTGTGCATTAAGTAGAATTGCATGGAAGAATTCCATGCTATAAGCTTGACACATTATGTTGTCTAACCTGCTCTTCTACCTATATATTGGACTTTTTATACTCTTAGGCTACATTTGGTTGCCTTTCGTAATAGGGATGTATTAATTCCCTTGACATGTTCTTGCCTTATCCAAAGTAATTAATTAAGATTATTAGGTTGTTTGGTTTTGTAATTGTCTTGTAGGATATAAAGTAATTACATAATAAGTTGTTTGATTTGCATGTATTACTAACCTTCAAAAAGTGGTATTTTACCCATGTGTCCTCCATTTTAAATAGCTTAGCTGATTTTGTTGTTTGGATTAGGGGTGTGCACGGTACGGGACGGTTCGGAAATTTAAAAATCTCCAGAACTGTCCCGAAGTTCGGAGATTCTGAAAATAAATCTCCAGAGTCGAACCATAGAAAAAATCTCCGTCCCGAACCGTACCGAAAGTTCAGGACAGTTAGGGACGGATTCGGTCCTAATGGGACGGGATGGTATGGTTCGGTTCGGGACGGAGATTCGGAGATTAACCATAAATAAAACATACAAATTCGGAAAAAAAGAAAAAAGAAAATCAATATAAAAATCACCAAACAGATATACTTCTAGAGTTCTAGTCTCTTTTTAGCGTAGTCTCAAAATAAAAACTAAAACTATAATAGGTAACACAATCCAAATTCTAAACTTAATAACCTCTATAATACAATAATAGTCTATTATTTGGGCAATTGTCCTTCTATTGACATAGAACATATATAATTAATTAATAATTTTTATAAATTAATATCAAATAAAAACTTGTGTAAATTTATAATCTCAATGTCTCATACTTAACAACTTAATATAATCAATAAAATTATATTTATAATTTATGTTATGTGGTAAAAAAATTAAAATATAATCTTTTTTATATTATTATAATATGGTACTATTACTTGTTTTTCTTTTAAGTGCAATTTACTAACTATTTAACTAATTTCAATTTCAAATAATTTACTCTATTATTAATATCAAAGTTTTTTAAAATTCATAATAGTTGCAGTATTATGGTTTTTTCAGAAATATGATTTATATTCAATTTAATTTCAAATAGTTTGTAGTTAATTCAATATCAAAATAAAAACAACATATAAATAATGTATATGTACTTATATAAAATCTTTAAAATCGGTTCTAGCTTCGGGTCCTCGGTTCGGAGTGGTTCGGTACGGTTCTCGGTACGGGTATTTAAAAAATCTCCAGAACCGTAACATAAATATTTTCGGTACGGTACGGTTCGGGGAAAGTCAAAAAGTCAATGGATATTTCCGGTTCGAATATTTTTGGTGCAGATATCGGTTCAATTTCGGTAATCTCCAAGTCCCGTGCACAACCCTAGTTTGGATAGAGTATTTTAAGTCAAGGGCATTATCATAAAATCAACAAACAAGAGAATGGGCTGGAAAATATATCCCACCTAGTAGGTGGGATGTGTTTTCAAGGAGTGGACTTGATAACAAACAGAGCCATATATTTTTCATGGGCTATCACAAGTTCAACCAAACAAAATAATACAATGAAATTATTATAAAAGTGAGTGATATTAAGCACATAAAACCCCTACCAAACACACCCTTAGGGCTGGAGTTGGTTCCTTTTCGTATTGTGTTTTAATTTTTGTGGCAGGAAAATTTAGTTAAGTTTAATGATATCTAGCGGGTGCATTTTTTGTTTGAAATGTAAGTGATTATGGAAACTAGGGTATTAACCTAATTTATAGTCTAATTGTATTTTGCAGATGTACAAGTCCAAAGATCCAAGTATATATACGAGTATCAAGATGTAGAGGGTTGTTGCGCGATAAAAAAATGGATATTCATATAGACCTGTCAATTTTGATTGTGTAACACTTAAAATTGCATTAACTTTTTGTCATGAAAACTGCTGACACTATAATTTTATCGACTCTCCTTATAAAAGAATTCGTTCATCAACTTAATAAGGGAGAGATTCATGCGGTTATGATTTACAAGATGTAAAATGATCTGCTTCTTTTGATTATATGTCAGAAGAGTATAGGAAGAGAATTAGGGACGTGATGATTTCATCTTCGACCTTCATACTCAGTGACGAAGCCAGAAATTTTGTGTAGGGAGGCCCAATTAACATTAATATAAAAATAAAATGCAATACATCAACTCTAAAAATAATACTATAAATTCATAAATACTAATTTTGATAATGTCAATGTATTACCTCAATTACATCTTAATATTCAAAAACAAATGACATAATACAATTACATCAAAATATCATAACATTCATCTTCTTTTCTCATATTTTGAAATTGTTGCATAATATCTTCATTCATAATATACATATTTTTTAGTATATGTTACAAGACAATCATTCAATAACCCATCACCGATGTTGAATTCTTTAGTGGGAATTTGATAATAAACCTTAAATAATCCCAAAAAATAAGAATAGAGGTACAAGAGAATAATGCCAAAATTTATATTCAATTTTATGGTGGAGCAAAAGGAAATGTACAAAATTTTGAGAAAAGGAGAAATAATGATCAACTCAAATATTTTTCAATTCACAAATGAGAAGGGAACAACAAAAAATAAAGGAATTGAAAAGCTTTTTTTCCATTTTTACCTATTCTCTGCATTTTTTTAAGCTTAAAAAGTTAAATTACCAAATTGTCCCTATTTTTTTTTTTAAATTTCAAGGGGGCCAGTGCCCTCTTTATGCCTAAAGTGGTTTCGTCCCTATTCATACTCATTCTCCGTTAGATGCAAGCCCTCATTTTGTTGTCGTAAAAAATGTTGTGAAGTCTTGGAAGATTAACTTTCGAGTTGGAAATTTTGGTTGCTCGAAAGTTAATCTTCCAAAACTTTATAATATTTTCTACGACAATAAAATGAGTGCTTGCATCTAATGGGCAATCGGCCAATGACAAGTCTAGAATAATGCAGGGGACAGAAAAAACATTTGGGCTGGGCGAGATTATTAATTAAAAATTCGAAAAAACTAGCCCATACCATAATTAACCTAGCTAATTCACTGCTTGTTAAAATTTAAAATAAGCTCACCTGCTACTTCTTTATAAAAAAGTTATATATTTAATTTAATCGTAATTGGTCATTAGCTTAGAAATTTTACAAAATCTTTTAACATAAATTATTATATATAAAATATGATTTAGAATTAGAGCTGGCAAAATGCTGGGTCGAGCTGGCCTGAGCACATCAAACTTTTGAAAAAATTATTTTCGTATTATTTAAAAGAGTCAAATACATTAAAATCAAATAATAAAAATAATTTCTGCATTCAATATTTTTGTATATTTGTTATAATGACCTACTATTAAATATTTTTAATATTTGAACTAGTTAAGTTACTAGATGTTTTTTCTAAAGAAATAATTTAATAAAGAATATAAAATCAAAATTAAGGTACAACTATTAAAACATGCTAAAAATAATTGTTATTAAGGGTAATTTTGTCCACATACTTTGATTGAGGCGGGTGAGTATTGCATTGACAGGGGTGTTTGGTGCATTAGGTCAAGTTCAGGGGGTATATTGTATTTTGCCCTTTAATTTATTACTGCTTCATAGTTTTTGTTAGTTAAATACGGTATGAAAAAAATTCGTTATTTAATACGAACAGGCATATTATTACTATTATTTAAAAGATATGGTGAACAAATCGGCAAATGATATGAAAAAATTTAATATACAGACTCATAGACGGGTGTTGGGAAATTTATTGTTTAGATTTTGATGAATGCCATGTAAAACTTAGAATAGGAAGTTGGCACCCCAATTTTTGTTGTAAAGCGCATTGTAATAAATAGAAATTGGGTCAAGTCGAGTTAAATCACTATGCCCAAACATGCAAGAAGACAATCAAGACTAGAAGGAAGACTCATTTGCAAGACAATTTGAGTATGGCAAAGAAGAGAACGGGAACTCTATCAAGGAAGGAGCGGTGAGATGCGGTGAGTGGAGTATCGATCAAGTCAACTTAAGAAAAGCCAAGTCTCAAGTTGAGTGACGGAAGAGTTATCCGATGATTGGAAGTCGACTCTAAGTCACCTGGGGGAAAGCAAGGAAATGCGGTCAAGTCGAGATAATCCGAAAAAGATCCGTTGCCGTAAATCAAGAGAATTACTTGAACAAGTAATATCTCCATGCTACCTTTCTCGAAGTGCTCGGTCGGAAGCGTGCAAAAGGAATAAACCAATGGGAAGCACTACACCGTGTCGAACTCGAAAAGGTGGAGAACAATTCATACGAGGAAATGGCAATTCCAAGGATCGCAACAAGACAAGCCAACGACCACAAGTGACTTTCAAAAATAAGTCTATCTCTTCAACGGGCAGATTTTTGAAAAGCTCACTATAAAAGGGTGAGGAATAACTCGAGAAAAAGAGAGACGAGATTACGCAGTTACCGAACCACAAACATTCAAGCAATTATTAGAATTGTAACTGAAATATTCTCAAGTTATTAAACGCTCAAATCCTCAAGCCTACACTACGAAGAACATCAATCCAACACTCACTTGTGAAGGAAAGATAACTTCAATCGGTTGAAGAGGAAATTATCAAGAATCAAAGGGTCTACATTCCACGAAGGATTGTAGGAAGGTTCAAGGTCGAACCAAGTCTTGAGCTTTTGGAGGGCTTCGTGATCAAATCCAAAGAGCTTGAGCAAGTGGGTCATGTAGTAGCAAAGCGCAACCGCTGTGAAGAAGTTGAGTCGCACGAGAAGCCGGTGAGTGATCAGGCGCCTCCAGATCGAGTCCCAAAGGATCAAGTCAATTTGTGTGTGATCAAGACTTGTATACTGGACTGTTACCACTTTGTATCTTGATCAATACCTAGTGGATTCCTCCAGGAGTTGGAGAAGAGAGGAGTAGAAGAATTACCCCATCTTCGAACCTCTATAAAAACTTATCGTGTCATTTACATTTCAGCTCTTTAAATTCTGCATCATATTTGTTTAATTCTCATTGACATATTTGCTATCCATTAGATAATTTCTAAGTACTAAATCAAGCTTTAAATCTCTACTAAACCAAACTTAAGGGTGTTAAGTCTTCCATTGAAATCAACCCAGTTGAGCTAATTGATCTTAAGCAATTTGAGTTATTCTATCAACTCGATCAAGTCGTTGAGTGACTAACTCTTGATTAACTAAATTGGTTGTCCACCAAGGACACAACATGTAAGTATCAACTCGAACTTTAAAAAGGACTAAATCGAAAAATTTGGTAAGGTTTATTCAACCCCTTCTAAACCTTACACTCACACCCTTGGGACCTACAACTGTGGGCGAGTATAATACGAATATAAAATAATTGCTCGTAAGTAATAATACGACTTATTTTAACATTATTTTTGTATGGATTTTATTTTGTACTTATGTTTATATCATATAAAAATTAATTTAAGGTACTTTATTAATTGACTTAAAATTATAACATAAATTAAAAATAATAATTTAATAACAGTTAATATATTTTTAAGTGAATTGTAATTATACTTAGACTATATAAAACTCAATATATAGTTTTTTATATTATAATAACATATAATTTAACATAAGTCCAAGATAATAATTAATAACAATTAGTATATTTATATATTTATTACTATTCTTGTTTATTTTTTTATAATATATTAATTATACTTATAAATAAATCTTGAAGGATGCTTAGATGTATTTAAATATTATAAAAATATTAAAATAAAGTATTATTCATCAAGTATTATATGTATAACTATAATATGGGAACTAAACGATATACTTCAAAAATACAGGGTATTTAGGGGTGCTTCAAAATGTATACGAGAAACAGAGGTATTTTTCAATTATTCGTACATGCAAATATTATACGTGTATGATACGCGTTTTAACTAACAACGTTCATATTATCACTAATTAATTATTTTTAGGGACATCTTCATTTAAGGTCACTTCTGAAATAGAATATTATTTTTTAATTTTCTTTATTCAGTTTTACCGATTTTGCCCAAAACCGTAAAAAATCGGGCCGTTTCGTCCACCCTAGCCCTTACCAACATTTAAGTAAACATACTTTTTAAAACCTCTAAATAGGGATAGCAATGGGTAGGATTCAGGTAGGATTATATATCCTCCATACCTATCCCCATTTATTATATTCATACCCATCCTCATACCCGTACCCATCGGATGATCAGATATCCATACCCTATTACTACTTACAATTGTATATTTTCAAATTTAAGTTATTTCAACGAATCTATAGATATTTACTAAATTCGTAAGAGAACATTAAGAAAAAAAGAATAAATATAAGAACTAGCAAACTAAATATTATAAAAAAATAATAAAATATTAAAAAAAACAACATACGTGGGTTAGTTGGGAAAAAACCTTTTTTTAAATATAAATAAATAAGTAGATTTGTACGAATATATATATATAGGATTTAGATCAGGTGAGTCCACATAACTTAGGTGAATACACGAGACCGAATTTGAGTCATTGATTTAATTTTTAAACGGTTGAGATTAATCAGATTTTACCATTATTTAATATTTAACTTAATTAAAAAAAGGACATCTTAGTAATTTCAATTAAGATCAATTTTTGGGAGGGAAATTATTTTTGGTAGTGGGCTAAAAATTAGGAACCGTTTTAGGGACGTGAGATACTGCATATCTTCTATTCTTTGGTAAACAAAGAGTCATATTCTTTTCAATCCCTTCTTCATTGCAAACCCGTCTTCTCCCCCAAATGTCATCTCTGCAAACTTTCTCCTCTGCAAACCACCGAAACCACTGTCAACGTGAGAATAGCCATCCAAAGTTTTCATCCTTCAAGTGGTATTCTCCATTCTAGCCGTTTCCAACTTAACCCGTTGTGAAAAACCCCAAACCTTCGGTCGAAAATCAAACTCTGCGTCGGCCAAAAATCAAACTTAAAGTTGAGCAAAATTTGTTTACATCAATCAAACATTTTGGATTTTTCCCGGAAGAAGCGATTTTGGAAACCTTCATTTTATTTGAAAAATACACCCGGTCGTGAAGTATTATTTCGACGCGGCAACAGTGCATTCACCCACATTGTAGGTAGGGCAATATTTTTTCTCTTTTTATTTCGTCTTTTTTATATATTTTTATTACATCTTTATGTATAATTTTTGTTATTGCTGGATTTTGTTTTTAACATTGCATATTGTTGTGTTAAATATGCTTATGATTGTTATGAATTATGCTTAAATATATTTTAGTTCTTACTGTTAAAAGGGGAAAAGGGTGGAAATTAGTATCTCCTAGTTTTTCAGAATTAATGGGATATTGTTTTATTGAGGCAAAAGTTGCTTATTGTTGTTAATAACCATGGTCACATCTGTGTTTTCACAAGTGTTGGTTGACTGCTTTAATGAGGCAAAAATATCGCTTATCTATGTTTTGTAGTATGCTTATATATATCCAAGTATGTACGAAATGGTTAGTATTTGCTGTGTTTTTGTTTTAAACTATCTTCATTATCTGAAAAAATGAAGTTTGGTAGATGGCTCTAAGGGGATTTTAAAATGTTGTGTACTGCTTATTGGTGTTGACAATTACGCTTATGCACATTCTATATCATGCTTACTTATTTCATACAGTATGCTTAATGTTTTTTTTCTGTTAATAAAGGACTCAGTTAAATGACTATTTGCCACTTTATTTTTGTTAGTGTTTCTTTTGGAAATGGCTAAAGAGGGCAAGAAGAGTAACGCAACAGTGGCTAAAGTGAGTAAGAAGAGGAAGGCGGCAACTATCGATGTCCCTGCAGAGGCGAGTAAGAAAAAGGTGGGAATGACAAAGGTAAAAAAGTGCTAGATGATAGCGTGCTCCGAAAAAACGACGAGGTGCAACTATTGATGATGCGTAGAAAGTATACAACTGCAATTTGTTTAGACGCAATGAATGAGCAGAGGGAGGCGGTCTTGGCACGGGCGAAGAAGATTGCCAAAATGAAATAGAATCAATCCGAAACGTTTTGTTGCTTCGTACTTTTTTGATGAAAGTCTTGGTTACTGGAGTGTTTTACAGACACTGTAAATTTGTTTGCTTTTTGAAGTACTTTGTAGTTCATGGTGGTTATATTTTCTTCAAAACAGAATTCAGTTGCTTATGTAAGCAATATTCATTTAGTCTGTAAACAGAATTCAACTCTATTATAAGCAGTCACCTTCATGGTTTCTTAAAATGTTTCTAGCATTATTTCAATTTTTTAAGCAAGGTTCGAGTTCTTTGTAAGCAGAAGTCAATTGCCTTGTAAGCAGTATTCAAATGATTTATCTTTTCAAGTATCTTATACTTTTAGCAGTATTCAAATATTTTGTAAGCAGAATTCAAATGCTTTGTGTTGCGAGAAGTCTGTTGACTGTAAGCACTATTTCAAATATTTTATCATTTCAAGTATCTTATATTTTTAGCAGTATTCAAATATTTTATAAGCAGTATTCAAATGCTTTGTAAGTAGAAGTCAATGGACTTGTAAGCATGTACCTTCATGGTATTTTATACTATTAGCAATATCAATTATGTTCATTTTTATCTTTTGAGCATTACAACAGTAATAAATAAGCAAAGTGCAAGGTAATAATAATTAAACAGGCAATATTCAAACGTTTCGCAATAAACATAAACATTAAGCGGTAAAATATGGATAAATAAGCAGTATCAAACATGCAATTCAAAAATAACGACAAAAAGAGTGAATTCTACTTGTCGCACGTCCTGCTATTGTGCTAACCTATTTCTCTATATTTCCCACAACGTCTCTTCATTTTTTGCGCGGCCTTGATTGCTTTCTCTTTTTGACTCTGAAGTCGGCTCTTGACTGGCTGCCGCTTCTCTTATTTTTGGCCTGCGTTGGTGGCAACACTACAACACTACAACACATTCCGGTATCGATTCGAGATAAATTCATTGTTATTTTAATCATTTCTTTGAACACTTGCAATTACAACTGTTTCAACAAAAAGAAATAATAAAGCAATATTATGGATACGAATAAGCAATTTTCTGGGTTACTATGAAGAAAATGGGGGACGAAGAATTGAATTTCATGCTTCAGCTATATGTTCATAATTATAAGCATATTAGTATTCACAGATAAGCAATATTATGGATACGAATAAACAACTTTCTGGGTTACTATGAAGAAAAAAAACGTGGACGAGGAACTAAATTGTAGGTGTTCGAAAGTATGTTGGTACTCATAAGCACATTCGTAGGCAATTGAAAGCACATTTATCATAACAAATAAGCAACTCATTGGATAAACATACACACACAAAAAAATGGGATGAAGATAAGTCTTTTTCTGGACTACCAAGAAGTTCACATTTGTAAGCATGTTATTTTCCAGGCATAAGCAATATTACGATTACGCATAAGCATATTCTTTGGGTAATAATTACAAAAAGAAAATGAAAATGATTGATCGAATAATTGATTTTAGGAAAAATTACGAATCAAATTTTAAGGGGATTCAATAAAAAATGGACAATGTAAACAATTTCGAAGGCAAGAAAAAGTATTACCTTGCTCTTCATTAGTATTGAAGCATTCTTCATATGTGTCATCCATTCTTTTTTTTTTTTTTGATTCAGCTCTGCAAATGACGAATTTTCTGTGAATTGAGAGAATATCCCAGTTGCAGAAGACGGTGGAGAATGTGACATGAAGTGGACGATTTATTTCAATAACAGATTTGGTGGACTTTGATTGTAACTCATCCTATTTTAGTGGGAATTACTAGATTTAGCTACCATAACTTATTATTATATGGACTCATTTACCCTCCTATTGGCTTTTTTGAATGATTTATCAGCATCAAATAGGATTAATCTCAACCATTGAAATCAATTTATTTGCGGCTTGGATCTGGTCCTACGTACTCATATAATAGGGAGGCCCTATATAAATATGTAAAAAATTATAAATAATATAAACGTATATATATTATTTAATCGGATATCTGGTAGGGTATGGGTAGGATATACCTAAGCCCACCTCCATATCCATACCTGAAAATCACTATACTCACGTACCCATTTATTTAATCGGGTACAAAAATACCCTCCATACCCTCCTCCGTTAGGGTCGGGTATCGAATCCTCCATCGGGTTTGGAGGAAATTGCCATTCCTACCTCTAAACCAAAATGAAAAAAAAGCACTTTAGTTATTATTTTTTTAATAGAAAAATAGACTCTTCCTTTTTTTCCCCCTCCATAAATCATAATCACTCGTACTTTGTATTAGACATTTAGACTTAGTTATGAGATATGTTTGTACGGCTAAAAAGGATTAAAAAAATTAGGACAAATATAACAGGTGGATATGTCAGCACACATTTTAGAAAATCATATTACATATATAATAATTTCAGTTAAAAGATTTTTTATAGGGATAGCAATTGGGCGGGTTAAATCCCGCCCACGCATCAAAGCCGCCAGGTCCAAAACATCCAATACCGTCCGGGTCACGAGGTCCAATAGGACCCGACCCCGTCCCGCCATATTAATTTTTTCTTATAATTTTGAAAATATATTTACATATTTTTGCATTATTTACTTTTAAATTTGACTTATGTATTGATATTAATTTACTACTATAATATCATGAAATATTATATTTTGAATATTTATTTTGAATATTAGTTGAGTACTATTCCAATATCCTAATAGTAATTTTTTTTTGAAAAAAATCCTAATAGTAATTAATAGATGTAAAACGTAGTTATAATAATTGCATAATTACATTTATTTTTTTTGATCTTTTGACATTGGATTGCTTTTGAAAATTTAGCCACAAATACAAAAAAATAAATTATTGCAATTAAAAAAAAATATTGACGGGTCTTATGGGTCTAGACTCGCCTCGGTAGGTTTTGGAGCGGAGGCGGGTCCTAAATCTTAATTTTTCTTGGCGGAGCAGGTCCGGACCGCCCATTGTCATCCCTAATTTTTTAAAACTTCTCAACTAATGACGAATTACACTTAAATCAGATATAAATAAATTTTTTTTAGAGAATTAACAGCTGAGTTTTTCTTGGAAAGAAATAGAATGGGAGCAGATCTCTGAATCTCGATCGGTCTCATTTTAATTTTAAAGAGTAGTGAATTAGCTAGGTTAATTATGGTATGGTATAAGCTATTTTTTTACGAAAACCCAATTAATTATTAACTAATAATCCAGCCCAGCTAAATTGTTTCGTCTGTCCTCTCTCCCGATCAGCCCTAGCCCGCGCCAATTATCCCCACAAAAATCAAAATCCCGATCGGCGTTCCGTCTCCTCTCCTCCTCAGTCGCAGTCCAAAAATGGATGTTGAATCGTCGGGAGCTGCTGATCGAGATCAAGGAGAAAAAGTATGTATTGTTTGCTGCTGTAATCCTCGTGAGTGTACTGATGGCGAACCTGATTCTTATCGTATACATGTTGTAGATTTAGGTGCTGATGATACTGATTATCATAGCTTTAAACCAACTGTTACGCCTCCTACATTTAGACTGGGTCCGGACTCTTTAATTCAGGCCTTTTGTGTGTTAGGATCCACACTTTATTTGTTTGACCAATTCCACCCCAGGACTAATCCCAAGGGGGGGAGATCAGTTTACACATATGAATTGCCGTCAAATGTTTCGAGTGTTTCGAATTTGATGTTGGAGCGTGAGATGCTTGTAAAAATTCCTCCTATGCTTCGCTTTAAGATGTTTCCTATTGCTATTCCTACACCAGATATGAAAAGCATTCTGGTATTTTCTTCAAGAATTATACAGTATCCGTATGCTGCTCGAGATCCTACTAATTTCTATGATTTGGATTTCTGCGATTTAACTGATTCTGATTTTGAGATTTACTACCCCGATGGTGACGACGGTCGTGGATCATGGCATACATTCGCTGGCATACCTATCTCTTGGAAGGATTCAGAATTTTACATTACAACCTATACCTTCATGGATAATCAACACATCTTGTTACTCCAAACTGATACAGATATGATGTTTACCCTGGATCTTAGATTCCCCGACCAGCCATGCCGGAGGTTTGCTTATGGTGTTCCTGATGCTCCTGGGCTTATTCCTGAAGGGGGTTACTTTATACTAGTTGGAGGTCACTTATATCTCACCCTGAACCTCCCTTTTGATAAAGACGAGACTGGGTATTTTGACTATCCAGAATTATCCTCTCTCGGTCATAAGTACGGTCATCATAAGTACACACTAATAAATCGACGTATCACTCTTCTCAGTGTTGACAATAGTGAGTGCAAGTTTTGCGTTATACAAACTGAGATGAATCGAGAAACCTTACGTCCTTACCTAACTGTAAATGTGTACAAGCTCGATCTGGAGGAGTACGAGAAAAGGAAGGGGAAAAAAATAGAAGACCAGGTGAAAATTCATTTTGAAGAATCTCCACTTCCCGCCACAGACATTATCAAGTCGTTTAAATTTCGTTTGAACATCGAAGGAACCGATGATTGTTTCTTGCCTATCGGTTTGTTCTCTGTTCAGCAGAGAACTTGAGTTGCAGTAGTTATTTTAGTTAAGTTGGTTAGGGTTCATGTGGAGTGTTTGAGTTGACTCCTATCTACTAGTCCTGTCTACTTGTAGAAAAGTAATGAAACTTAACCTGTTTATTCACGAAATATTTGATGAAGGTGAGACACTCATAGTGTGATATGTTTATCGTAATTAGGTCAGCTGGTTGTCCTTACCTAATTTTGTCATTCCTCTTGCTCTAGTACTGCTTTGGATATATCATCTATCGTAATGAGGTCGGCAGGTTGTCCTCATGCCTTTTCTTTTCTTCTATATTTTGTGGATTTCTGTCTTTGCGTGATTAGACCTTTTCACCTCCATCAGAAATGTAAGAGGTCTGCTATAGGCTAATGTAAATTTGGATAGTTAAAATTTGAATAACTTTCTGTTATTATGAATTTCTTGAATGTTTTTTCCATTGATGTTTTGTTGATGATAAAAGAAATCAAAGTTGATGTTTTGTCTCTACGAGAGCAATGCCAGGACAGGAAGAAACATTGTTTACAATAGATTTTGATTTGTCTGCTTTATCTAAATTGACTAATCCTTTTGGAAGCCAGCATCTGTCAAAAATTTGTTTCCACTGTCTTAGTCTCACTGTGGAGCATTGTTTTAAAAATCCCACCCTAGTCCCGATTAGTTCCGCCTAGGCGCTAGGATCCCCTTGTCCGCCTATAATGTTTTTCCGATTAGGCCCTGCCTAGGAGCTAGGATTTCCTTGTCCGCCTACAATTCTTTTTTCGAATAGGCCCTGTCTAATCCCACCTAGGTTCCGCCTAACCCCGCTCAGACTTCGTCTAGGCGCTAGGCCCCAGCCTGTCGTTTGACTAGCGCCTAACGCTTGAGTAATTTAGGCGCAAAGACTCCCAATGTTTAGGGTAAAGTCCCTCTAGAAGACGTGTACCCGATTAGGACTCTCTGTGTTGGGCATGCTTGCTTTGACTGCGTTGTGCCATATACAGCACAAGGAAATTACCTTCATATACAATGAATTATTGATTTATCATGTTTTAATAAAATGCAGTCTAATCTATTTTTTTCTCTAGGTAGCCCTTAGCACAAAGATTCAGGTTTTGTGATTTTTGGTTCATTTAATTAATTATTCTCATAGATTTCCAATTATGATTTGGATTACCATATGATTTTCTATCATTCTTTATGCTCTAAAGGAAGTGTTCTATCATAGTATTTATTTTAAAAGGAGTCCTACAACTCTTATTAATAATAGCAAGTTTTTTTTTTAATAAATTGAGAGTACAATTTGGAGGGGGTAAATTTCAAATAAACTGAAAAATACCGGGTTCGAACCTGAGTCAACATCCTTACAAAAGGTGAACGATACCCCACTTTAGCTACAAGCTCGTGGTAGCAAGTTAAAATACCTGATTTTTTTAAATTAATTTATTTTAAAAATGTTAATTTTTTTTGGAGCAATTTTATTCTGGACCAGAGAAGAGATCCAATCTGGCCAGATGAAAATTAAGGCCCAAACCAATTTAACCATCAATTTTTTTAATGAATTTGTGGGGACTGACTGGGCCGGGTGGGCTAGGGGTGAGAGAGGATAATTGGATAGAAGTATAAGACGGGGGACAGTAAAAAGATTTGAAATGGGCTTAGATTATTAATTAAAATGGGTTTTTGGAAAAAAAAACTAGCCCATAGCATAATTAACATAGCTAATTCACTGCTTATTAAAATTAAAAATACGCTCAGCTGCTACTTCTTCATAAAAGTGTATATATTTAATTTAATTGTAATTGTTCATTAGCTTAGAAGCACAAATTATTATATATAAAATATTATTCTGAACTAGAGTTAGCAAAATGCTTCGGGCTGGCCCAACTGAGCCCATTAGACTTTTGAAGGAAAAAAAACTCGACCCAAATCGGTTTTGCTCGGACCGTGCAAATGTTTGGCCTAGCCAGCCCATGAATACAGTTTGTACACAAAAACTGTCGGATTGGGCTAAAAGTTGGGTCAATACTCGTACCAAATAATAATATTGGAAAATTACAGAAAAAAATGAGGTTCCTGCTAATTATAGAAAAACTCAAAGATTTTGGAAATTACAAAAAAAACCTTTACGTTATGTGTCTTACATTTTCTCCTTCATATGCAAAAAAATATTTCAAAAGTTTCCTTACGTTTATTAAATATTACAGTTACCCTCTCAAATTTAAGACTAAATCAAGCCTCAAAGTTTATTTTTTCTTTTTTTTGTTATTTTCAAAAACCTCTTTTTTTTTTAATTAGCTCATCTAAACCTTAGGGATATTTGTAACTATCCCTATCTATAAGGGATAATTACAAAAAACTTCCTAAGGTTCGGGCTAGTTACGAAAAGATCCAGAGATTGTTGAAAGTTGCAGAAATCTCCTTGAGGTTTGATTCTGCATTATATTTTCTCCTTCACAAACAGAATTTTTTTAAAACCCCTTGATATTTATAAAAATATTACAATTACCCCCTTAAAGTTAAGAAAGATTCAAACTTGAGGGGTTTTCGTGTAATTATGAAACATGTCTGGGTTTTTCTGTACTTAGCCCAAACCTCATGGGTGTTTTTGTAATTATCCCTATATATAATGTAATAAATAAAGCACCTTTTATTATTTTCCTCACACTGACATGGCTGCCCTGAATAATCAAGTCTATTTCAACTTCACCATTTCAAAGTTGAGATTTGGTTCACATTGTGTCTTGGAGTTCACTCACAAAATGTAAGTCTTTGTGGCAAAGACTCCACATTTGAGAACTTTCTCAAAGTAAAATATAAGCAGCAGCTCTTCTATATAATTCAACTTGGACCAACTTTAATTTTTTTCACAACTACTCCAACTTAAATCTTGATATATAATCATTCCTCCATAGAAAAAGAAAACAACCATATCACAATTTCAACTTGATCATCATTAAGTTTTTTGGGTGATTGTTGACTAATTTATTTGGAGTTTAATCATATTTAATGATGTCTTACATATCTTGCTCATTGCACGAGGGAGTTGAATATGAAATGGGAAATATAAAGAAAGGGCTAAATTACAAAAACACCCATGAGGTTTACCATAATTACAAAAAAACTCCCATTATTTTTTAAAAAGCACAAATATTACCTTGTAGTGTTACAAGTATCCTATGAAGTTTTGTATTTATCTAACAGATGTCTTATCCAGTTGTCCATAAGGGGGATTGGTTTATTTATTTGTAATTTTGAAAGACAATTGAGATTATATGTTTTGTAATTAATATTTTTTTAATAAGTTGGGAGTACTGGTTGGAGGGGAAGGGATAAATTTCAAAGAAACTGAAAGATATCGGGTTCGAACCCCGGGTCAACACCCTTAGAATAGTTGAGCAATACCACTTGAACTATAAACTCGTGGTATTTTTTGTACTTAATCTAATTAGCCTATGTTTTATATCATATATCATAGATGCATGCCTAGTATATGTTAAAATGATTCGCATAAATTTGTTCAGAAGCAAGTTTCGAATTAATAATAGGGATAATTACATAAAAACTCTTAGATTTGGGCTAATTACAAAAAGAAACAGAGATTTTTGAAAATTACATAAAGCCCCTTAAGGTTTGATTCCGCTTACATCTTCCTCCTTCATAAACAAAAAATATTTAAAAAAACCACCCTTATATTTATAGAAATATTACATTAACCCCTTAAATTTAAGACAAAATCTAACCTCATGGGTCTTTTTGTAATCTTGAAACATCTCTAGATTTTTTTTGTAACTAGCTCAAACTTTGGGGGTGTTTTTTGTAATTATCACTTAATAATATTGGAAAAGTAGACTCCCAAAAACATAATACATAAACCAAAAACAAAGACCTCTGCATATATAGATAGGTAATTAAAGTACAAGATTACAAGAATAGAATTTGAAGCTGACAAATTTTCTTCCATTGTCAAAGCTTACATAGAAAAAAATTCATCAGCTTCACAAACTTCAACATAACCTTTAATTTATTCCAAAAGACATAACACATAAAATTGCAAAACCTTATACTATAAATTAAAAACCACCCACTCACCACCTATATAGCTAGTGCTCCATAGCAAACCGCTCTGTAATTATAGGCTACCACCGGTCCACCACAGTCCGAATCCTCTATTTCAAATTATGTCTCGTCTCCTATTCCAAATATTAAAAATACGCGCCAAGTGTGCACTGATGATGTCATCAATACACTCGACATGCACTAATAATATATGAAATATGAAATCACACATAAATTGAATTAGGAATTCCGCTGGAGGGAGAACTTTTTGCTACTGAGCACTAACGGGGGAGTCCATATTCTAATTAAATCTCCTATTCTTATTGTGTCTCATCTGATATTTCAATACACCATATGAAAATACCACGTGTATTTTATACACGTGGTGTCATTCATACGATGCATTAAAACACATGACACGGAATAAAACCACTCACACGTACTATTAAAAACATTAAAACACGAACATGAACATTCAGGCCGTCTCGTCCTCAGAGCAGGCCGTCGTGACGCACTCCTTCTCGTCGTCGAATCCCTCAAGGGACGGGTGCGGGGAATGTCCATTCCCGAACGACCTAATGTGGTCCTTGAGAGACCTCTTGTGCTTGAAATCGGACCCGCACGAGCAGAACCACAGCTTGCCGCAGTTCTTCTCGTGGGTCCGCCAGTCGCCCTTGACGGCGAACGACTTGCCGCACGATTTTCGGCAGGCGAAGGGCTTGGTGCCGTGCTTGCGCTTGTAGTGGGTCTGAAGGGTCCGGAAATCCTTGAGGGGCTTGGCTCGGGGATGGTTGATGTTGTTCTTGCAGCCATGGGCGCAGCAATAGCAGGGGAGCCTTAGCATGGCGGCTGGCTGTGTTCCCCTAAGTGATTCTGGGCCTTTTCGGAACTCGGAACCGTGGCCCCACATGTGCATCTACATTTTGTGAGGGCATTGTGTAATTAATATTAGGAGATATTTAGCATAAGACGGAGCCAGAAAATGAAGATTAAAATGGCAGGCAAAATTATAAAAGTTAATGATTTTATTTACAAAAAATGTATATTATTTTCGAAAAAAAAATTGAAATTGAAGGGGGGCAGCTGCAGCCAGCACCTTTTGGCTCCGTCCATATTTACTGAATTACAAAAAAATCTAGTTATCTTTGAAAATTATAATCACCTCATTCACATTTATTTCTCTTTTACAAGTTGCACATTCAAGAAGGGGGTATTTGTTAGGAAAATACAAATCTCAAAGTGGGTATTTGTGATTTTGAAAGATAATTGGAGTTTTTATGTAATTAGGCTTTAACCATAGTGGTAGGTTTTGAAACTATCACTTAAGATTGTTACAAGTGTGGAATATTATTATAATTATAAGGAGAAAAACACTCATATATAATTAGATTAATGTGCTTTGTTCATATTTATGTTGCTTTAGTGAAAAAATGGTTGGTTTATATCTTGATTGACTATTATTTTAGCGAAGGTTAATTGCCGAATTGATCATCTATTAGACCTACAAGGTGGATCAATTAATCTCTCAACATATCTTCTATCACACTTTTGTGTTACATCTACGTACATTTATTAATAACAATCTCAGTATATATTAATTAATATAGTTAAATGATCGGTTATATTTCTTGCATAGTTACGCCAAAACTATACATTGTTATTGTTACAAGTGTACATTTAGACTTAGACGCACCTTTTTCTTAAGACCCACCATTTAATTCATACATAGTTGTGAAAACGAGATTTTAACAAAATATGATCTATATGTTTCAATGTTTACAAGAAACCATAATAATTTTTTAATCGTAGTAATTAAACTTTACGAAAATTGAAATGCATATATATAATTGAATCATTATCATTTCCCCTTTTCGATATATAGAATACATGTGTGACCAAAGTGCATCAATGTAATGATTTCCTATTTTTATCATGATTAGAGGAAGTTAAAATATATATAAAGGTTTGTTCGGTAGACCTAAAATATAATAAAATTAATTCTCTATTAGGACCTAATTATATATAAACAACCTTAACAATTTTGTCCACTCCAATTAAATCAGAAAGTATTAAACTTCAAATTAAATGCATGCAGCTGATCAATACAATTTAATTTGGGCAAGTGATCAGAAAAGAAAAATAGATATAACGCCATAACATAAATTGCAATTGATGTATCTATATAAAGCCACTAAATAATTATTAGAGTATACAGATCGAAAACACTTTGGCTTAGATTCAGTTATGCTATTATATTTCTTTTTGCTTCCGTAATTTGCCTTAAATTTGGAAAATATTTAGGGTTGTATTCCTTGAAATAATTGAGGTGGGACAAAATAGCTAGCCCAAGGAAAATTAAGGATAAAAAAAATATATAATGTGAAAATTATTGATATAAAGATGTAACAAACAAAGATTCCTTCGAAGTTGTAACTCAATTTATATTACATCAACGTATGAAATCATAGCTTTTACAGTACATATAATTTTGAATTCAATGAAGAAAATTTTGAATTCTTGTTTATATATGTATATTAATTCTGTGTCTATATTCTTCACACAATATATAATTAACCAACCATATATATATGCCTTACAAATTAATTTAACCAACATCTTAACTAATTAAAAATGATATTAAAACACCCATATATTTAAGAATCATCCATTACCCAATAATTAACCATATTTTTGAATCTTTATCATGCATGAATATTCCAATTTAGTTTACCTAATTCAAGATTCACTTTAAACACTCATATACCCACAAGGCAAGATCATCAATAATATATTTTATATCCATATTCCACATATCAAAAAAGAAAATTAAATAAAACAATATGATCATGACTACTAACCTGCATATTATTGTATCTATTGAAGTTCTTGTTGCATATGTTGCAAGAAAATTGCATAGGCCCAACAAGAATCTGTGCTGGTGTTGGGATCCAAAATCTCTTCTCAACATATTTTTCTTCCTTGAAATTATAATATTTCTTTTGCTGATGATCATCAATATTTTTATTTATTTCTCCAATATCAGGCAGCCCTATATGCAAAGCCACTGTCACATTTTCTTCAATTTTTTCATTTTCTCCATCATAATCAATTTCTTCTTTTTCTTCTTTAAACCTGCTAAGAAGAGGCAAACATTGGATTGTTTCGTAGAAATTATATTCGTTTTCTTTTCGCGGTTGTTGTTGGTAATAGATAGGGAATTTCAAGAAATTACTCATAGAGTAATTTGAAGAAATTAATATTGGAAGAAGAAGAAGGTGATGATGGAGAGGAATTGAATAAGATGGATTGATCAAAGCACAGATTTATATTATTATTCTCTTGTGACCATATGTTATAAGTAGGAGAATTTTTTTTTTTTTTCAATTCTGACCTAAGATGGGATTATTATAGTTGGACTTTGTGTGGGAAAAGAGCTTCATTTTTTGTGAATGCTGGTTTGGTTTGTCTTTTGGGATTTTTGTTTTCTTTTTGGGTATTTAGTTTCATTTCTTGACCACTAGCTACCATCACAGTGTGGATCCTCTATTCTAATTTTTTTTATAAGGCTTAATTGCAATTTTACTCCGATAACTATTAAGGGCGGTAACTTCTTGATGTGGTATCGCCATATCGGTCATCGATGATTTTACAATTTAGTCAAAATAGCAGTTCCAGTCATATAACATTCAACATGCGGTCATAAGTATTTTGAGTATTGTATGTGACTAAAGGACAAGTATATTGTTGGGGGGGAACGAAATATTTAAACACCCAATTGATACTAAATTGCACATAATCAAAATTTGTAGGACCAACATTGCACAAGTTAGAACTTACTTATAAGATTAAACTTCACATAATCAAAATCATAAGGATCAACATTGCTACATAAAATGTTTATAGGACCAAAATTGCTAATCCCATATAGTTACCGCATCAATTTTGCAATTAGGCCTTTTAAATAATAGCAATATCAATACACGTTAAATATTAATATTATTTTTTACTCATGTATATGTATATACTATATTTGATTAAAAATAAAAGACCATTTTGGAAAAAGATAACCGACATGCCTCTCAATATTTACCCAGACAATTGAGAAAAAAGAGATATTAGTGGTGGGGTTAAGGAAAATGACATGCTACTATCGGGTCTAACTCGATAAAGAGAAAGAATGATCAATTTTTTCTTTTTAAATGGATGAAGAGAATCCTAGAATAGTCTAAACAAATGGTACTTATAATATATTTATTTTCTTTTCTTCTTCCATTTCTTTAACCCAATTTTTTGCTCGAATCGGATAATAGTATAATGATTAAGACTCTCATCCCTAGATCTGATTTCAAGAGTTTGATTTCTACTACTCCCTCTCCTTTCATAATATGTACCAAAAGAAACCTCATTTCTTACTATTATTGAGTCCCAAATTAAAATACCCAACTTACTAAAAAGATGTAAATTTATTCAAGAAATATCAATACGCTTGAAATTATCACCAAATTAATAAGATTTTGATTAACTCTGTGTTGTATAAATTATATTATAACTCTATATAGCTAATTCTTGTTCTATTTACTTGTTATATATTCATTTCAAAAATGTTAAGAAAATGTTAAAGATGCTATAATGTTTAAAAATAATAAGAAAAGGAAAAGGTGTTGAATTGAATATGTTGAGTTGGAGTTGTTATTATGGAATTTTACCAACGCATACACACAAATAAGCGAGATATAACATATATAAAGGGAAAATGGATAAAGATAATGGAGTCCAAAATGTTGAATTTCAGAAACTATACATAAGTTTGGGGAGTTCTCTAATTAATATAACTTAGAGAATCTTGCAATTTTTTAGACTTTATGTCTAAACTTCTTCTCAAGTTTTTCCTTTTTACATTTTTTTCATCAAACAAAAAGAAACCAAAATATAATTTAGATTTGGTCAAAGAAGCATAAGAAAGAAGAAAAAAAGCATAGTAGAATTGATATTTTCATATTTTCATCTATTATAAAAGTGTATATAATATTTTTTAAATTTATATTCATCATTAATAATTATATTTAACTTGTTAAATTTATTTAAGTTGTATTTTAGATTTTATTACAACTTGAACCATAAATTTTGGAATTTTTTGCGGACTTTATCACTTCATTATATTGAATTTATTATTTGACTATTTGAATTATTTGTTAATTGAATCATTAAAATATTTGATTTACAAAAAAAAAGTACTTTTTGGCGGGCTGGCCGTGATGGGTTGGATTGGATCATAATATATTTGACTCACTCCTTTGACGGGCTGCTTTGCCACCCCATCAATTGGCGGGTTTTTAATTTCCGATCCGAGTCTATTTTGATAGCTCTCCGACGAGCGAGTAAGCGGGAAAGGAAAACAGTATAGTCGGCTCCTCAATCACAAATCATATCCAAAGGTAGGAAATAAATGACAAAAAAAAGGAGAATTTACAAGCCGCCCCCCTCACTCACATATCAAGTCCAAAAGTTCCTAATTGATACTATATGATGAATCAACATATTTCACATCATTTCATTTCACCCTTTTTATTGCACAAGGTATTATGATAATTACTTTTTCGCCTCTCTCTCTCTCTCTCTCTCTCTCTTTTTTTTTTTATTTCTCCTCAAACTTTGCCACATGACAAATTTATGTCTTATTTTTCTTCATCGTCTTCCTTTTTCTTTTCCCCTTTCTTGTGAAATGTCAATGAGATTATTGAGATCCTTAATTAATTCGTACGTCTACATGAACAAAGAAATGAGTGATAATTTATTTGGGTTACTAATTTGATGTGGGTAATTATTGTTTACAAATCGTCCAATATTTTTTGTTAGCCGTGGTTATTGCTTATCGTGTTAAATTGTTAACTACGGGTCCAAAGGGCATAAATTACTATTCAAACAATACAATCGCTTTTTTCATTTGTAAGATAAGCTCGTTTTAATTACCTAAATCCTTTGTATTATTGGACTAATCACATTATAATTACTGACTTAAATATCATAGGACTTTTATGAAACCACCGGGGCGGGATCTTCTAATTTCATATTCGTATTGCAAGTTAGTTCCCTTGCTTTGAGTACTACTACACATCGATCTATTTACCAGCTCAAAAAGTTATCTACATTTTTTTGTCAGCATCAAAATTAGACTCTATTTTTTCTTTAATCAGTTTTCTTACACTGATTCAAATCATTGCCAAAGGCCTGAAAAGGCAATGTTTTGAAACTCGAACTGAACCAACCGGTTCTAAATTAAAATCGGATGGCTAAAAAACCATTGTCACCAGTCAAATCCAGTAAAAGAAACCGCTAACTAGTTATCATGTTAACCCAATTCAATTTTTTATGCAAAATTTTCTATATTTTATTACAAACGGAAAAATATTTGGTAAATTTACATATAATTTTTCCTTATATTCGATTTATACATATATTTTGATATTATAATTTGTTAAATTTTTTTAATTTGTATATGATATTTTTTACATTTGTAATTGTATTTATCTTTTACATTTGTACGTATATATGTGTATTTATATGGGTCAAACATTTTTTTAGAATGAATTAACCAGTTGAACCAATGCTCCAGTAACTCTGGTTCTATGTGAGGCCCGGATTTTTAAAACATTGTGAAAAGGGCTAATTGATGCAATTAGAGCAAGTCTCTTGTGAGAACATGAACCATGAAAATAAATTTAAAAATAATAATGAACCATGAAGAAACAAAAATAAACCCTAAAAACATGAACCATGAAGAATAAACCCGAAAAACAAAAATAAACCCAAAAAATAAAAAATAAACCCTAAAAAAACTAAAAATCCTAAAAATCCAAATCAATTAAAAATAAACTCAAGAAACAAAATAAACCCTAAAAAACAAATATAAACCCTAAGAAAAATAAAATCTGAAAAAAAAAAAACCTTTAAAACTTTGTGTAAGGGCTCCATCTTACGGTTCTAAATCCGTGAGACCGTCTCACGTAAGTTTTTGCCATGCAATTATAGTTATTACCTTAGTCTAATTAAATATCCGACAAGATAATCATGTAACCGGATTTCCAGGACATTAAGAATAGGGAATACCTTTTTATTCCCCAAAACTTTCAACTTTTTCTTGTTGGGTATTATTTGCACTGTGCATTATTCTCTATTGTGATTTGTGGCCTCATTCTCAATCCCTTTCCCACCGTTTTCACTTTTCAAACCAATACCGCCTTTAGCCTTTAGGCTTAAACATTTTTCTCTTCTTTTTTTTTCTGTAACTCAACAATTCATACTCCAAATTAGATTAACCCCAGAGGTTGGCTGGTGGCTGAGGGGTTGCAATTGCAACCCTGAGGTCTCAGGTTCGATTCTTGACTACCGCGGAGTTTGGGGTTGGGTTTGCCCCTCCTCTCCCAGAGATTAGGACCATCCCTGGGAAGGACGGATGTCCCATAGGCCGATGGCAGTGTGGGATCTGTGCCCCCAGCTGGTGTGGAGATCTCGACAAAAAAAAAAAATTAGATTAGGCTACCCCATCATGATTTATGCTATGGACGTAATTAAAACCAAAGCATATGGAACCACAATGATAGTTCAAAAATTAGCTTTTTAAAACTAATTATGGCTCTATATTTTTAAATCACTAAATAAATAATAGTAATAATATATCTAGTGATAATTAAAGACATGTTGTTAATCATTAATATTTTTGCTTGTCACAGTATAAAAATAACACACTACAAGAATAAATTAACCTGCAGTTTGGCTACATAAAATTCTGTAGTTGAATTCCTCAAAAAAAACAAAAAAAATAGTAGTTGAGTATTAAGAAAATTGTAGAGTGTAGGTAAAATCATTGTAGAAAAATTATTTATCTACAGAATCTAAAACTATTAGTAAATACCTATAGAAAATCGCAAAGTATAATTTGGGGAAAATGATATTTTTTATCCTGTAGGTATTTTGTAGGTAATTGTAAAATTTAGTGAAAAATTATTTCTATCGGCAAATTATGTCGGTAAACTGTAATTTTCTTGTAGTGACAAGTGGAAAACTTTTAGAATATTTTACCTATTTGTTGTTGCAAAAACCATAATTTTGCACAAGTATGGTCAAATTAATTATAGGATTTTACTCATGTAGCATTAGTTAATACATAATATTTACAATTTTCCCAAAACCTTCTTTTATAAGATTAAAGGGAATATCAGATTTTCTAAATATAGAAACAAATATGAAAATTGAGAGGCTAAAGTAATGACATAATGACATTTTTACCTGAGGGACTAAATTAGTAGGTATTAAAGAACTTGAGGACTTAATTGCTATTCCAGTTCCCGTGTATCAATTACCACTTGGCAAAAATATATAAAAAGGGGGTTGCCAAAAGCACTTTATGACATGTGATTTAAGCAAGTTGGTGATGCGCTTTTAAGCTAATCCCACATCGCCAAAGAGATCCAAACATGACCAGCGATAGCCCAACGTTTTGTCAAACTCCTCCGATTTTTAGCATCCTACCAATTAATATAATTTATATGAAATGAAAAGTTAGCTTTCTATTTGTTTTTTTTTTAAGCATCAAACATGTTAATGAGTCTTTAATTTCTTTCTACTTCATTCTCACTCGGGCGTAACCAAGGGTGCTCTCCTAGTCGTGGCAAAACCGAAATTGGGCTAGGCTACAAAAAAATATTAGGTATTTGATTAAGGATAAAATGTGTTTGGGCTAAGGGTAGTCCGGCGAATTTGACTATTCAAAAGTTTTCAGTGAGAAATAAAATAGATCTAGTGAGAAGGGAAAACGTGTTTATGATCACCCTAACTCAACTCACCAATTAGGTTTAAATAAAAAGATGCAAATTCAGACATACTATTTGGATTTTAACATCTTAGTAGGGGCATTTAGATAATTTAGTCTTTGTAATATATGTACCCTATCACAACGAAGCCCATCCATCATCAAAACGGTTTGTTCTATGTTACCCATGTGGGTGGCCACCCACATGGGTTGATCACCCTTGGATCATCACATACACACACACCCACATGGGTGTGTGTTTGATCCAAGAGCAATACACCCAAGTGGGGTGGCACCCACTTGGGTGGCATAGAAAAATCCCATCAAAACACTTGCAAAAACTAATCTCTCTTCAATTTTTGAGTTGAGCACTTTTAGCATTTACAACTTTATTTTTTGGTCCATAAGTATAAAGATTTTTGTCGGCTTAATTGCAAGATTGGTCTCATAACTATAGGAAGCTAGCAATTTGGTCCCGTAAATATATTAGCTAGACAGCAATTTTGATCCCATAAAATTTTGATTCAATACAATTTTCATCACATAAGTCCTAATTTGTGCAATTTTGGTCCTACAATTTCTAATATTGTGTGATTTTGGATTCAACTGGGTGTTTTAATATTTCATTTGTTCCCACAATACTCTGTTCTTTAGCCAAAATACTTATGATAGTTAAAAGTTATATGACTGGAATTATTATTTTGACTAAAGGATTAAATCGCCAGTGACCAAAAGTGTCACATCAAAATGTTAGTCCAATCAATTTTTAATAGTTATAAGACTAAAATTGCAATTAAGCCAGTTTTGCTACAATAATTCAGTGTATGGACGAATGACTTGTTCGAGTTGCAAGCATGAGTCCAATCAATAATTAACTTCTTGTAAAGAACTCTCAGACAAATTACTTTTACAAACCGGCCACATCAATATTTTATTAGGATTCTCTTTATTTAGGATCAAACTATATGTGTCTGTTACTATTATTTCCTTCAATAAATTCTTATTGTGAGAATATTCATTGCCATAAATGTCAACTTGTAAAAAGGGAAAGAAAAAAAAAACCCTTTTTTGTATCATCTTTCTCATAAAAGATTACCTCCCGTGACAGAAAAAGCTTTAAAGTTCCAAATGGGCCATTGAGTTAGGTAATGTTTCATACAGAACATTCCAATATTTTACTTACGTGTTTTATTACAGAATACAGATTACATTTTCACTATTTTTTTCACTTCCTATTAAATTGAAAATGATTGATTAATAATCAAATTTGCAATAGAGCTAACTCAATAAAAAATTAAAAAGAAAACTGGATATCAGAAGGTAGGATTAGAGACGGGGGCTGGCGGTGGCTGCCGACCCCCTCAACACCACAATTTTTTTAAAAATTAATAAATTTTTTTTTATGTATAATTATTAAATTTTGAAATTTCACCCCCCTAAAAAATTAAAATACATGTTTTCCATTTTTTAGAAGAAAAATATATCTTGCAAGCTAATTTTTATTTTCTACCTCCGTTAAAATATAACATTACAACATAGTTTACTCCGAATTTGCTATATACCAAGTCCGTTGCGATTTTGACATGTGTCTAATTTTGATTTTCTTTTTCTGGAAGAAAATAAATACACGTGACATAGTTGGACACATCAAAATCAGAGGGGGCATGGATTATACCCAATTGGATAGCATCGAATAAGCATGTGCATTGCGCATAGGAATGGCCAAATGGAATCAAAACTGGATTCCAAACTGGAACCGGAACTGTGTAGGTCGGTCTCGGTTCTGACCTTGGTCTCAAAAATCGTGAAACCGGAGGTTTTAACCATCGGTTAGAATTATTTGTGGAACCATCGGTGAAACCGCGGTGGAACCGACAGTTTCAAGGTTAAAGGAATCAAAGTTAATATAGTTCGTTTACAATATAGTTTTTTAATTTTTATTTGGTAAAATATGCTATAAGAAATGTTAAATTTTTATTATGATGTTTTATATTCGTAAGTACATGAGACATGTTTTAAATCAAATATTATAAACGAACTATATTAACTTTGATTCCTTTATGCTCTAATAGTATATATAGACAATTTAAATTTATTATTAATATTTAGTACAAAACTCAATTGAATATTAAGTTCAAGTCTTTTTTTTCTTTTTTTTCTTTTGGAATCGAAATCGATAAACCATTTTTAAAAATTAAAAATAATCAAAAGATAAACAAACGGTCCGGTTAAAACCGGAATCGGAACCCTGGAGAAAGCGGGTTTCAAACCAAAACCGGAACCGGAACCGTCGGTTCTGGTTTTGGAACCAGAACCGTGAGGCAACGGTTCCAGTTCCGGTTCCTCCAAAATTAGAAACCGGAACCGGCGGTTCCGGAACCGTTGCCACCCCTAATTGGGCATCTAGTGACTAATAAACACGTAACTTTCGCACTAATAATAACCTATTAAAAATTTTAAAAATCCATAATCTTGTGGCTGCTTTATTTATTAGTATATAATTTATTAATTTTGTTAATTTAGCTAGCGTATTTTCAAGTCAATTTAATTTTGCTAGTTACAAATTAATGGAGCTGGAATTATTATTCAACTTACCAAAAAATGCAACTAAATTTCTAATATTTCGGCCACTTTTCGCAGCCTGAAAAGGCGAAACACACGCACACGGATATCGCTATTTTATGGTGCAGTCTATGGGACTCATCATTGTGATCAAGAAATCAAAGTCGCGTTTCACACTTTACTGAATCATTCGTCGAATTTTGAATAGAAAATATTTTGCTTGATTGACTAGCATTCAAGAGGAATAATCAAATGCCAATTAATTTTTGGCCTCTTTAATGAGGTCAAGGGTTCGAGCCCCGGGACATAATGGTGTAACAATTAATATTGAGGTTTGCAAACGATGGTGTGAGAGGCTGAAACTTGATGGTGATCCCAACCGCTCATAACGGGTGTCACCATTTGAGAAATTACTTGGTTATGCGACTTTTTCGTTTTGTCTTCGGTAGTTGAGGATATTATGGAAATGTGAGTCATTGTGCATTTTGTTAGAGTAATTTAATGTTATGTTATTATTGTTATTTATTTGTATTGTTAAGGGTAGTTTAGTCTTTTAATAATTTGTAACCTAGCACTATTTAGAGGAGTCTTCATCCTCATTTGTGGTGTTGTCTTTTCTCTCTTCATTTGTAAGAAACACAAATTCTCTCTCAATTACAATGAAAGCATCAATTGTTCTATCACATTTCTCGCGGTTTATACTGGAATAGCTACAAAGGGGCCCGAGTTGTTTCTCCAATGATTAGTCATGTAGAAACATGAAACAACATAAAAATAATAATAATAATCAAATTCCACAAAAAAAAAACAGAAAAAATGATCTATTATGGTTTAATTTAGAGATTTAAAATGGCATTTGTTATGGATTTATACTCTTCCAAGTATATTAAATATAAAAAATATAGGGAACCGAATATTAGTCAAGTTGTTAAAACTCTCAAGTTAGAGAGGTTTGGGATTCAATTTGATTCTCATCCCTTTCTCCTCTCAAGATATATACATACTCTATATATGTTAGTAATATAGTCTAGCTAAAAATTGTCGCCCTTTGTGAGAATTTTTCAGTTTTTCGTTTATAGAATAAATTATCCCTATAGTATGTGTTTTGTGCATAAGATTCCGATAATTAATCCATCAATAGAAGTTTAGTGGCAGATGCAAATACGTGATTTGTCCAAAACCATTATGAATTTCTGATTCTATTATCAATTAGATATTAATATGTTTAGAATATGTTTATATTTTTATATCTTTATAGAGTTATCTAATTAGTCCTTCCAAAATTCCATTAAAAGATAAAGAAAATAAAAAAAATAAAGGTAATTAATATATCGATACAATTGCATTTCAATTAAAGCACTCAATACCACAATGAGAAAGACTTGCAAATCTTGAACGAATGCAAGCCACGAGAGAAAAAATACGACATTGTACCAAAATTTTCTTGGTAGGTATATTGTATAGCTATCATGGAGATATATAAGTAGCTAAAAAAATAAAATAAAATAAAAGTAATTAAGTCCAAGTGAAATGTAATCATAAACTCCTTTTTGACCGCAAAGTGATTTTCCACCAACATAAGTCATCATCTTTGAGAGACTCAGTCGTGTTTTAAATCACAATATTTTTTTATTTTTAAATAAAATTGTTGTTAAGTCATTATTACGTAAGTTATGACACATTATTATTTTCTACAGATCTTGGGAAAATTATTGATCGTTCAAATAATTAGTCCTTATAAAGGTCACGCGTCTTTGCTTTTAATTTCTTCGATGTTTCTCACATTTTATTTGACTTGAACTGCAGACTATCTAAAATGTTAACACGAATATTGTCAACAATTATGATAATGCTACAATTTAATGTAGAAGTTCGTTCATATTTTTTTTTTTGGAATGTATGACCAATTAAATGCACTATTATCAATTATCAACAATTATTTCCATCAACCATCAACACAAAATATATATATAAAGACCCGGGGATCGAGTGTGGCACTGCAAGTGGTATAATGCTCAATTTATAGGTTTCCACCTAACTTCGATCGCTATCGCCACCACATCTGGGAACAGATTTCATGTTCCACTTTTTATGTTCCACCTCATGTTCCACTACATTAGATGTTGGACATGCATGTGTTAAAAAAATAATCATTGTTATTGATTTTTACTACAAGAAAATTCCAGTTTACCGACAGAATTTACCGACAGAAATGATTTTGTTACTAAATTTTACAATTACCTACAGAATACCTACAGAATAAAAAATATCATTTTTCCGCAAATTATACCGACAAATTACCAACAGATTACGATGCTTTTTCAATTACCGGCTGCAATTTCAGTAGCTATTTACTGTGATTTTAGATTATGTAGGTAAATATTTTACCTACAATGGTTTTACCTACAATGATTTTATCTACACTTTACAATTTTCTTAACACTTACCTATAGATTTTTCTGGTTTTTTCTTGTAGTGTTTATAGATATAAATACATGTGTCAAACATCAATTGAGTGGAACTGGAAGTTGAAAATAAAATGGAATAGAAAATTTGTTCCCACCCCACCCACCTTTATCAAGACTTATCACCCCTTTCACGAGTATACTCAAAAAAAAAAAAAAAAAAAAGACAAAGACCCACATTCTTGTAAGTTTTAACCTGAAAGCTTTTATAGTTTTAGAGTCAGCCCACTTAATTTCATTTTCAAACTCATTTGCATAATTTTTAAATAATAAAAACATGTTGAGATTTGTTACATTTTCAAATTGACTTACATAGGTATATATGAAAATGAAAATATATGGTGTCGAATGGTTAAAATAAAACCATATTTAATATTTGTTTGTTATCCGTCTCGGAGGGTATATATATTCCTGTGGTTGAGTTTATTTTTTTATCGTACCCATATTTGTATTTTTTTCTGTATGATACAATCCCGGTTTTAAGTTTTTAATATGAAATAATAAATTTATTTGTGTTTAATATTTCGATCATAAACTATCAGTAAATTTCTACTAAATCATTCACAATTTCATAAAAACATGTGAAAATGTTTTCAAAACTAATTAATGTCGTCCGAGAAAAATCAATAAAATAAATACATTTTAGAATTTTAAATAATAAAAAATATCCTATAAAAAAATTAAATTAAAAAAAAAACAAATGAAGAACAAAACAAACGTGAACTTTGTGGTACGAGGAGGTAGGCCTCATTGGTTAAAGTCCAGGCAATTTCTAGCTGAGGCAGTTGGATTCGTGGAGAATATAAATTAATCTTAGTGAAATATTACCAATTATTATTATTAGCATAAGAGTCCAATAAGTCCATGGTGCCAAAAAGGAAGACTTGAAAATTGAAGGCCATTTTTACCAGAAGTTGGCCTTTTCCAATATATATTAATAGTTGGAAAAAATGTCATTAAGTGCTGATCAGCGTCGTATTTTTTCCTAATCTTCATCATTACAGTTTTGATTAACTTCTAACTGCTAATTTGACAATTTTGCTTTAAGTACTTAGAAGACTTCCAGACTAGGGCGGCCCACCTGCCACGCCGCCATGAGACGGTCGTTGCGGTGAGTTCAGATCTCCTATTTCATTTTTTTTATTTCATATATTTTTCCGATATTTATATGTCACATATATACTGGTAACCTTATTTTGTATACACATAGCATTATCCGTTCCAATAATAACATCATCTTGTACACTCATCAATATTTGTCATAAAAATAATGGATACGTTTTTTTATTGGTATTTACCGATTCTTCTATAATCGATTTAATTAGGAGATTGACCATCAATCCCTTTAATAAATGAGAAATAAGAAATTATAAAGTAATCTAAATCTAAATATCTTGATGGATTTACACTAAGTCATGTTAGAACATTGAAACAATTCAGATCCGAAACTCATGCGATTATCAATAAACAAATCGAATACGGAATTTTAAACGGAAGCGTACCTGAATCCATATTACTTGATTGAAGTGATTGGTTCTGATCTTCCACAATCAAATCACCTATTACTCAATAAGAACTCTCTCATATGAGAAAAGAAGAGAAGAGTAAAAGAACGTGTGATTGACTTGGGGATCACAACCCTATTTATATAATCTTTATGGATCTAGTCAAACTAAAAGCCCATCAATCTTACTTTGACTAGTACCGGGTATCCACACATTGCAAAGTCCATAGTCAAAAATATCTAGAGTTCATTAATTAGATCACTTAATTAACTTAATTAATTAAATAGCCTCATAATATAAATTGTTAGATATATGTAAGTCCATACAATTAATTAGGATAAAATCCTAACATGTCAAGCAATACTTCCATCGACTTCTGGTTTTAGGGTCATGAGATGAATTTAATTGAAGCTTTTAGCGATTTAGGACCGATAATTTCCATTACCAAACTCGACGATGTTAATGTTCGTACAATAAAAATCACTACTATATGTGTGTCTTTTTAGTATAAATCCTGGTAGGGGAGGGATCGGTGAGAATCGAACCTCAAACCTCTGGCCTGAGCATGAGAAATTTTAACCACTAATTACTATCCAATTCTCATATATGTGTTTTATTAATACTCAAAGAAACTTATATACTCGATCTAGGAGATCAATACTATTAATCAGTGAGAAACAAAATATATTTAGTTGTAAATTAAATATCATGAAAGATTTGCAAATTAAATCACATAAATTTTCTCCCTAGTGCCAAATAGTTTACCAAGTCTTGTTTTGATCATTCATTGACTAGTTATTAAAAAAAAAAAAAAAGGAACTTATGTTAAATGCCAAGGATTAGGACATGCCGTGCATGTTTTAATAGAAATAAAAAAATCTATTAAGTCACATTAAGTGGGCAATCACTTAATTTAAGCAGATATTCAATTTCTAACAATTAATATATATGTTTTTATTAGCTCTATTAGGAAAACTCAATATTTTTGTTCAATATCGTCATGGAAAATTATCGTTCAGTTTTTATTCACAAAATCAAGTCATTAGCTTTAATTTTAATCGAATTGAGATTTTGAGACTTTTTTATTAAAGCACTCGTCTTCGCGTTTTTTGTTTATTGATATTCGATTTATAATTAAATTAAGGGATAATTACAAAAACACCCCTGAGGTTTGGGTTAATTACAGAAAAACCCAAACATATTTCAAAATTACAAAAAAAACCATTCACGTTTCATTTTGTCTTAAATTTAAGGGGGTAACTATAATATTTTTGTAAATGTCATGGTTTTTTTTTGAAATATTTTCGAAAATCACCGGGAAAATGTAAGACGGAATCAAACCTCAAGGGGTCTTTTGTAATTTTCAAAGAACCCTAGGTTTTTTGTAATTAGCCCAAACCTTAGGGGTGTTTTTGTAATTATCCCTTAAATTAATCTTATTGGTTGCTCCTAAAATGCTCCTTTCCCTTGAGCTTGCATTCCGACCGAGCTCCACCGTGAACTTGCACAAAAGGAGGTCCGGAGGGGTGCTCCAACGTACTATTTCCGATGTTTAAGTCAGAAACTTGCGGAAAAAAGAAAGAGGCAAAAATACAAAAGGTGTGATTATGTTAAAAATGAACCTAGACTTGGGTCATGAGGGAACGTCCAGTTAACCATTTGATTTTTCGAAAGCAAAGGTTAAATCCTTATTGGGCTTGGTTGATTGTCATTGAGAGTAGTAATTGTCATTCCGTCTGGAGGCCCAAAGAAAGTTGTCTCCAGGAGTCCAAAAAGTTTATGAAGGCCCAACAGGCTGAGAATTGTTGAATGCTCTAAAAATATATATAATAACCTTTTTCTTTTCCAAATTTAATTTGTACTCGAAATCAGGGAGCAAATCTAATCCCGTTTTGTTTCATCACAATGGGGGAACTTGGGGAAGGGACGTACGCCCTCGTATAGGATCGAACTCGGGTCATTCACTCTTACAATGCATGTCTCAACCACTGTAGCACAAGATTGATCCATTTGTTTCATCTTACTTCACTTTTTTTTTGAGTTACGCACACACACTCCACTGTGGATTGAACCCCTAACCTCTCATACATTGGAGGGAGTGATACCACTAGCCCAAATGGCTGGTGATTCATCTTACTTCACTTTAATGTTTCTTTATTTTAATATTTTGTTTTGTAAATTCCTGCATAAAAGATGTGTTGGAAAAAAAATGTACTAGGTTGATTGTATTTTTAAATTAGAAAATTTATATTATTGTATTACTTATAGCTGTTTGTGATGGACCCCATGCTAAAACGTATTAAATGTAATAATATATTATTGTATTATGGGACAATTACATAAAATCCCTGGAGATTCGGGTTAATTATAAAAAGAACTAGAGATGTTTTAAAATTAAAAAAACACCTTTGAGGTTTGATTTTTTCTTACATTTTCCCCTTTATAAGGAAAAATGTGTTTTAAAATCCTCTGAAGTTTTAAAAATATTACAATTACCCCTTAAAACATATTCAAACCTTATGATTTTTTTTTTTTGTAATTTTGAAATATTTGTGGTTTTTTTTATAACTAGCCCAAACCTCGGGGTGATTTTGTAATTATCCCTTGTATTATTTATGGTAGTTTGTTACAGGCACATGTTAAGACATTTTAAAGTGATAACTACAAAAATACCTTTGTGGTTTGGGCTAATTACAAAAAAAAAAAAAATCAGAGATTTTTGAAAATTTCTAAAAACCCCTATAAGTTTGATGAGTATGACATTTTACCCATTCATATGCAAAAAAACATTTCAATAACTCCTCTTACGTTTATCAAAATATTGCACTTACTTCCTAAAATTTAAGACGTACACAACCAAACCTCAATTGGTTCTTTGTAACTATCCCTATTCTAAATGTAAGGAGATAATATTAGTTTGTTCTGATAAAAAATTACGTGTAATAATTATATTTTAATTTTCTACAAACAAAAAATAAAGAAATTAAGATATTATTAATCAAAAACTTATAAAACAAACAAAAATAAAAAATGTAGGGAAAAATGCAAAATTAGTCGGTGTTGCAATATTAGTCCTGTAACTTTTGATGTTGCGATTTTAGTCCTGTATGTTTTGGTTTTTTTGCAATATTGGCCCCGTAAGTTTTAGATTTGTGCAATTATGGTCCTATAAGTTTTAAGTTGATGCAAATATGGTCCTAAGGAATATTTTAATATTTTAATTATTCCCAAAATGCTCTTGATAGCAAAATTCAATATACCTAAGATCAAGTTTAAAATAGTATCATAACCTATATTTTATTTATTTGGGTAGAATTTATTTATCACTATCGATTGTCTAATGATGGAAGAATTTTATATTTATGAATACATATCAAAATCCAAAATACCAGTTATACATGTATTATTCTCTAATTACGAAAATACACGTAAAATTATGCCAAAAGTAGTCATTTTGAATAGTACGACCGAAATTACCATAATTAAAAAATAAAAGGCTAAAATTGCTGGATTCTAAAAATTACATAGTTAAAATTCTTATATTTGCTAAGGGGCAAAATTGTCATAGGACTAAAATTGCAACTTTAGAAGTTACAGGACTAATTTTGCAACACCCCTATAAATACAGGACCAATTTTGCAATTTTCCCAAAAATGTAAGTACGTTATTGCAGGTGGCTAGGTTTCATTTGAAGTGACTGTCGATCCAAGAAAAAGATGTACGTGGGATTTGCTATGCTATGTAATTGCATAAAGGAGCCCCGCTCTACTATTGTACCTTATGCTTCCAATGTTGAACACGTATACCTATACCATAAATACTATTGTGATTTTGTATCCCAGAAACCTGGTGACTGTACTAAGGTCCCCTTAAATTTCGATTTGTACGTAAGTTACTTTCCATCAAGGTTTAGGAAATTTTCAAATCATTCAATAGTGTAGACTTGACATGTTGACAAAAAAACTTGGAGCAATTATAAATGAATTATACGGGATTTTTTTAGCCTAATTACAAGAAATAATCTAATTGTTTTTAAAGATTAAATACCCTGATCTGTAGGTGCCATTTGTAAATTAAAATAAAATAAATTAAGAGAGTATTTGTAATTTTGAAAGATAATTATATTTTTATTTATAAGATTGAACCTTAATATATTTGTAATTTACCCATGTTTCAAAGTCATATCAAACCGAAGGCTAGCTAGACAGTAATAACCTTTTTTTTTTACAATAAGAAGTTGTATAATCTATTAATCAACAAAACATAGGTGGATGAGTGGATATGTTATTTACACAGATACTCAGAGATCATTAAATTAAAATAGCAAATTAAGTTCGGTTGGCCGAAAATAATGGCGGAGTCAGGAAACTCTAACGGAGTGAGTCGACACACGGTTTGGATAGAAAATCCACGAAAAATCATACGAATCTAAAAATATTTTTTTAAAAAAATGGTTTTTTTTTTAAGGAAAAGAGGGGTGAGCAAGGGACCAGGTTGGCCCATCCCTAAATCCGCCGATAGCCAAAAATCTTGGTGGGATGCGTGGACATTACATGTACAAACAAGATGTGATAATCGATGCACGATACACACTATTAACTTAATTCATGTAAGGGATAATTATATAAAAAAAAAACCCTAAGGTTTGGTCTAATTATGAAAAAATCCAAAAGTTCATGAAATATCTCTGGATTTTTTTGTAATTAGCCCAAATCTCGGGGTTTTTTTGTATTTATCCCTAATTGGAATTGTTAGGTATCGACCCCGCTGTCGTAGACGAACGCCATAGCCATTCCAACAATAGTCCGACGAACTTAACTATTACAAAATAATCCTACGGGGTAGATATTAGGGATTACAGGCCTCTTTCTAATATTGCAATAAACCAGAAAATAAAGTCGTGCGATGCACACGCACAAGGGAAGGCACTTTCCCATCCAAACCGAAAGCAAATGAGCAAAAATAAAAGCAAAAACTAAAGGCTACCACGAAACCTTAATACTACTGTAAAAACAAGAAACCAGATGATCCGGGAATCGGATCGAGACCGGCCTACCTTTATCCGACTCGAACAATCGCCACAACAAGGCAAAAAATGAAATTAAAAGCTCTAAAACGTAACTAAAAATACTGAAAGCAAAAGAAGGATATCACCGATATTCTTGGGACAAGACGAATAAGCAAGACAAGAGCGTGGGGTTTCGAGCGGGGCTTAGGCTCG
Source organism: Rehmannia glutinosa (assembly GCA_016081115.2). Lineage (NCBI taxonomy): Eukaryota > Viridiplantae > Streptophyta > Magnoliopsida > Lamiales > Orobanchaceae > Rehmannia > Rehmannia glutinosa. The sequence continues at coordinate 204,663 of JABTTQ020000747.1, forward strand.
ATAATGAAAAGCCCTTTCAACGATCGCGTGGCCAAGCCGCACACACAAGGTTTGGCCACAAAGACGCCCGAGCCCAATGCCGTCCCAAGAACCCTCTTATCACCAGGATAAACCCACCGGAGAAACCAAGCCCGAACCCGAAATATCCAAACCCCTCGAAACGAACGGTCACCAATAACTCAACGAACACACACTCACAAAACACTCAAAGCTCACACAAGATTCACAGAGAATCAAAAGAGAGACGATGGGATTTGAGAGGGAGAGCACACATGCATGGGCCGCCAATCGAGAGAGAGAGATGAGAGTTTTGATTGATTACTCTGATTAGGGTTTGGAGAATAAAGGTATTTAACTTGGGAATGGATGGTGTGGATTAAAACCACAAAATGGACGGTTTGGATGAAACCAAAAGGATCCGCGGTTTTTAATCCGGCCGGGCCGCTCGATTACATAAGAGGGCAAAGTTGCTTTGGGCTAGTACACTTGGGCCTGGAACAAATGATTAAATGGGCTACCAACAAATTGGGCCACATTACAACATTCTCCACCTTGGCACAATTCCGGTTCACACGACTCAGGGCACACACATAATCATCATCGCCTATTTTATTTTTCTTTACTATACACAAAGTACAGCAAGAATCAGTTCACAGTAAGCACAAAGCAAACCGCAACACACGGGACAGCTTAGCAAGCACATAGCAAGCAAAAGCAAAACGGGACAGGGTAAATCACCATATTGTGCACACAGCACAAAACAGGAAATAACAAGCACACAGCAAGTCATTTCCAAAACCAACAAGTATAGGAACTGTTCAATCACCTGTATCAAAATTCAGAATTTTTAAACATGTTAGAAATTTACTAATGAGTGGGCATTTAGTTCCCATATCCAGGATTAAATTCAGAAGGTATTTTTTCAAGATTAACTAAGCCTTTAGCAACAATATCACGAATATAATGAAACCTCACATCGATATGCTTAGTTCTATCATGAAAAACAGGATTCTTACACAATTGAATACCAGTTGATCAGAAAAAAACAACAACATTACCATCAAGAAAACCAATTTTAAATCAAGCCTTTAAGCCAAATTGTTTCTTTAAATGCTTCAGTTACAGCTATATACTCAGATTCAGTTGTAGACAATGCAACAATGTGTTGTAACTGTGATTTCCAACTAACACATGAACCACACAAAGTGAACACATAAGATGTTGTTGATTTTCTGTTATCCTTATCATTTGCATAATTAGAATCCACATAACCTTTTAATTTAACCCCATCTTTGCACTTAGCAAATTTCAAACCATAATTCAAAGAATGTTTCAAATAACGCAAAAGCCTGCTTTTAACAGCATTCCAATGTATAATTCCAGGATTAGACATGTATCTACTCAAGCAACTCACAGAATAAGCAATATCCGGTCTAGTGCTAACCATAAGATACATAACAGAACCTATAGCATTGGAATACGGCACATTCTTCATAGAATTAATATCATGCTCAGTTTTAGGACACTTTTCTTTACTTAACAAGAAATGGGCAGCCAAAGGTACATTAACAGGTTTGGAATCACTCATAGAAAATTTAGACAAAATTTTCTGCACATAAGAAATTTGATTCAGAAAAATCACAGAATTTTTCCTATCTCTAAGTATATTCATTCCTAAAATCCTTTTAGCATCTCCTAAATATTTCATGTCAAACTTAGCACTTAGACAGTTTTTAACATGCTCAATAGTTTTTAACACACGGACTAATCAAGCCAAAGATATCATCAACATAAATCAACATGAAAACAGCACTTTTACATTTTCTTTGAAATAAAAAGATGTGATCGTAATTACTTCTTTTAAAATTCAAAGACAACATGCATTCACAAATTTCTTGTTCCAACATCTAGAGACTATTTCAAGCCATATAAGGATTTTTTCAAAGACAAACAAAATCGATTTCTTATTATCCACAAAACCTTCCCATTTGTTGCATATAGATTTTTTTCAGTTAAATCACCATGCAAAAATGCGTTTTCACATCTAAGCTGTTTCAATTCCCAATTAAACGAGCAAATAAGGCAATCATAATTTGCACGGTTGTAAATTTCACAACAGGAGCAAATATTTCAAGATAATCAACACCTTCCTTTGAGTAAAACCTTTAGCCACAAGTCTAGCTTTAAAACGCGTCAGAATCATTCTCATTCTTTACTTTAAACAACCACTTACAATCAACCACATAACAATTTTCAGGTTTAGGTACAAGTACCCAAGTGTTGTTAACATGTAAAGAGTTCATTTCTTCATGCATAACATTTAACCACTCTTGAGAATGTTCAGATTTTAAAGCTTCTTGGTAAGTTTTAGGTTCACAATTATCAATTGACTCAAAAACAGAAAACACATACGAAGTCAAGTGAAAATCATCAAAACGAGAAGGCCTGCTTAATATTCCTTCGAGTTCTATCCCTAGCAAGTTGATAGTTACCAAGTTCATGATGTTCATTATCATCCAAATCAGCCAATTCATCATGCAAATCAGCAACATCAACATTTTCAGGCATATGCACAAAATCAGGCTCATTTTCAGGAATACGTTCAGGCACATTTTCAATTTCAAAGATGTACATTTTCATAATCATCAAAATTCGAAACAGTATTTGCTCCACCTTATTTGGAGCAGCTCGATTCACACAAAGGCAAAGAGAGGAGTCAAACATGGAAATTGATTCATTAAAAATGACATCTCTACTAATTAAAATTTTAAAACCAGGTTCACCCCTAAGCCACAACCTATAGCCTTTCACACCTTCAAAATATCCTAAAAAAACACATTTTTTAGATCTTGGTTCAAGTTTATCACCTTTTTGATGAACAAATGCAGCACAACCAAAAACTTTTAAGTTTGAAAAATCAATTTGTTTACCGAAGAAAAACACAAATTAGGACATTTTCCTTTCAAAGGCACTGAGATGGAGATCTATTAATCAAATACGCAGCCGTATGAACATTTTTCACCCCAGAACCTTTTTGAAAGACCCGAGGAAGCAAGCATGCTCCTGACCCTTTCAAGCAAGGTTCTATTCATACGCTCGGCAACACCATTTTGCTGCGGCGTATAAGGCACAGTTTTATGCCTTTTAATACCATATTCAACACATAAGTTGTCAAACAAGTTATTGCAGAATTCAAGACCATTATCTGTCTAAAGGTTTTAATCCTTTTACCGGTTTGATTCTCAATCAATGTTTTCCAATTCTTGAATTTTTCAAACACATCGATTTATTTTTCATTAAGTAAACCGGACTTTTCTTGAAAAATCATCAATTATAGACAAAAATACCTATTTCCACCTTGAGTGGGTTCACTAGACGGACCCCAAACATCAAAGATGCAAATACTCAAGTATATCAAAGTGCAAACAGATTGATTAGGAAAAGGAGAAACATGAAATTTAACTTTATGTTGTTTTCCTAACACACATGAATCACAAAAGGGCAAACATGATAGAACATCACTACCAAAACAACCAGCCTTTTACGCAGAATTTCAAGACCTTTACCACTCATGTGACCTAGCCTTTTATGCCATAAATCGTTTTATCAACATTGGCAAAGATTCACAACATTCACAAAGAACAGTAGATTCAAAGAAACAAACATACAAGTTATTTCTTTTTGATGACTTTGAAAATCACTAAAGACCCTTTCAAACATTTCATCACACCATTTCCAAATCTTCATTCTAATCCATCATTTTCTAATGCAAAGACAAGATATCAAATTATTGCACAAATCGGGCACATGTCTAACATTTTTCAAAATGTAAGCATAACTGATTCAAATTTCAAGCAAATATCACCAATTCCAAGAACTTCACATTTTTTCTCATTTGCCATAGAAACATGACAGCTTTTTTCACTTCATCGTAGCTTGAAAAAGATTTTTAAATGGTGACATGTGAAAAGTGCAGCAGAATCAATAAGCCATTCATTATCAATCACGAGTTTGATTTTTGCATTAATAAAGATGCTTTTCACATAAATCGACACCAACCAAAAAATTTTCACCAACATTTTCACTACTAGAAGCCATATTTGCTTGATCATTTTTAAAATTCTGGTTTCCTTTCTTATTAGGGCACTCCCTAATGTAATGACCTACCTCACCACATTTATAGCATTTTCTTCCTTTAGGCCTAGACTTGGATCTAGACTTGCTTTTACCCTTTTCTTGTGAAAATTCCGATTTTGATGATTATCGATTTTTGGTGGTTACCAAACCTATGTGGGACCTACCCCGAACATGCATAACCTCCCTAATTCCGCTACCCCCTTATTGACTTTTAAATCAAGTTCCTTGCTTTTTAAGCCATTCACAACAGTGTCAAGAGTAATAGAATCTCTACCATACTTAATAGCAGATTTAACATCACTGTAAGATTCAGGAATTGCATTTAAAAGACAATAGAGTATAATCATCAATATTCTTATCACGGTCAGTTTAGTATCTTGAATTAATTTGGTAAACACATCCAAATTTTCATCAATCTCTTTGTTTAAATCAAGTTTAAATCTGAAGAATTTTTCAAGCAAAAACAGTTTACTAGGCAAATAAGTTTCAAAGATACAATTCTTGCAATTTTTCCCACAAAGCTTTTGCAGAATCAAGTTTACCAACCTTCCTAAGCACAGAGTCAGAAAGATTCAAAATGATAGAAGAATATGCATACTCATCAATTTCAGATTTCTTTTCAGCAGTATCTTTTTCACCATAAACACCACTAATAAATTTTTATAAAACTTTTTTGAATTAAAATTCCTTTCATTTTCTGTTGCCAAATCGAAAAATCAGTTTTTCCATTAAACGGTTCAAGATTATAACTAGCACAGACCATTTTCACAAAAACACAACGATTTCGTAAAATACAAGGCACACAAAGCAAGTTATAATCACAGAACAAACAACAAACACACAGCAAAAAAACAGAATACAAAGAAGACAAATAGGGGCCACAAATAGGAAACACCTCGCACCACAGATTCCACTACACTCGCGGTGTAGGGTCAAGCGACTTTACGCCGAGTTCCTTTAATACTAAATAAAAAATCGTAAAGACGATCAACCACGTAATGACGATCAACCACGTAAGAGCAAATAAGGGATCACACAGAATCCCAGCAAATAAAGACTCAGCAAATAAACCGCGGCAAACGGTATTTACACTACGAAAGCGATAAAAGGAGAGTTCAAGCCTCTTTACCAGAGCGAAACCCTAGGGTAAGGGTTTCAGATACCGCCACAATGGGGATGCTCTGATACCACTGTTAGGTATCGACCCCGCTGTCGTAGACGAACGCCGTAGCCATTCCAACAATAGTCCGACGAACTTAACTATTACAAAATAATCCTACGGGGTAGGGATTAGGGATTACAGGCCTCTTTCTAATATTGCAATAAACCAGAAAATAAAGCCGTGCGATGCACACGCACAAGGGAATGCACTTTCCCATCCAAACCGAAGCAAATGAGCAAAAATAAAAGCCAAAAACTAAAGGCTACCACGATTTTTTAATACTACGGAAAAACAAGAAACCTTAGGCCCCGGGAACCGGTTTGAGACCTACTACCTTTATCCGACTCGAACAACTGCCACAACAAGGCAAAAAACTGAAATCAGTAAAAGCTCTAAAACAGAACTAAAAATACTGAAAGCAAAAGAAGGATATCACCGATATTCTTGGACGGCGGCGAATAGCACAGCCTCGGAGGCGTGGGGTTTCGAATGGGGCTTAGGCTCAGATAATGAAAAGCCCTTTCAACGATCGCATGAAGCCAAGCGCACACAAGGTTTGGCCACAAAGACGCCCGAGCCCAATGCCGTCCCAAGAACCCTCTTATCACCGGATAAACCCACCGGAGAAACCAAGCCCGAACCCAAAATATCCAAACCCCTCGAAACGAACGGTCACCAACAGCTCAATCGAACACACAGCTCACAAAACACTCAAAGCTCACACAAGATTCACAGAGAATCAAAAGAGACGATGGGATTTGAGAGGGAGAGCACACAGCCGCTGCCAATCGAGAGAGAGAGATGAGAGTTTTGATTCAGATTGCTACAGTTAGGGTTTGGAGAATAAAGGGTATTTAACTTGGGAATGGATGGTGTGGATTAAAACCACAAAATGGACGGTTTGGATGAAACCAAAAGGATCCGCGGTTTTAATCCGGGTCGGGCTGCTCCAGTTACATAAGAGGGCAGGTTGCTTTGGGCTAGTACACTTGGGCCTGGAACAAATGATTAAATGGGCTACCAACAAATTGGGCCACATTACAACAGGAATATTCACATGGTGGCTTTTTCTCTATGAACATGCTTTGACACTTGAACAGTACTTGGGGACAAGACAATATTTATGTGCATCTTGTTTACACATTCCACTGCCATGCCATAACGAATTTTAAGGCTTTTTCATCAGAGAGAAAAAATAAAGCATAGTTACATGAGTTTAATATTCTTGTACTTACATAGCATGCTTCCCTCTTACCATACTATTCCTAGGAGCAAATGTATTCTCAGCTTTTGTTTTAGTTGTACGATGTACAAACTACTTAGGCATGTTATATTATTCCTATTTCCTAGGACTTAATTAGCTTTTGAGTTCCAAGGATATGTATAGTATTTAATGGAGAAAAAGGTTCACCTTTAATTACACGAAGTTTTTTTTGTAATGATACGTGTGTAAGATGATACCATTATTATATACGTGGCATCCACATGGTGTATTGATATACTGGATGAAACATCGTAATGTACTCCCTCTTATTCACAATAAGTGTTTTTTTGACACATAAAAAATTATTCAAAAAGAATGTATTTTTGCTATTTTTAAGACTAATGAAAAAATAATTTTCCCAAAGTACCCTTATATATAACTAACAATAATGTCTAAATTTTATTTTCTTTCAAAGCAACATTTATGATTAATTTAAGTGTATATTAGGTATTTTCATACATTCCTTAATATGTATGTTTTTTCTTAAAAAGATATTTATTGTGAATAGGAGGGAGTAAGAAATACTAGAAAACTTTATAAAGAGGGATAATTACGAAACACCCCTAAGGTTTGAGCTGATTACAAAAATCTCCAGAGATTTTTGAAAATTACAAAAAAAGGAATTTAAGGTTTGATTTCCTCTTGCATTTTTCCTTTTTATGCAAAAAATATTTCAAACCCCCCAGGTACTTATGAAAATATTACCGTCACGCCCTTATATTTAAGAAATAATCAAACATGGGGGATTTTTTTTTTGTTTTGTTTTGTAATTAGTCCAAACTTTAGGGGTGTTTTTAATTATCTCTTATATAGAATCTAAACTAATTATATGATTTTGGATTTTTTCAAGAGAAAGGAAACTTAATTGATTCTGATCAATTAGTTGATTTAGACAAGTGGTAGCTAGAACTTTCTGGCATGTTATATATGTTAGAACATGTACTACTTTTCTTACAACTAGAGATTATTAGGTTCAATTGTCTTAGGTTTGGAGGGTTGGTCCCAGCAAGAAGGAAAAGTGGAAAACTGTAGAAACAGTTGATCTACCTCAAATAGGTGAAAACATCCTTAATATATAAATCCACTGTTTTTAAACTGTCTAAGTGTCAAATCCCTTTATATATACTAACTGCTGATGCCAAAAGATTAATCGAGTGAGTGTTTTGTAATTGAGATTTTTAATCGAACAACAATTTTGTCTCATAAACCATAAGTGCCTGAGATCGAGCGACAGCAAAATCAAGACATGGAAGGGATTTCAAACCCTTTTTTTTTTTTTTTTTTTTTTTGTACTCACTGTTCTCCATAATTAAAAAGTTAAAACGTCCGATCCTCGTAGGGTGGCCTAGTAGAGTAAGATGAGGTATTGAGGATAGAGAAGTCACTTGGTTGAGCCTGTCGCACATGTTTACCCAGTGCGGTTTACCTAGAAGACGTGGTCTGCAGACTATATTGCATCAGTTTTTTTATAATAAAAACGTTAGTTTGAAAATTCTCAATTTAAATATTTTTTTTTTATTTTTTAATGTATCTTGTTTTAGTATAAACCAGGGGCGTATCTATTCATTGCCAGCACTGGGCTCAAGCCCAGTGCATATTTTATGTAAATTATGTTTTAGTAGTATTATTTATATATTATTCATAATTAGCCCACCATAAAATTTAATTCAAAACTCAAGTTCACCCCAAAATAAAACTTCAGTTTAAAAATTAAGAATAAAGAACTTAAGACTTTTGTGTCATCATGGTGACATTGATGATGAAATTTAATATATTTTATCTCTTTAGACTATTTTTTATCCTTAATTTATAATTAGTACACTTATCTTGTCATTACTTTTATTACTTTTAAATTGTACTTAACTATTTGTATTGATAATTTATGAAAATATGTATTTTAAGTATCAAATATATTTAAACAAATCATATGTTTAAGGGCCCAAACGATTTGGCTCCCTAGGTATGAAATTGAAAAATTATCTATTTTTTTTAAAATAAAAATTTATCTATTTTTTAGCTTTTAAAGTGTTCTAAAAAGCACTAGGCGCTAGTCGGGCGGCAGACTAGGGTCTAGCGCCTTGGCGGAGCTTGGGTGGGACCTGGGCGGAGTTAGGCGGGACCTAATCGGAAGAATAACATGACAGACAATGGGGCCTAGCGCTAAGCGTGACTAATGGGCTAGGCGAGGATTTTTTAGAACGAGTGTCGTAGGCGCTTTTATTATAATTAGTTATTGGCTTCTTGTTATTTTGTGGATGGAAAGCAAATAATATTGAGAATATTATATGTCCATTAGATTGCTAATATAAAAATATAACTATGTTTTTCTCCTAGGATGTAGTTTCAACTCTTTATTCAGAAATAATATAGTATTGTAATTATTTATTATATATATATATATATATTTTTTTTTAGTGAAATTTTACTTTTTAGCCCACCCTACCAGGGGCGTATCTATTCATTGCCAGCACTGGGCTCAAGCCCAGTGCATATTTTATGTAAATTATGTTTTAGTAGTATTATTTATATATTATTCATAATTAGCCCACCATAAAATTTAATTCAAAACTCAAGTTCACCCCAAAATAAAACTTCAGTTTAAAAATTAAGAATAAAGAACTTAAGACTTTTGTGTCATCATGGTGACATTGATGATGAAATTTAATATATTTTATCTCTTTAGACTATTTTTTATCCTTAATTTATAATTAGTACACTTATCTTGTCATTACTTTTATTACTTTTAAATTGTACTTAACTATTTGTATTGATAATTTATGAAAATATGTATTTTAAGTATCAAATATATTTAAACAAATCATATGTTTAAGGGCCCAAACGATTTGGCTCCCTAGGTATGAAATTGAAAAATTATCTATTTTTTTTAAAATAAAAATTTATCTATTTTTTAGCTTTTAAAGTGTTCTAAAAAGCACTAGGCGCTAGTCGGGCGGCAGACTAGGGTCTAGCGCCTTGGCGGAGCTTGGGTGGGACCTGGGCGGAGTTAGGCGGGACCTAATCGGAAGAATAACATAGGCAGACAATGGGGGCCTAGCGCCTAAGCGTGGACTAATCGGGGCTAGACGAGGATTTTTAGAACAGTGTCAGGGCGCCTTTTATTATAATTAGTTATTGGCTTCTTGTTATTTTGTGGATGGAAAGCAAATAATATTGAGAATATTATATGTCCATTAGATTGCTAATATAAAAATATAACTATGTTTTTCTCCTAGGATGTAGTTTCAACTCTTTATTCAGAAATAATATAGTATTGTAATTATTTATTATATATATATATATATTTTTTTTTTTTTTTTAGTGAAATTTTACTTTTTAGCCCACCCTACTACTAATTCCTGGATCCGCCACTGCACCCTACTACTAATTCCTGGATCCGCCACTGGTATAAACATGACTTACATGTTTGATATGTACTATACATGAAATTATAGAAAATCCAAATTATAAAATTTCAAGCATATATGTACAACATGCTAAAGAAATTTGTGTGACTTAATTGAGAAAACCTCTGTAAACAAACCCAAACAATAATTCATCCAACATTAGGGGAAAAAACAATGTTTCATCGATCATCCTTACTAATAATACATCAACAACTAACTGAGTTTATTTCATGCCAAATTTTCTCGGCAAATAATGTTACATATACATAACTACAACATGAAATAAAAACTAGGGTTAATTACAAAAAGTACCCTCGAGGTTTAACCTAATTACAAAAAAAACCCAGCTAACTTTCAAATTTACAAAAAATGCCCTTGAGGTTTTATTTTGTCTAACATTTACCCCTTTCATAACCAAAAAATATTTCAAAATCTCCCCTCATATTTATAAAAATGTTATAGTTTACCCCTTAATTTTAACACTAAATCAAACCTCAATGGTACTTTTTGTAATTTTGAAAGTTAGCTGGATTTTTTTGTAATTAGGCCAAACATCAGGGGTACTTTCTGTAATTATCCCTAAAAACTATTAGCGAAATATATAAATATAGACACGCGACACTCAAAATCTCGTGCTAAAAGCGTGAATGCCAAAATGACTACATATCAACGAAACGGCGTCTTCTGGCAGCCGTTTCGCGTTGGCAATTGAAGAAAACAGCAGCAACGGGGAGACCTAATTCGTTTTCCTCAGCAAAATTCCTGCTACAAAATCCATCCCTGCAAACTGGTGGATTTATTAAAACCTGGAGTCTCTTTTTCTGCTTGAAAAGCAGAAATACGAACCTGTGTATGCCTATCTTTGGCCTTGGCATTTCATAGCTAACTATTTCTTTCCCTGTATATTTACATAAGAAATATTGGTAATTGGTAAAAACAAATTCATAAATTTGGATTTTGTTATTTTTTATCAGCTTAATTGCAAATTTGGTCATATACAAGTATAAGGGGGTGACAAATTAAGTTGGTCCTGCAAGTATTTTGATTTTAACACAATTTTGGTCATGTAAATCTAAAGAGGTGACATATTTGGTTATGTAAGTATCATATGTAAATGTAACAATTTCAATCTCATCAATTATGATTTCTGCGCAATTTTGGTCCCATATAAATTCCAATTTTGTGCAATTTAGCCCCAAATGGGTACTTCAATGTTTCACCCTTTTCGGACCAAAATTGCGTAAAATTAGAACTTATGAGACTAAAATTGCTCAAAAATCAAAATTCACATGACTAAAATTGCTACACAAGATACTTAATAACTTAAAGGACCAAATCTGCCACCCATTCATACTTACGGGACCAAAATTGCTATACGGAACTATATATACCATCCCATTTACTAAAGGACCAAAATTGCAATTAAACCTTTTTTTAATCTGAATTTTGATGGAAAAACGATCTTGCATACCAAATGAGGAGTCTGTGGTTCCTGGGATATCTGTGATTATCCTGTCAATTGGTCCAAACAATTTGTGTTTGTCAATAGTGTAACATATTTGTTTCTTTTGTTAACATTTTGATTAATTGTGAAAAGATATTTGAAGAAAATTGAACTACAATTGTTTTATCATATACATTGGACATCATAGTTAGATTCCTAATTTGACACTAAGTGGAAAAGAGAGAAAAGAAAAATCCTTCTTAATTAATTAGAAGGCCTTTTACTCCTCCCCATGTATCATGCCCTAATATTTATAGATTAATTCTTCCAATTTTGTATTTCATCTTATATTTCTAATTCTTCGCTAAAATTCAAGATCGAATTAATAAAGCATTTAAACATTTAGTGTTTATGTGCTGTATGAAATATAAAACGAAAGTGAAATCAGTATAGAAACTTCGATATGATATAACCTTTTTATTACGAGACATATAATACATATGCATGTAACGTTATATATCCAACTATTTTGTTAGTCATGATGTTAACTAATGCAATTATGAACCACATATGCTCCTGTAACAAACATGGAATGCATGTGAGATGTTGGCTAGTGGAATTTGGTTTACAAAGAAGATATATTGTCCTAATCACTGCGAAAAAAATGTCGAAATTACGCTGAATTAAAATCTGTTTTTCACCAATAATATTTTTTCTACTGATAACCCTAAAAAAATTAAGAAAAGTGGATTTAATTAGTGCCTCTTTGATTTGATTCTTATTATAAAGAGTGATGAAGGAGAAAGTGTACCAGTGCAAGTGCTCCCTCAGGTATGGATCACTAGGACCAGGAGCATCAGGGTCCGTTAGAACCTGAAACAAATTAATACACAAGGTACATGAATTTAAAATAATGCATTATTTAAGTTCTCTAAGTTGGTGTATTTTAAAATTTTATCATTTATCTATGCTTCTCTAATTTAACAGTTATTGGTTCAGCAGAAATGTGAGATTAATTTGGTAAAAAAATTCACAATTTGGCTTGAAACTGGTGGGAAATAATTTGTAGGGCATTTTGCGGCTGAACTGCATAAAACCTCCTCTATCAATTTGCTGAAGTTGCAAAATAATACCAGATTTTATAAAATAGCAAAAGAACCACATCAACAGGGACCAGATATCCAATTACATTTTCATATTTTACTTTAGGGATAATTACAAAAAGTACCCCTGAGGTTTGACTTAATTACAAAAAAACCCAGTTAACTTAAAAACTTACAAAAAGTACCCCTGAGGTTTGAAATATATTTCAAAATCCCTCTTCATATTTGTAAAATCATTGCAGATTACCCCTTAATTTTAACACTAAATCAAACCTCAGGGGTACTTTTTGTAAGGTTTAAAGTTAGCTGGGTTTTTTTGTAATTAGGTCAAACCTCATGGGTACTTTTGTAATTATCCCTTTACTTTATGATCCACTTAATTAAGTACTCGATACGAATAACATGTTACATGTATCATTCAGATGAATATGAACTATTAATTGATTGTTTTAATATATCTACACATGTTATTTATCCGAACAATGGACCAGGAAGTAATACACAAAAGTGGAACAAGAAATATGAATCCACCTCAACCACCATCAGAGCACACCATTATCACAGTAAAACACATGGAGGTTAATTTCATGTTTTACTCCCAAATAAATGACCCAAAATTTTCCAATTTCCAACCACTTTCAAGCCGAATTTTAATTTTTCTTCTATTGTGCCCAAGTGATCAAATTGCAACTAAGTCATTAATTAAATGATGAACTAAATTGCCAACAATATATGCATTAATATGAAATTTTAGAATTAATTAATAAGTTAACTTGCAGGAGAGAAAACTATAGATGCATTAATTTCTGCTTACATATATGTATGCATGCATAAAAAAAAAGTACTCGCTATGAAAAGATTATTATTTTTCAGAAAAAAAAGCAATAAAATTAATATATACCAGGGTGAAAAATGTTCTCATATCGCCTCCATGAACCTCAACCTTAGGTTTAGAGGTGACTGTGGAAGGAAAGAGTTCACACCAATTGTAGACATGCTTTTTGGATTTGTAAACAACACACATTTTAACTGTGTTGCAGAAATTGTCAACAACATCTCCAATCACTCTACAAATTACAAGAGGCTCTGATGACATTTTGGGCATTGTGTTATATGAAGAGAACAAGAGAAAGAAAAAAAAAGAAATTAATTATTTAATTTTAAATGATCTTTTGATGTATGTAAGATGATTTTATGGTGAGAATGCATGGGATAGAAAATCCCTTATATTTATAGTGGAAACAAGAACTTGCAAGTCAACTTAATTGGAGATTATCACTGCAGAAATTGGAGGAATTTAATTTAATTTAAATATTGAAAATTTTCAATTAGATAAGCTAATTAGAGGCTTTTCCCCTCTGATCTGGGTACAATGGGTTTTAGTCATTATCTGGCATGTAACCAAAAAACATGGGATTTTCCCTTTTTTTCTTTTTTCTTTTTCTTTTTCTTTTTTTTTTTTTTTTTTTTTGGGGGTGGGGGGGGAATTAAGCTTTAATGTGAAAAGGAATTAAGGAAAATTAAAGATGTTGGACTTTGGAGCTTTTCTCAAAGTATTATAATTCCAAGATTACAATACTATGAGTTGGTCTCTTATCATACGGTCTAACGGATTTAAATATGTTAGACGGATACCAATACCGACCCGAATTTTTAAAAAAAAACGCAGTCACACACTGATTTTTTTTTTTGAGGAATAGTCACACACTGATTTAACCCCATACCTTTACCTTAGTCTTCCCCACATATTCTTATTCCTAAAATCCTGTAAAAAAGAACCTCAATCCCCAACCCAACTCCAAAACTATTAATACGGTCTATTCTGGAAGCCAAAAAGGTACATATAGACACCCATATTCAACCTATTTTCTGTAGGAAAATAGTAGTATTTCTTCTAGTACAATTTATATGAATCGAAAAACCCGAATCGATAAAATTTGCAAAGTATGCAAAATAAAATTAGCTCGAATCGTGTGTTCAACACACTATCCTTAAAACAGATTCGTCCCCTATTCTGGACGTCTGTTTCTCAGGATAAGACGAGAAAACCGGATTACCTATTCCGGCGAACTGAAAAATTATGCCCGAAAATTATCACCAAAATTTAATTTCAAGAGTTGGAGATGTATGGAAACTTTGTAAGTTTTTGTGTGTTTTTCCAAATGAAAATCAAGCCATATTTATAGAAAAAATTATGACCTTTCATCAAATAAAATATTTGAATTTTACTATTGAAAGGGTCAAATAAATTTGGCCTTTACTATTTAAAAGGTCAAAATACCCTTTACTATTAAAAGGTCAAATATGTAATTTTCTTTCAAATTTTCCAACAATCCCCCACATGAAGAAAATTACGAAGATACAAAGGTTTGGTGATAACTTCCAACAGTTGAACCATGCATAGGATAGGTAGGTGTTACCCTTTGAACATTCCCTTGTGAAAGCATATTTACCTTACTAGCTGATCAGTAGACGTGATGTCCTTGAACTGTTCTGCCTTTTGTGTAAACGATGATATACCTCACACAAGATTCTTCTTAACATACTTGATTTCATGGTTATGTTCATTCATGGCCCCGAACATACGCCCTGGTTCTCGCAAGAGGTTCTAAGAATTGAGCCTCACACAATTCTCTTCGAAGCGGCCCTACTTCTCTCTCACATAGGTGATTCTCATTAAGATAGCCCGTACTACCATGCTCGCACAAGAATCATTAAAAGCCAAATTGCTTATCCTCTTCTCCATGGGCATCACTGTTAAGGAATGGACAAGGGATAACTCCCCACGCTGATCATAGAGTCTTTTTACAACTAGGTTGTCCCTTTGAACCTAGATCTTGGGATCTCCAAATCGACTAGGTTGGGTTTCCATTGTATCAACTCATTTTTCTAGAGGCTTAAGTCCCATTCCTCTTAATGATTTCACAACTAACTCTCGATTCAACCCTTTGGTTAATCTGGATCCGCTAAATTATCCTTTGACTTCACGTAGTCAATAGAGATAACACCGAGTTGAGAGTAGTTGTCTCGATGGTATTGTGTCTCACGACGATGTGTTCAGACTTACCATTGTACATATTGCTTTGTGCCCTACCAATCGCAGATTGATCGTCACAATGTATACAAATTGTCGGGCACAGGTTTAGGCCATTTTGGAATATCTTCTAAGAAATTTTGAAGCCATTCAAACCTTCTTCACCACACTTGTCAGAGCAATAAACTCAGACTCCATTGTAGACCTTGCTATAACTGTCTGCTTAGAAGATTTCCATGATATTGTTGCACCTCCTAAAGTGAATATAAATCCACTTGTAGACTTAGAATCTTTAATATCAGATATCCAATTAGCATCACTATATCCTTCAATAACAGCAGGATATCTTGTATAGTGCGAGCCCCAAAATCACGAGTATATCTTAAATACCGTAGTATTCTCACTATCCCTTTCTAGTGGTCACGCCCGGATTACTCGTGTATCCGCTCAATTTACTCACCGCATGGCAATGTCCGGTCTTGTACAACTCATTAAGTACATTAAACTTCCTATGACTCGTGAGTATTCAACTTGAGACATCTCACCTCTATTCTTCTTCAATCCGAAGCCCAAGAATCGATCTTCAACGTTCATCTCCTTTCGTTTGTGCTTGAGATAGTTCTTGAAATCTTTCCAAGCGGTGGCAATTTTTCAATTATTGCGAGCCACTTGGAAAGTTCATTCAAAACCATCCCTTCGGCCAGAAGAATATCATGTATGATCACCCAAGCTCTTCACTTGATCGATGACCGTTTTTGAGTCCACCATTTTATAATCCAAGAAGCGCCTACAATGAATTTTTTTCGCACCCGCATCCTCGCCTTATACTTATGGTCCAAAGACTCCCCACAGTTCCTTTGCGGTTTTCTTAGAGCTATACACGTTGTAAAGCGAATCAAGGCCATTCATGACATAATTTCTACACAAGAAATCAAAGCATGATTCCAAGCATCTAAAGTGTTAACCGCTTGTGCATCGCCTCGTCCTCACTAAGTTGTGGAGGATCTTCCGTCAAGAACCGCGCTAAGTTCAAGGTGGTCAAGTAAGAAGAGCATCTTCTCGCCGCCACCGCTTAAAGTTCAAACCGTTAAAATTTTCCGGTTTTTCGCCATGATTAACCGGCACATTAAGCGTGGGTTTGGCTACTACCCGAGGCACAACTGGGATAGCCACTAGATTAGGCACAACGGGTTAGACCACTTTGTTTGATTGAGGATGCCATTTCTGAAACAAATAAAACAAGAAGTTTAGCACTTCTATCAATCAATCGGAAAAAACGATAAGAACAAATTTATTAAAATTGTTCAAGTTTTTATTATAAGGCCTTTGCAATTTTCTTGCACTCCGAATTTGCATGTATTAATCTATTATTCCAAAGATTAGTCCAATCACCCAAAAGTACCAAAGATTAATCTAATCACCCAAACAAATCAAAATTAGTCTCGATCACCCAAAATTTAGTTCAAAATACAGTCCAATCAATCCAAATTGCAATTTTCCTCCCGAAATAGCAGCGGTATTAATAATATATTTGAACTAAACAACTAATCTAGAAGTTTAATTAACAAAACTGAAGTTTCAATATGTAATCCAAATATTTAAAACTAATTTGGAATGATCAAGAAGTGGGTTCAATTAGCATGTTTAATAAGAACCAATCTGCACAAGTTGGTACAATTTTTTTTTAATAAAAATTAACATGTTAATCAACAAGTTTAGAGATAATATAAATTAATCTCAACAACAACAAAACTGGACAATATTGAAATCAAAATTTTGATACCAACCGTACGTATTTAATTTGTAATTATCAATCAAAACATTTGTATTCTCGACCACAGTAACATAGTTTTGAAAAATTTCTAATAAAGATTGTTGTTGATTACAACAAAACCAAATTAAAAGAAATTCAACATTAGCCGAAAATTTCAGACAGTACCAGAAGTTTAACAAGAATCTGTTTTAAGCTTGTAGGAAAATAGTAGTATTTCTTCTAGTACAATTTATATGAATCGAAAAACCCGAATCGATAAAATTTGCAAAGTATGCAAAATAAAATTAGCTCGAATCGTGTGTTCAACACACTATCCTTAAAACAGATTCGCCCCCTATTCGACGCCTGTTTTCCAGGATAAGACGAAAACCGGATTACCTATTCCGCGAATGAAAAATTATGCCCGAAAATTATCACCAAAATTTAATTTCAAGAGTTGGAGATGTATGGAAACTTTGTAAGTTTTTGTGTGTTTTTCCAAATGAAAATCAAGCCATATTTATAGAAAAAATTATGACCTTTCATCAAATAAAATATTTGAATTTTACTATTGAAAGGGTCAAATAAATTTGACCTTTACTATTTAAAAGGTCAAAATACCCTTTACTATTAAAAGGTCAAATATGTAATTTTCTTTCAAATTTTCCAACATTTTCATACTTTTATGAGGAGTGGGTTTTTCAACCATTGTTGAATACTTTATGTGTTGCAGAAGAGTCATCCATTTCTTTTAAGTAAATTTTTAATTATAAAATTGTTTGTCAAGAACTTGAAGATCTTTTTTCTTTCTCGCTCTTCTCAAAGTTGGGGGTTTGAAGATTATTATTTTAGTTGTTAGAAAAAACTAATACTTTTTTGCAGATATAGTAATACTTTTATGTGGGACTATTTATTAGAAAAATTAATACTTTTCAATGAAATTACTAAAAAACTTTCAGGGGAAAAACTAATATTTTTCAGGAGAACTACTAATACGTATCACAAGGACACTTTTGACGGGAAAAAACTACTAATTTTTAGGGGATTATTAAATATTTTCAAGTGAACTATGTATTAATACTTTTCAAAGAGACTACTATTACTTTTCATATGAAAACCTAATACTTTTATGCATTCTCGTGATACTATATCACTGTCCAATATTACACAAAAAAATTAATTCTTTGAAGTGGACCACGCACTAATACTTTTCAGAATGACTCCTAATACTTCTCAGATAGACTAGTAATACTTCTCAGATGAAAACCTAATACTTATCACTACCAATATTACAAAAACTAATAATTTCAAGTATATTACGTATTAATACTTTTCAGAATGACTGCTCATACTTTTCAGAATTAGGACTGCTAATATTGGTTCCTAAATATTACAAAAACTCCACTGCTAATAAATAAAAATGTCACATGCCACCGGGTTGGTTTTGAGACCCGCCTAACAAATTTTGACCCGTTAGACCGTCTGACAGGAATTTTTGTCCATTACTATATGTGGAGACTTTTTTTTAAAAAAAAAAACTCTAATTAGTAAAGCCATATACTCGATCCATAAAGGGTACTCCGAATTGAGGCCATTTTTTTTTTATAATTCATGAACAACGTTCTTATGCAATACATAACCGCAAGATATTATTGATAGAGCTGTTAATTTTTGGCCCAGCTCAAGTTTTTATTTTGGCCCGGTGAGTCGGCTATGGGCCGGTCTATTTGACACCTCTAATTATTGACCTATGGTTGTGTAAAATGTCACTTTATTACAATACATGATCAAATGATCAAGTGATCGCACCATCACGACTATAGAATCTATCCACACCAATGTCTTCAAAAGTTCAATTTGTCATATCAGCAATAATAAGGGGATTATTTAGATTTATGGATAATTACAAAAACACCCCTGAAGTTTTGCCTAATTAATTATCTTTCAAAATTACAAGTAAACACAAACTTAAAGGAAGTGTTTGTAACACTATAAGGGGGTATTTGTGATTTTGAAAGATAACTAGAGTTTTCTGTAGTTAGGCTAAACATGGGTGTTTTTGTAATTATTCCTTGCAATGAGGGGAAGATGTTCTTGCTATAAATAGAAACCCATGATGCCCTCTTAATTTCTTCACATTATAATCCACTCTGGTTGTGTTGGAGGAGTTCTAAACATTTCACATGTTTCCTTTTTCTCCTTGCCACTTTCTACTTCAGGGCTTGAGAATCATATATATACACTAAATTCTTTTATTATCTTCTTTTCATTTTCATCTGATGCAGATTTAGTTTTCATTTCCTTCTTCATATTTTAAAGGGATAATCACAAAAACACCCCTGAGATTTGGGCTAATTACAAAAAAAAAAAAAAAAAAACAGAGATGTTTCAAATTACAGAAAAACTCGATCAAGTTTTATTATGTGTTAAATTTAAGGGAGTAATTGTAGTATTTTTATAAATATCAAGTGGTTTTCAAAATATTTTTTGCTTACGAGTGGGAAAAATGTAAGACGAAATCAAAATCAAAGAGTTTTTTTGTAATTTTCAAAAATTTCTGGGTTTTCTTGTAATTACCCCAGACCTTAGGGTATTTTTGTAGTTATCCCTTTTTTAAATACTCAAGTTAGCTATTAGGGGTATAAATTCAACTAAAATCGTATTCCATCTAAAAATTATTTTCTATATAGTTTGATCTGCGATGAAATTTTGGATGAGAGTTGAAAAAGTACAATAAGAAATAAAACTTCATTTTAAAAAAAAAAAAAAAAAAAAAAAAACTTCATTTGATAAACTTTTCTGCCCCCTTCTTGGTGTGTTTTATCTTGAACTAATTAGTTGGGCCTCTTTGAATATTTTTGGGCCTCTTGTGGTTGTACATTTTGTTGGGCTGAGATTAAATATCTTTAACTTAGCTAATATTGTCTATCTTATTTATTTTTATCGAAGTTATTGTCTATCTTATTAATGTGTTTGATATGGCCTCTTCGCAAGTTGGATTTTTTCTTTCAACTTGTAAAACATTTTAATTCCAAATACGGCCTAATTTGATAGAAGTCCTTAGCATAATTGATCATATACCCAGGGCATAGGGGCACTGCTAAGTTTTGACAACTACACTAGTAGTTATTTTGTGAAATAATTGCTACATTAAAATTAAATATATTATAGGAATAAGTTAGTTAATTCCGTTATGAAATTTTAGATAGGAGAATACACTTGAGTATCAATATGTTGAAGAATTATCCTTTAATGCATTGGCTCATTTATAAATTAAACCATGTATAATATGGAAGATATAACATAATTAAGAAAAATGCTGAAATAAACCCAAAAATTGTCAAAACCATCAATAGGAAATGTGACAATAAAAGTCCAATATGAACCTCAAAGATGGCATAAAGAAAGATGAAATACAGTCTAAAAGAAAAATGGAACACAGTCTAAAAATATGAATATAAGGGTTGAAATTACGTAAAATGTTCATTTCAAGCCCCTTACGGCTTGTTTGGTTGGCTGGATTCAGTGGGATTAGGGTAGATACACGCAGTCCTCTGTTTTGTTAGCATTATAAGGGCCCATGATAATTTGAAGAGCTCGTGACTATATCCTTAAAATGGCTGATATTTTATCCTACCCTCCCCCCATGATAAATTTATCCTGACTTTTGGTGGAGTTGGTTTTACTTAACTTTCCCCCATACTAGCTTCACAATTACCTATATGCCCTCATTTTGCATCCAAATTACAAGACACTCCCAAATAAATAATAACAGATTTCTCCTATATTCAACCCTATCGTCGCTCCACCAAATCTCAGGTACTGTTCTTCAATCCCTATTTTTTTTTTCAACATATTTTTCGTTTATCGTCCAAACTTGTACACCGATGATGGCCCTCATTTTTGTGTATGTTATTAGGGATACAGTGTGAAAACTATAAAATTACATGGACCTGATTTTTTTGTCATTTTACAACTTCATCCTCTATGGTCCTGAATATGAAACGATGGATACAGAATTTATCCTAAAGTCCCAAAATATGTAATAATAAATACCAAACACAAAATAAGATAGTTATGTACAGTACAATCCAATCCAATCACAAATGCTTATCCTATCCCAACCAAAAAACAAATGAGCCGTTAATAGATTGGGGTCATCAGGTGGTGAAAACCTAGGGATGGCCAAATAGAACCGAAATCGGGTTCCAAACCGGAACCGGAACCGTGGTCAACGGTTGCAAAACTAGAACCGGAACCATGTAGCCGGTTCCGTAGTCTCAAAAACCGTGGAACCGGCGGTTTTAACCGTCGGTTAGAACCGTAGGTGGAACCGTGATGGAACCATTTTTTAAGGTTAAAACCAATAATTTTTTTTTGATAAACATATGCTAAAGGAAATTTTAAATGTTTATTATGATGTTTTATATTTGTAACTATATAAGACACGTTTTATAGCAAATGTTGTAAGTGAACTACATGAAATTTGATTCTTCTATACTCTAATAGTATATATGGATAGTTTAATTTTATTATTAATATGAAATATAATACTTAATTGAATATTAAGTGAAATTCTTTTTCTTTCCTTTCCTTTTTTTTTTAAACTGAAATTGATAAACTATTTTTAAAAAATCAAAAAATTATCAAAAGATAAACAAACGGTTCCGGTTTTAACCGGAATCGGAACCGTGGAGAAATCGGGTTCGGAACCGTCGGTTCCGGTTTTGGAACCGAAACTGTGAGGAAACAGTTTCGGTTCCGGTTCCTCCAAAATGAGGAACCGGAACCGGCGGTTTTTGGAACCGAAACCGGCAGTTCCGGAACCTTGGTCACCCATACATGTACCTCGGATCAAATTCGGGTTATGTTTAAGATACATCACAAATTAAATAAAATATAAAATAACTATATTTTAAGACAAGCTAACATCGTATTTGATCGTGTTAGTCGTGTTCGTGTTAATAACTCCATTTTAGGCTCATGTCGCATCAGGAATTGCCACCACTATGCCCAAACATTGGTTCATCATAGGGTATCAATTTGGGTCATTGAGTTGGGTTCATGTTTGGTTTCAGGTTATGCCCAAAATACATCAAAACATTAAATAAAAAAATAAAACAACAATATTTTAGACAAATTGATAGATTCGTATCAGATTTGTATTAGTCGTGTTTGTGTTTAGATTAAATTCGTGTTTCTCTCAGTTTACTTCTGACTGGACGGTCCAAAATTGACACCCATAATTCATCATATGCATCAGTTTGTTCTCAATTATTGATGAAAAGGAATTCCTCAGTGACAATGGAACGTGTCTTAGAGCATTCACATGATTGGAAGAGTTGTGCCATATTCCACACGACAACAATACAATTTCCGTGTCAAAAAGAAAGAGAGGAATTAAATAAATAGGAAGTGTCCAACACAAAAGTGTCTAATGCTAGGGGTGTTCATTTTTCGAATCAATTCGAGATTCGATTTCGACTCAAATTCAATCTCAATTTCGAATTAGGATTTTTAAATTTCAATCAATTTCGAATCAACTCGAATTTCGAATATGAATATTTGAATCGAATAACGAATTGGGGAATTTTTTTCGAATTCTATTCGAAAATCCTAATTCGAGGTGAAATTCGAATAAATTCGATTTGAATATCGATTCGATTCGTATTTCAATTCGAATTCGTACAGACGATTCGAACTCAATTATATCCAAATTTAATTTATATATTATATATTTTAAACATTATACATATATAAATTACATATATGCAAATAGAAATAACATAATTAGTTGATGTATAAATAATATTTAATTTCACATGGTTATTTTAATAAAATTGTTGCAGTAGAATCATATTGTTGGTCATAGCTAGTTTCAGTGTTTCATAATTCAATTTCATTTCAAAGTCTCATTATTTTTGTGTAGTTTTTGAATTGTCTTAAGATGTGAAGAACAATGTGTTTTTTACTTCAAAAAAAGAACAATATGATTTTTATTTTAATAGATTTTAGCCTAAAAAATATTGTCTTTAGTTTTTGTAATATCTTTATGGTAACAATATAAATTTGATGATTTATATGGTTTGCTTATGTTATTGTTTCATTATAGAACTCTTTTGTTAAAAACAAATTGAAATTTTGCTTGAAAAATATGGGTTTTGGATCCGAAAAATATGAGTCCAAATACAACTTTGCCCGTTTTATTTATAAATTTGGATTTTTGGATTGACTCGAATTCGATTCGAAAATCGACAAATCCAATTCGGTTAAATTCGATTCGAAATTAATCGAATTAGGATCGAATTTCGAATTGAGGTTTCAAAAATTCTATTCGATTAATTCGATTCGAGGAAGTCGAAGAATTCGAAATTCGATTCGATGAACACCCCTATCTAATGCCAAGAAAAAACAAAATGATCAAATATAGTTTTATATTTAAATAATCACGTTCACACTGTTTTCTGTTCTAAATTTTTTAATCGCGACCATGATTTGTCAAGAATCAAGAGTTAATTATTAAAATATAATCATATAATATCATAATATACATTTAATTAACTGTTTTGATTGATTTTGGATTGGTTTTTTCTTTTTTTTTCCTTATAGTTTCTAAACATGTTTAGTTTGTATAAAGATGAAAAAAAATTAATAATTTATAAACTAATATATATCTTTAAAAGTATGGATAATTACAAAAATACACTTAAAGTTTAGCCTACTTACGAAAAAACTCAACTATATTTCAAAATCACGAATACCCCCTTCACATTTATTTCTCTCTTACAAAATCACCCTCAGGAGAGAGGGTATTAATCAATGTTTTGAAAATCCCAGCTCAATCCCGATTAATTCCCCTTAGGCGCTAGACCCCCTTGTCCGCCTACTTATTTTCCTGATTAGGCACCGCCTAACCCCACTCAAGCTCTCATAGATGGTAGGCCCCAGTCGGCCGCCCAACTAGCGCCTAGCGCTTTTTAGAACACTAGTATTGGTAGAGCCGTAGGGGTGTCAATCAGGTCAGGTCCGCCGGCGGCTGCAAGGGGTAAAATTGGGTAGGGTCGGGCCTGAAAATCCATCGGTCTGATTTTTTTCACGGCCCAGTCTAGCTTGTGTAGTACATTTTATGTGGGGTCAACTGAGCCATGGGCCCATTAGTCCGAGCCAAAATAGGCATGGTTCCTTTAAGGCCTGGAAATTCTTGGCCCAACCCGGCCTTATATTCGGGCTGACCAGGCATGGATTGACAACTCTAGGTATTGGTTGGGTAAATGTAAAGTTCAAGGTGGAGTATGTAAAGGGTATTGCAATTTTGAAAGATGGGTTTTTTTCTGTAATTAGGTTAACAGTAAGCGGTGTTTTGTAATTTTGCTAAATATAAGGGGTGTTTTCGTAATTCTCCCTAAAAATAGAGCACAAAATGACTAAACCATTTCATCTTCATTCCCTCTTCATTTAACAGCATTCGAGTATTACACGAAAGTATCCTAGCATAAGACAAACAACAGGTCTCCACATTAGCAAATTAATGTCCAAAACTTGAGAGTAGCCAAATTCCAGTGCACTTTTTCCGACCCATGTTGAAAACGTTCTTCTTACATGGTCTAATAATTGCTGGAAATTAGACTAAATAAAATCAACTGCATCACCACTAGGAAATCCAAGCATAGTAGAAGCAGCTCTTCCAGGTTCTTTCTTTTAATTTCTCTCTTATTTATTTTCTTATGGGTTTCTTCTATTTTCCGTAGTTTCGTTTCCTAATTTTTCCATGCATTCTTGATTTTTCCGCAAATTAAATTTTTGCTATGATTTATTAAGTAAAAGGGCTATAAAATCCTGTTGAATTCTTGAGAATTTTGACCGTACGATTCCAAATTTATGGTTCTCATTTGGAAATTTATTGAAAGTCTTGATTTTGTCGTCCAAATCTGCAAAACCCTCCTGGTAATGTCATCAGACAGACTTTACAATTTTGTACAGAGCTTACTAATTGTTGGAAGCCACAATGATTAATTTTTCGTAGATATAGGGCGTGTTTGCAAAAACATGTGCTTTTACAAGAAGTAGTTTATTTTAGCAGAAGTAAAAGTAGTTGAGAATCAGAAGTTGACAGAGTTTGGCTATTTACAAAATAGAATTTGAAGCTGAGAATTAGAAGTTGAGAATGTTTTGTGAAAAAGTTGTAAAATTATTTATTTAGTTGTAAAAGTCAAACGATAAGCAGAATCACAAATCTAAAGGACCTATCTCTCTTCTTTCAGATTAGGCAGAATTAGAAGCTGAAGTTGACATTTGCAAATATAAAAAAGTGATTTTTCAGTTAAAAACTGGGAAATACCTTTTCTTAGTGATCGCAAACACTCTTTAACAAGGGGCGGAGCTAGACGTGTAATTTTTTTTAAATGAGTAATTTTGGGGGGCTAAATCAATGAAAAATTAATATTTAGTACTAAAAATTAATATTTTAAAACAAAATATACATAGATATAATTGATTTTTAAAAAAATTGGGGGTGGGGGTGGGGGTCCCTTTAGTAAGGAGGATACGCCCCTGCTTATAATCAACCAGATTGCAAAATATTTGGTTAATAAGTTGTCAAAATATTTTCATAAATTAATATTAAGTAAAAGGGCTATAAAATCCTGTTGAATTCTTGAGAATTTTGACCTTACAATTCCAAAAATATGGTTCCCATTTAGATTTTTTTTAACGAGGTTCCCATTTAGATGCAGGGCGTGTTTTGAAGAAGTGATTTATTGTAGCATAAGTAAAAGTAACTGAGAATCAGAAGTTTGTAGCGTTTGACTATTCGCAAATAGAATCCAAATCAGAAGTTGAGAATGTTTTGTGAAAAAAGTTGTAAAATTGTTTATTTGTGTGTAAAAGTCAAACCATAAGTAGAATCATAAATATAAAGGACCTATCTCCTTGTTTTAGATTCTGAAATGAGGCAGAATTATAAGCAGAAGTTGACATTTGCAAACATAAAAAAAGTGATTTTTCAGCCAAAAGCTGAGAAATACCTTTTCTTAGTGATTGCGAACACTCTGATAGTCAACCAGATTATAAAATATTTGGTTAATAAGTTGTCAAGATATTTTTATAAATTTCAAATTGGAATCAAAAGCATAATCAAAAATCTAAATCACGCATCTCCCGCTTTTAGATTCTGATTAAATATTGATGTCGAGAATCATAAGTTGACATTTGAAAATGCCAAAAAACTACTTTTTTTCAGCCAGAAGCTGACAATCACTTTTTTTAAGTTTCCACAAGCACTCCTTTAACAAGTTTCCACCACAAATTGCTGCAGATATGTTTGCCCACATAGCATTTGGATTACTTGTGAGTTTTGTGGGATATGCTTATCTAGCCATAAAACCTCCCTCTCCCAAAATATGCGGCTCGGCAGGCGGTCCACCGGTGACCTCGCCAAGGGTGAAACTTGATAACGGGAGGCATTTGGCGTACAAGGAGAGGGGTGTTGCAAAAGAAGAAGCCAAACACAAAATTATTGTTTCTCATGCCTTTGGTGACTCTAAAGACTTCAACTTTCCTATTTCCGAAGTAAGAAAAATCTATTGTAGTTTAGTTTTGAAGCTATTGTTATAATTGCTAATGTGATTTTGGAGGATTCCCGGTTTTTTGGAACTATGATAGTGAGTTTGAAACAACATTCTGATAGAAAGAGGTGAATTCCTTTTTGTGCATCCAATGATATCTCTCATTTCTCAATGTTAACGGCGAAAAGAGTTTCTATACATAAATAAGTTTGATTAGGAGACTGAAATATAGGTTGATATTTACATACCTTATTCAAATCACCAAAATAAATTTGATTTTTCATTTGATAGTGTCATGACATCTACAGCCGGTCACTTATCGTTTTGTTCAAGTTATATACAAAGGAAAGTCTAAAGAATAAGTTGTTTTGGAATATAGGGAATATTTGCAATCACTAACAAAAGTACGTCTTAGATTTTGGCTGGAAAAAATCACTTTTTAGTGTTTGCAAGGGTCAACTTCCGTCTGATTGTGCTTTATTTAATCAGAATTAAAATCAGAGAACATGTGCTTTAGATTTCTGATTCTGCTTCTGGTTTAACTTTTACAATCAAATGAATACTTTTACAACTTTTTCACCACACTCTCTCAACTTCTGATTCTATTTACAAACACTACCAATTTCTGATGCTCAACTACTTTTACTTCTGCTACAATAAATTATTTATTCTAAAAGCAGAAGTTTTTGCAAACACTCCCATAATAGCCAAGGCTCAAGATAATCCACCACTATTGTATAGACTGCGTAGTTCTATCAGAAAAAGTCCCCAGACAAAATGTTATCACCCTGTCAATGACAGTATATTTTTCTTCATTTTCTTAAATTGAGTTTAGATGAAAAGTTTCTTATTCATTTTCTTTGTTCCGTGATTACCAGGAAGTCCTTAAGGAGCTCCAGATATATATCGTAGCGTTTGATCGTGCTGGTTATGGAGAAAGCGACCCGAACCCTAGACGGTCCGTGAAAAGTGAAGCATTTGATATTCAAGAACTAGCTGATAAATTGCAACTCGGCCCCAAGTTTTATGTTATTGGCCTCTCTATTGGAGCATATGCCGTTTACGGCTGCCTAAAGTACATCCCACATAGGTAAAAACTAGCCACAAATAATTCAATTCAATCTTCTTAATTGCTCCTTTTACAATTCAAATGCTCAATCCATTCGGGGCTTATATCAAATACAGCTTTTTAAGGGGTGTCTGCAAGACTGCAACACTTAAAAAAAGTGATTGTCAACTTTTGGTTGGAAAAAAATGTAGTTGTTAGTGTTCTTAAATGCCAATTTCCGCTTCTGATTTTACTTCTGGTTTGATTTTCACACAAATAAAAGTACTTTTACAACTTATTCGCCAAACACTCCCCAAATCCTATTCAACTTTTAGTTTCCACTTACAACACTACCAAGTTTTGATTCTGCTATGATAAATCACTTTCTCTAAAAGCAGAAGTTTTTTCAATTACGTCGTAATGTTTTTTTAATTGATTGATATACATCCAGATTTCATTGTTGAAGGTTATCAGGAGCTGCCCTTGTGGTTCCCTTAACTCATTTCTGGTGGCGTTGCTTTCCCGCCAAGCTATCGAATGAAGCCTTAAACGGGCTGCTCGTTCAACAACGGTGGACATATCGGGTCGCGCGTTATACGCCATGGCTGGTCCACTGGTGGATGAATCAAAAATGGCTACCATCTTTAAGTAACTTGGTCGGAAAACCTGATCCTTTCAGCCGATCCGATTTAGAGATACTAAAACAGTTGGCTGGAGCTCCAAAACAGGATCAGGTATACTTGAATCCTGAGCTAGCTATTCCTAGTTTTATTGTGTAAATTATAATTACAAAACTATCCTTGAAGTTTAGCCTAATTACAAAAGAACCAATTATGTTTCAAAATTATAAATGCCCCATTGAGGTTTGTATTTCCTAACAAATACCCTTCTTGAGGGTTGTTATATGGAAAAGAAAAACAAATGTAACGGGGGTATTAGTAATTTTAAAGATAATTCGGTTTTCTGTAATTAGGCTAAAACTTCAGGGTAGTTTTTGTAATTATCCTTTATGCAAACAACTTTGGAAAATTCCGGGATAATTTCATACGCTACTCTTGAGATTCCTTACTTCATTCCTTTAAAATGTAACAAATACCCCTTGGGATATGACAGATATTCCCTTGAGTTCGTGTTTGTTTTACAAAACCCCGTGCAATAGTTGCAATTTATAAAAGAGATAATTAGAAAGGGAAAAAAAAGGAAAAACTGAGGTTCGGGCTAAAAAAGTAACATGAATTCGTGTTTGATTCGTCTTACATTTTTTCCCTTTATAAACAAAAAACATTTCAAAAACCTCTATGATATTTCTAGTTACTCCCTTGAATCTAAGATATAATCAAACCTGATGGGCTTTTTGGGATTCTCGGGTCTTTGGTAAATTATAAACATATGTCGATGGAGTATTTATAATTTCAAAATAAAACTGTTTTCTTTTTTGTAATTGGATTAAACTTCAAGTGTAGTTTTGTAATTATCTCCAAAATTTATCAACTTTGACGTGATTCCCTGCTTTCTACACATTCTGACTTAAATTCCTACGTTAAATTTGCGGGTTTTCAACTATAACACCCCAGTCATTTGCAAATTTCCAGGGGAAAGTAATACAACAAGGCGTGCACGAGTCGTTGCATCGAGACCTAATGGTGGCATTTGGGAAATGGGATTTTGAGCCTACAGATATCAGTGATCCTTTTCCGAACAACGAAGGATGTGTTCATATTTGGCAAGGATACGAAGACAAGGTATTTCCGTTCGAGCTCAATCGGTATTTATCGCAGCAACTTCCATGGATTATGTATCATGAGGTTGGTGATGCAGGGCACCTTTTGATTTATAATGAAACTCACTGTGAAACCGTTTTTAAGGCACTTGTTTCATCTTAAGACATGTATAGGATGTAACATTTTTATGTTTGCTGGTAATTAGTTCTGCCAACTATGTAAGTTTACTATGTAAATGTAAGAAATGTTTCTGTGTAAGGTTCAGTTATATTTATATAAACTAATAAAGTGTTGCAATAATATTTTATTATTTTGGAGATGTATTAATTAATCGATAAATTAATAATTGAGAAAATATGAAATGAATTACATAAAAAAATTGTTCTGTATATCACTAATATATAATTTTATATGTATGAGTTAGATTCTTTTAAAAAAATGTATATTTAGATAGAAATAAGTAAATGCTATTCATTTGTTTTCAGTGTACTCACTAATTAAAATAAAATTCAATAAAAGTCACTTGCATCTATGGTTCTTTGTACTAGAACTAAATACACATTCAATGTAT
Source organism: Rehmannia glutinosa (assembly GCA_016081115.2). Taxonomy (NCBI): domain Eukaryota; kingdom Viridiplantae; phylum Streptophyta; class Magnoliopsida; order Lamiales; family Orobanchaceae; genus Rehmannia; species Rehmannia glutinosa. The sequence goes on from JABTTQ020000747.1 coordinate 234,867, forward strand.
AATAAATTTCAGATTTATAATATAAACAAAATAGAAATGATTCTTAATATCATATCCAACAATGGATTCTCATCTAAATTGTCTCTGATTTTAGGCATGACAACAGATCTAGGAAATACAGACACTTCTTTGAGCTTGTCGTACCTGTATTAGATACGTAACCGATACGATACTATGTCCGATACTTCATTAATACATCTACACATGGAAATAGATAAAGTTTATTATAATGTTTTTTTCTAGTATTTTTTTGTGTACCTACGTGAGTTATCACATTTCAGATTTGAATGTTCGTGAAATTTTAGTTTTTTGTGCTCGTAACATTGTTCTTTTACTTGTACTTAATACGTTTGTATTTTCGATAATATAAAAATATATAATTTTATATGTATATATATACCGTATAAGTATCCCTAAAATTTCAAAAAATATCATATTTTCGTACCCGTGTCGTATCGTATCCGTGTCTCGTATCCGTATCAGTGCTTCATAGCAACAGATTTAAATAAGGGTCTATCTAAAATTATTATCTTTTTATTTTATCAAAATTACTAATTTCTTAAATTGGCCCGAGTTGGGACCAAAAAAAACATTTTTTTAGAGTGATTACTAAAATTTATGGAGATCTTACTGTAATTACAATCATGAACAGTACTGAAAACCTGGATATATAGATGTTTGTCAAACACTTTTTTTGGGGGGATAAAATATGCCTATTTTCTCTAAGGGATATGCCTATGTTAACCTTGGTTATTGGGCTTACACATTTGGGCCACATTAGCCCAAATATATTGGGGCAAAATACCATTGGTTCTTACTAAAAATAATATTGGAAAAGGTTATTATTTATCTAGTAAGCCAAGCCACAAAAGTTATTGAGGTATGTTTTATGATTTTCCCGCAATGATAAGCACTTCTATAAATAAATAAATACATTTATAAATTTTTTATAAATTTTTTTATTTTCAACTTTTTATTCTATTTGTAAACACTATCACAGAATCTGTCTCACAATTATTATATTTTTCGAACGAATATTTTTTATTAGAACAACTCAAAATGGAATTACAACCACAAATGTAATTAACCTGGCTGGTCGACTTGACTAAAGAAAAGCCAAGTGGGGAATTGATAAGACCAATTCAAAGATAAAATTTTAGTGTTACAAATTTAAAAAAACATAACAAATTTAAAAGAAAGTGTAGATGGAATCTTGATTTTTGAATTATTTTTATCTCTTAGATTTATTATCTTTTAAATTCAAAAATATATACTCTGAACTAATAGAATATTTCTTAAAAAAGTATCTTAGGATATATTTGATATTTTCCAAACTATTTGTGAGCAAATATTTTATTTTTGGAATTAGATTTTATTTTTTAGAATCTTGATTAAATTTGTTATCTTTTTAATTTGTTATAGTTTAATTTTGTACATAGAACTGCCACATAAATAAATTTGATACCGCCATGTGGAATGGGAGAATGAAAGTTGACAAATATCTAAACTTAATAAGGTGATGCCATGTGTCAACTTTTTTTTTCTTTTAGTATATAGGGTAGATTATTGACACACTATATATGTAAATGTAATGAATTCCTATATATTGCAATAGATCTTGTACAAGCTATGCATCTAAATAGAGGTGGGAATTCTTGAAACGACATGATAACAGGCCACTAAAATGATACGAAAATAGTGGGTTAGTATTTAGTCTTATCATGGACACGAAAGTTTCGTGTCGTGTTCGTGTTGTATCAGCGTATACACGATAAGAACACGAACACGAACATGATAGCTACACGATAATGAAATGATTACATGATAGTGACACGATAATGACACGTTTGCCTGTTAACGACATAATAGTGACACGATAACCTGATATTTTGTAGGAGGCAATGAGTGACACGACACAATTACAAACACGATTACAGAGATAAAAGGCACGATAAAGCACGGCACGACACGATATGACACGACACAATAGTACGATAGGAACACGAAATTAAAAATTAATTTAAAATTATAATTATTGTTATATTACAGATCAAGTAAAATAGATAACACGAAAACACGATAGTGTAAACATTTAACACGACACGATAACACGATTTGCCACCCCTAATATTTTGTATGTTGTATGGTGTATTGTCGTGTAATTTCGTGTTATATCATGTAATTCGCTATCGTATTAATGTGTAAATCAATTTCTTTTTTGTTTCGATTTATTGTGTCAAAGCGTATCGTCGTGTCGACACAAAAATTTTCATGTTCGTGTTCAGACGAGCGCATCCTTATCGTGTTATATTCATGTTTAGCTTTATCGTGTTCGTGTTATTATTATCGTCGACACGATAAGGACACGTTACACGATTTGCCAGCCCTATATTTAACATAGCCTTCATAAGTATTTATTAATGTAATAATTACTTAGTGGTAATGCAATTAGCTTAATTAAATACTACTTAACTAACCTACGATGTCCCCTCAAAAAAGGAAATTAAAAGCCCTACGATGAAGTCAAATATGTGGGGACAATATGCAAGTGCGCTTAATTAATTTCTGATATTTACTTCTTATATGTATACTTTTACTGTTGATAATTAAGTTGTCACCATATTATATATTCTCGTTTTCCCTATTTCCCCCTACCCAAGAAAATGCTCCATCTATTACTTTATTATTACGATATAAAGTTGAATTACATAATCTTTACACACATTTTTATCGAACAAAATTATCCCAACTAGCAGCAAGTGTTGGCCGAGTCGTATATAACTAATTTACGCTCCTTAGTCTACTGGAGAAAATATAAATCTATTACTAAAATTTTATTTTATTTTTTGTTATTTTGTTTTTTGTTTTAAAAGTAAAGTTGAAAGACGAGCATCTAATCTAATCTAATCTAATCTTGCACTTGAGTTTGGATGAGCTATACATAGAATATAGTGACGGCCAAATTTTATTCATGAATATAGTGACGGCAACTAACATAGTTAGAGATGACTTGATCAAAATGTGAAGAAATGACCGATCAAAAAATAAAGTGAAGAAATGATCTCAATTTCACTTCTCTATATAAACAACTGTTTTGGCAAATTTAGCAAATGCAATTGATATTGCTTGTTTAACAGTTTCATGTATATCCAAAATGGTCTGTCTTGAAACAATTGGAGTCCGGACTACCAAGTCATCTTGAAGAAGATAAAATACTACAAAAATTATTTGTTCATTTACTTATAATTGGTAGTACTACGATTTTCTCCGAGATGACTAAGGTCGGCCAGACTTGAATTAATCATCATTTTTTTCTTCTTTTTCCATAAAGGTTCACATGCACCCTTTTTTCCCCTAAAGGTTCACATGCACCCTTTTTTCCCCTAAAGGTTCACATGCAACACAAATATAATAATCACAATTGTGTGTTCGTGTAGTACAATACTATGTTTCTTGAGTAGTGCAAGCATGTGTCGTGAAGCTGCTAGAACAAATTAACGTAGAGAAAATATCACTGAACCAAATAAAAGTTAGAGGTATGAGCAACCACAACTAAGAGGAGACTCGAGTGGTTCAATTCGAAGTTGTAATTAGTTCATTTCATTTGAGTTTTGTGTTCAACATTCAAATCTATATAGCTAGATGAGTAAGGGGACGAGTAACGTATTCTAATTTTATAACTCAACTAAATTTGAGTAACGACCTTAGTGGATCCACTCAAAATATTTTCCATATTATATTTTTTTCCCGGTAATAATTAATTAACTTAATTTTATTGAAGTGTGTCTTTTGTTGCAATATTCGATTTTCATTTTTCATTTTTCTTTTTTGATTTTTTTTTGTTTCTTGTGACTGGTTTTTTCCTTTCATTACTTTCTTCTATTTTTTTTCCGTTCTTTTAGTTTATTATAAATTAATTTTTCCTTCCACTTTACTTTTTTTTATCGGTTCCTTCCACTTTACTTTTATTCTAGAGAATGAATTTCTTCTCTTTTATTTCTTCTCAAATTTTCTGCTTTTTATACTCTCGCTTTGATCTATCTTTTCTTCTATCTTACACTTTGATGAGCCTAAATGCCCAAGATGCCAAGTTCAAGGAAATATCCGACCAATGAACTAATGGAAAAATAAATTCCAATAGGTTGGGTGACTGCAGCAGCGTCAACGACGATGGAGTTTGGAGGTGGTGTTGGCGATGATGGGTTGTGATGGGATTTGAGGGAGGGAGAGGTCAATTTTGTCTTTTTGCCCGGTTGTTTTCGTCTTTTTTGTAAATCTTTTAGATTTGTCTTTGTTTTTGATATGTTTTTTTCTATGTCTTTTTCCCGGTTGATTTGCGAAACTTGTAGGTGGGTCGGTAGTTTCTATCTTGCAGTACGTGATGTAGCTCATGTTTTGCTCCCCAGCGATTGGTTTTCTCTTGAGCGAAGTTCTCCTTTGACATTTGTGTCCTGGTTCAAGTGGTTCTTTTGTCATTGTGAGTGTAATATTGTTTTGAGTTATGAATATATTTATGTTGTTTTTTTTTTTTTTTGGGGGGAATACCTTCAACCATAAGAACAAAATTAATTTTCTAAGAAATTAATTTTTTAAAAATATTTTAGTTAAAATTTATATGATTTTTTTCTAGTTTTTTATTCGGCTCACTCCACTTTCATGTATTGGCTTTGGCATTGCCTCCAGCCTTCATTGTCCAATGGTAAGCAATATTTTTAAGCAATTACTAATTTTAAAGTTTACCGACTTATACTTACTTGCTTTGGAATTGACATGAGCATTGAGTCTTCGTCGGGTCAACACTTGGCACTCTTAACAACTTTTGTGTTGCAGGTTGAGGTAGTGACTCACTCAAGAGCTGAATTCAGCAGAAGTTGATAAGGGTGTTTTTATGCATGTTTTATGTGTATCTTTGAGTAGGATTTGAGTTATTTTATTGTTAGTTTTGTAAATTTTTATTGTACATAGTTCATATTACTCCGAGGTGCTTTTATTGATGTAGATTGACCATTCGGGACTGGTGAATTTCGGACCATGGATTCATGTCAAAACATACTGGGGGGTTTAAGGATGCAAAAACGCTCGAAATCCCAAGTTAAACGCGTTATTTTGGGGCTTTTTTGGTCCAACACGGCCAGGGTGTGTCGGGCAACATGGCCATGTTCCGCCGGGAGCAAAAATGAGAAAAATTACACAAAACAGCCTACGACACGGCCAAGCCATGTTGGCCAACACGACCATGTTCTGCTGAACAACAAAAGACATAAAACAGTACGGCCAGGGCGTGTTATGCGTCATGGCCGTGTCTGGGACATCTTTTTGCAACTTTTCCATGCGGAAATTATGAAAAACTCACCAACCAAGCTTTTTGATGACTTTTATACACCTTTAGCACCCTATTTTGCTGCAGCATGTCCCCATATTCCCTCAATTATCATATGAATACAAGAATTCACCAACCCAACAATGAATTGGAGCATTTGTTTAGCAAAGGATGACATTATTAATGTGTTATTGCACAAAAATGATGTCTATAAAAGCCAAGAGTATGAGTTGGGGGAATCATTCCATTCAATACATTGGATATTCATTGATTCATTGTATCTAAATTACAAAGCAAAATACATTGAGAGAAGAAAAGAGAGGTAGAGTTGGAACTTGAAGAGCATTAGAGGAGAAGACTTGGAGCTCAACATCATCAACCAAGGAGGAAGTCTTGTATTTGTCTTGAATAAGAGCTAAGTACACCATGTTCATTTTATTCAAATCTTCTTGTGTAGTATACCCTTTTATCAAAGCCATGTGTAGCTAAATTTCTAGTGTTTGAATGTAATGAACTCTATAATGAATTTGTGATTAAGGCTTGTATGTTTTTAATAAAATCTTTGTATTTTGTGTGATTCACTTATATTATGCTTTATTCATTCGAATTGGTATATGCGCAATATTGATTTGAAGTTTATTTTTCACCGGGAAATCGGGAGATTCATGGTGAAATAGAACCTATATAAGTGAAGAGAGTTGTATGCAATCCTAGATACGACATAAATCTTCTGGATTAGGGTCAAACCTAATATGAGAATTCACAAATCATTATAATGCAATCTTGGGGGTTTTAACTAGAAATAGATTTCAGTTAATCAACTTGAGGTTAGGAGTTATTCGCGCTCGATAGAGGGCTTAACTTAAATTGGGAATTTCTACAATCCACAAAACATGAGATTTTATTAAAAGATGATGATTTTTGCTAAAGAGTTTTTGGTTGTATTTTTATCTTGTTAAATCACAAAAACATTCTAGAGGGATTTACATTCAAACACATTTCTAGCTCTTTATTTCTTATTATACAATCTACTTGTATTTGATCTATTGTAAGTTGCAATTATTCCATTTTTTTTTAAACCAACAAAAACTCTGAAAATTACTAAATTAGATAACAAAATGACGGTAATTATTAGTACTTACAATCCTCATGGGAATGACACTCGGTACACAATAATCTATACTATGAAACGATAGGTGCACTTGCCTACAGTTTTTTAGAGTAGCTTTTGAGCCATCAAAAGTACTATCAGTTGGAGTTACCACACGTCATATTTATTTATATTGTTTACCTAGCTATACATGTGATATTATCTATTTATATAGCATACATATGATCCAATATTTTTCCACCTAAATGGTACCAGTTAATTGATAATAGATATTTTTGGCCATTTTTTTGTCATTTTTTTCTTATTTGGCTTAATAATTCGTGTGAACGCATTAGATATTAAATAATGCATTAATAATGCGTGTAAATCTAAGAATTTTTGGCAGTTAATATGTTAGTTTTTCTTATTTGGTGTTTATAATTATTTTTGTAGATGTTAATGTATTAATAATTTTTTGTATTTTTGCATATTTTTTTCCTTATCTGACAAAAAAATCTGTGTGAAAGCATTAAGTTCATTGGAGTTGATTTGATTAGAAAGAGAGTAGTTGAGTTCAAAATAATTGTTGTGAATTTTGCTTATGGTTCATAATTTTTTTATAACATTTGAAGAAATAACTTTATAATTTGTATCTTTGAAATTAAATATATATTTTGTATCAACCGACCTTATGCAGGAAACTAATTTTCAATGTGTTCCAAACAAGATCAAGGATTTCGTGGACAATAAGATTCTATTCAAAGTACATAGTAAAAGGGGTCTAGTAAAAAAATATTACATGTACTTCACAATCATTAAGTTGACTATGTATCCAGAGTTCACATAAAATATTTCAAGCAGCATTTATTAACAGTTATATATTAATAACTTGAGCAAGTCTCTTGTGAGACGGTCTCACGGATCTAAATTCGTGAGACGGACCTCCTAAGGGCTCCGTCTTGAGAACATGAACCATGAAAATAAATTTAAAAATAATAATGAACCATGAAGAAACAAAAATAAACCCTAAAAACATGAAACATGAAGAATAAACCCGAAAAACAAAAATAAACCCAAAAAATAAAAAATAAACTCTCAATAAAACTAAAAATCCTAAAAACCCAAATCAATTAAAAATAAACCCAAGAAACAAATAAAACCCTAAAAATAAATATAAACCCTAAGAAAAATAAAAAAAAAAAAAAAACTTTAAAACTTTGTGTAAGGGCTCGTCTCACGGATCTAAACGTGAGACCGTCTCACGCAAGTTTTTGTAAGTCCAAGGCTACGATAATCTAGAGGGGGTGAATAGATTATCTCCATCTTTCGATTTCGCCCTCTTTTTCAAACCGAATGCTCAAACAAAATAATGAAGGTGCGGAATGTAAACAACACACGCCGATTTAAAGAGGTTCAACCCACCTAGGGCCTAATCCTCTACCACCCCAAAGTATATCCGGGATGGATTTGAAAAGAAAAGAATTTTATTAATTACCAAAATTAATACAAATTCAACTTACAACACCTTGAAGAAAGCACCACACTCTTCTTCAACACCACCTTTGAGATTACCACAATCTCTTCAAGATTACCACAATCTCCAACGGCACCTTGTGAAGATTACCACAATCTTCAACCTTGAAGAATACCAAATTCTTCAACACCTCAACAAGAAGATTACCACAATCTTCTTACACCTAACACCTAGATCACCCAAGTGTGTTCTTACCATGTTAACAGAACACTCACAAGGATATCTTGTGTTTGAATGGCGACCACAAATTCAAGATTACAACTCGATAATTGATAATACAATAGAGTGCAAGTGTAATCAAGAATAGCCTAGACCTCAAAGATGTGAAAGTGATAAGCTATGCAATTTTACAACAAGAATAATGACTATGAAAGACCAAGTGTTTGCTTGAAGTGTATCTTGTTGTGTTGTATCTCAATTGTTATCTTGGTTGCTCCAAAACTTCCTCTATTTATAGGAGATGATTGATCAAGCATAGGCTCCTCTTGGGGATAGAAAATCTCTGTAAAAATACAATTAAAATCAAGAATATAGCTGTTAGAAATCAATCCCACAATTTAAGGAAAGTTGTCTGTTTGTCAAACGGTCGAAATTTGTCAAAACATAGGGCGACGGTCGCATTTAAATAGACGTTGAGAAGAATACACAAAAATAACACAGGCGACGTCGGCCGACGCCTACCTCGGCCGTCGGCCACCATCACCCCAACCGTCCCCTCATGGATTTTGCAAGGATTAAACGACCGTTTCAAACACACTTGCAGTACCGGTCGACCGGGACGGCCGACCGATCGGCCGACGCCTGTCGGATGCCAGCGGCCGACTGCTCTTTTTTTCTTCCGTCTCATTTTCTGTTTCTAAAAACATCTTGGCACGGGTTGCCTATGGGGCGGCCGTCGGCATTTAATTACTTAGAGTAAATATTGTCCAAATTTTGTCGAAAATAAAACTCAAGAGATACTCAAAATTTAGTAAAAACATTTTAAACCGATCGAAGTATTAGGACAACATTTAGAAACATCGTTTGAGAGCGAAAAACCCAATAACGTAAAATCATTAAAAGCGTTGTCCAATATGACGAAAATATACTTTGAGAAAATACTAAGGAAAATATTAAAAACATTTTAAATCATTTAGGAGTATTTGGACAACCTTTAAAAACATTGTTTTGGTGATAAAATAAAATCATCAAAATTAAGATAAGAACATGTATCAAACAATCTCCCCCTTTTTGATGATTACAAACCAAAACAATTTTTACACAAACTAAGAGAGCAATTTTAGAAATGATTTTCCGGTAAAAACATTTGACCGTTTGGAAGCAACCAAAATTTCCAAAAATATTAAAGCAACCAAGTAGGGAGTAAATATTTTCAATAATAAGCACAAGCTCCCCCTATCCACAAGCACATCAAGAATAATGTATGAGCAATAATCCATAAGCTAAAAGCTTTAGCTTTTACAAATTGTTCAAGAGCTTATAAGCTCCCCCTGTCACAAAACAACTTAATGTCCATGCAAACAAGTCCATAAAGTCCATAAAACAACCATTGGACTAAGTTTTCTTCACAACTTATGGCCTTAAAAAGCCATAGCTTGTAGCTTCTATTATGAGCTTTTATTGGCTTCTTTGAGCTAACGAGCCAATTTCTGCTTTTCTCCCCTTTGAAATCATCAAAAAGAATGTTAGGATGATAGAAACATCATAGATATATCAAAGTGCGCCAAAGAGACGATTTATCAACCATTGAGCAATTTAGGCTTAAAAACCAAGGAAAATGGGAGAAATGTATCATGAAGAGTTCATACGCTCGTTTTATTTCCCAAAACATGATCTCAAAGAGTATAGAAGACTTTTGGAAGCGAGAGAATCATGTAGAAGTTGAAATTTTCATTGAAACATTTCATCGAACACATTGTGGGCGTGAAAAATAAAAAGAGTTGTATATAGCCCTTGTAAATGATCCAAGCCAAAAAATTTACATCACCAAATCATACCAATTATCATACAAAACAGCATAACAACTAAGCTCATCATGATCATAAAATAATATCATCAAGTAATAAGTCATGCTTTCAACAATACATGTATCAAATGTCCCAACATATACAACTAAGCATAACAAAGCAATAAAAGAAGCACTTTTACCATCAAGTACTTCATACCAATGATCAAACAATGCTTTAGAGTATTTTTACCATCAAATACTCCATCAAAAATCATGATCATCCACAAGTCATTATCAACTTGCAATATTAACCCTTTCGCCCAACGGCAATTTTCGAGCGAAATTGTTCCGCGGAGCTCGGTGATTTGGGCCCGAGAGAGAATGGGATTTTGAACATCATCACCTTCTTGAGCCACATTTCTTTGAGCGGCTCGAATATCCCTTTGTTCGGCTTCTTCTTGCCGATTTCTTGACGAACCCTCTCCGTCCCTTCTACGCTTGGAGATGGGATTTCGACCGGTGCAATTCTTTGGAGGTGCCATATGTGTAAGATTCTCGATGGTTTAAGAGACTAGATGACGTAATAGCCAATGAGTATGAAGTGTGTATCCTACACAATTCTTAGACAACATATGCATAGAAGATTCAAGTGTAGGCAAATAATATGAGATAACAAAAGGAGCTTATGCTATAAGATTTCATAAGAGATAATAAGCCACATAAGTCTAATGAAAAACTCAAGAGTTTTTAGAAAAACATGCAAGGTCTCTTTTAAAAATATTGAAACTCATAAATATATAAGAGACCTATTTTAAAAAAAATACTTGAAAGATCATTTTGCAATTAAGACACCATTAAAAACATGCATAAAATTAGAAGAAATAAAATGCATATATAAATGGGGAGATACGGTTTACCAATTTCGCCGTTTCCATGGGTTGTGTCTTTCCCATTGTTGATGATGATATCTTCCCATTTGGAAGTCACTTTGTTGATGATGACTTCCTTGATTACTCCATTTCCAAGGTTTGTTACCTTCCCATGGTTGATGGTTTCTTCTTCTTTGAAAATCATCTTGTTGATGATGTCTTTGCCATTTCCAAGGATTGTGTTCTTCCCATTTTTGATTATACGCTCTTCTTGGAAATTTGCTTTGTTGAGAGTAGTTCCTTCTTTGATCAAATGAAACATTCATTTGATGTTTTCTTGGTGGCATGAATTTTCTTCGATTTTTGTTTTGCCGGGTACCTAATAGCACATTGTTTTGTGGTACCCTCATGTGTTTGGGTCCTTTAAGATTAGCTTTGAGACTTTTAGGTCTCCAACAATATTTAGAGCTATTTCTAGCCCGACAAGAATTAGCCGTATGACCCTTTTTGCCACAATAAAAACAAGTAGTAATTCTAGGAGCATAATGACCAATATGCATAGTGACTTGATCCCTTTTTATATGATTAACAACATTAGGCTTATGATCAAGTCCTTTATCACAATTATGAATATCAACAATATTGGACATTTTATTGGTACTCAAGTTGGATTTTAATAAATCCTTTTTCATGCAATCAATATTCTCAACAAGAGTACTATTTTCTTTTTCAAGGTTTCTAACCTTGTCAAGTGTGGTGGTGTGAGCACATGATAGTGATTCATAGGAAGTAAATAAACTATCCTTATCATTTTTCAAAACAATGAATTCCTTTTTCAAATTTTTGTATTTAACAAGTAAGTTTTGGAATTCATCTTGTAGCTCATCAAAATCATTTTGCAAATCACTATAATCATTTTGAATAACAATATCATAAGAAGTAGAGGGTTTAAGACATACCTCATTTTCTTCATTGATGCCCATAAAACAATATTCAACTTCTTCATAGTTGGAAGTTGTAGGAGGCTTATTCCTTAGATTTGAGCTTGTATGATCTTGAGAAGTAGATGCTTTTGTTTGACTTCTTTCATTTGCAAATACTCCATAGATGGCTTCTAATTTTTGCCATACTCCATGTGCCGACTTTATTCCTACAATATGTTCATATTCTAAATTAGTAAATGAACAATATAAAATATTTAAAGCCTTACCGTTTAAGGAGATGATTTTCTTTTCTTCATCATTGAGCTTTTTGAAGCCTTTAGAGGTGTGTGGTGTATTCTTTGTCGGAATGGATTCTCCATTGATGACGGTGTTCCAAATATCGAACCCGCAACTTTGTAAGTAGCATTCCATTCTTTCTTTCCAAAAATTAAAATTCTTGGAATCAAATAGTGGTGGCTTGGTGGTGGAAGTCGGATAGATGAGCTTCGTTCAGTAGCCGTTGATCGTTTCTCTTCACTCGCGATGTGAAACGAGCTTGCCAAAGAGTTTGGCTCGATACCACTTGTAAGTCCAAGCGGCTACGATAATCTGTGAGGGGGTGAATAGATTATCTCCATCTTTTCGATTTCGCCCTCTTTTTCAAACCGAATGCTCAAACAAAATAATGAAGGTGCGGAATGTAAACAACACACGTCGATTTAAAGAGGTTCAACCCACCTAGGGCCTAATCCTCTACCACCCCGAGATATCAGGGATGGATTTCGAAAAGAAAAAGAATTTTATTAATTACCAAAATTAATACAAATTCAACTTACAACACCTTGAAGAGCACCACACTCTTCTTCAACACCACCTTTGAGATTACCACAATCTCTTCTTGAAGATTACCACAATCTCCAACGGCACCTTGTGAAGATTACCCAATCTTCAACCTTGAAGAATACCAAATTCTTCAACACCTCAACAAGAAGATTACCACAATCTTCTTACACCTAACACCTAGATCACCCAAGTGTGTTCTTACCACAAGAACACTCACAAGGATATCTTGTGTTTGAATGGCGACCACAAATTCAAGATTACAACTCGATAATTGATAATACAATAAAGTGCAAGTGTAATCAAGAATAGCCTAGACCTCAAAGATGTGAAAGTGATAAGCTAGGCAATTTTACAACAAGAATAATGACTATGAAAGACCAAGTGTTTGCTTGAAGTGTATCTTGTTGTGTTGTATCTCAATTGTTATCTTGGTTGCTCCAAAACTTCCTCTATTTATAGGAGATGATTGATCAAGCATAGGCTCCTCTTGGGGATAGAAAATCTACAGAAAAATACAATTAAAATCAAGAATATAGTGTTAGAAATCAATCCCACAATTTAAGGAAAGTTGTCTGTTTGTCAAACGGTCGAAATTTTCTTTGTCAAAACATAGGCGGCGACGGTCGCACGTAAATAGACGTTGAGAAGAATACATGCCAAAATAACACAGGCGACGGTCGACGTCTACCTCGACCGGCCGACCATCACCCCAACCGGTCCCCTCATGGATTTTGCAAGGATTAAACGATCTGTTTGAAACACACTTGCAGTGCGGTCGACCCACTGAGGCGGCCGATCGACCGGCCGACGCCCAGATGCACTTGGTCGACGCTTTTTTTTTTTCTTCCGTCTCATTTTCTGTTTCTAAAAACATCTTGTGCACGGGTTGCCCTATAGGGGCGGCTGGTCGACCACGAGACGAAATATTGTCCAAATTTTGTCGAAAATAAAACTCAAGAGATCTCCGAAAATTTAGTAAAAACATTTTAAACCGATCGGAAGTATTAGGACAACATTTAGAAACATCGTTTGAGAACGAAAAACCCAATAACGTAAAATCATTAAAAGCGTTGTCCAATATAGACGAAAATATACTTTGAGAAAATACTCCGGAAAATATTAAAAACATTTTAAATCATTTAGGAGTATTTGGACAACCTTTAAAAACATTGTTTTGGTGATAAAATAAAATCATCAAAATTAAGATAAGAACATGTATCAAACAGTTTTTGCCTAATAACTTTGGTTTCTGATTTACTGTTTTGCACAGAAAATTTGTATATCGGACATGTTAATTTTATTTTATTATTTTGTCATAAGAATCAAATCTTAACTCTAAAGTTATTCTTTAAGAATCCGTTGGCAAAATGTGTCAATCTTTTTGTAGTTGATTGGATCTTTAATGCTTTCAATTTTTTTTTTCATTTGAAATTCGTATATATTAGCAAATTATTGATATAAAACTTTAATAGAATCCTGTTAATTGTTATGAGGATTAATTTTTTTTTTCTAGACAAGATAAAATTGAAGAATGTTAACTCTTATTTTCTAGATCTTGATGATGACAATAGCTTAAAAAGAAAGCTTGAGATAAAATTCTCTAGTACCGTCTATATGAAGAAAACTAGGACATTTATCAAGGAATGATTAAAGTGATATTTGATTGAAATATTTTTTTACTACTACTAGACTCCAGTAATATTTATATTGATTTTGGATTATTAAATTTTTTTTATAGATAATTTCAATGAATAATTCATTATTCATGAGATGTTTGATTTTTATATCATGTTTTTGAAGAAATATCTGTATTTTTTCCGTATTGATTCAATTGATTATGGTATAATTTTATTGTTTAAGATTTACTTATTACATTCATTTTTTAAATATTAGTTTTCACAAGTGTAAACAAATACTAATTAAGTTCAATCCAAAAATATGAATTATCTCATAACTGGACCATTGATAAACAATAGTTGATGCTAATTTTGACATGCTTTGCTTAATTAACAACAATTAATGACTATAACTGTAGAAAATATTAGCATGAAATATATTAAGATGACTAGATTGAAAAAAATAAAGAAAATATATAGAATAAGATACAAAATATTGGACAACATCAATAAAATATTAAAATTCTTCTAACCAATACATGTTTTGGAGTTATCCAAAATTAGTGTTGCTTTGGTAAGTCAATGGCAATATCTTTTAGTAAAGAATATATTTTACTGAAAATTGATTTTGTCACTAATTATTTTTTAAAGAATATATATGTGATAGTTTAGTAAGAAAGAAGAAACAATAAATATTTTCTTTAGTAATATCTAAATATTTTGAACAACTACCTTTTGCTCAAATAATAAGATTTTGTATCTAAAATATTTTAATAGAACTAATTGGGTTTGCTTTCGATATTTTGTTTCATTAATAATATTGATTATTTATTAAAGATGATAATTTAATAATGCTATGTTTTGGACTACGGTCATATTGAATAAATAAGAAATAAAGACGTGTAAAAGATATGTCTAAATTAGAGTGTAGGAGAATATATTTATTCATATTTTGTAATATTGAAAGTTTATTTAATTTAAATAGTTAATACTTTATTTTTTTCGTTCAATTTTTTTTTTTTTTGTATTTATTATACATTGCTTTATTTTTAAGTTTAAATTACTTAATGTACAATTTAAAAAAATGAATTTTGAATTTAATACAAAGGCAAATTAAATAGGGTACAAAATATTCAAAATTTATATGTAGACTCATTTTTATTAAGGATAGTTTTGTCGAGTAGCTATACAGAAAAAAGAAAAAAATTCTCTCTCCACTCTAAGAAAACCCTACTCACCCGTCGCTGCCCCATCCTCATCTCTCTCTCTCTCTCTCTCTCTCTCTCTCTCTCTCTCTCTCTCTCTCTCTCTCTCTCTCTCCCACTTAGTCTTTATTCGGCCTTGCCCCTCCTTTCTTACCATGGCCGGAGACCGAAGTCTCATGGTCTCCCGGTCACTAGCCCATCCCTTTCAGGTGGATGCTTTCTTTCGGGTATAGTTCTTCTGAACTTGGCTTGCAGGTTTATGGGTTGGTGAAAGCTGCTGGCGACGGTTTTTGGAGGTGGTTTTGGTGGAGATAGACTGTGGTGTGGATCCGAGGAAAAGAGAGGCAGATTTAATGCCCTTTGGTTTTTGTCTTCTCTGTAGGTGGTTTTTACTTGTCCTAGCTGATAGTTTTTTTGTCCCAATAAGTGACTTCTTTATTTTCAGTTAATAAATTTGTCCCATTTGTGGGATTTTTCTTAGAAGGCTGAGATGTGCCATTACCTGACGATATGTGACAGAAACGAGATCAAGTTCTTTGGTACTTGTTTTGTCCAGCGCCTTCGTTGCAAAGTTCTGAATCTATGGATTAGTTAGATTTGTTTAGGTTTAAAATTTTGTTTTAGATCTGTATAGGTCTATAATTTGTAGGCTTGCAATTGTTTTATATTTGTTGTTGTAATCAGTTGTAAGTTTTTTCTGTTTAATGAATGAAATTCATTTCGACTCAAAAAAAGAGGATAATTTTGTTTATACATAAATTATTTTAATTCGATTGAGAGGGTAAATTTTACATTTGCAAGTTTAGGGATAAATAAAAATAGGACCAAATTGAGGGGTGTTATTGTATTTTGGCCTATTTATTATTACATAAAAAATGTGTAAAATTATTCAGTCTTTTCAAAGTTCATCATAAAGTTCCTCAAACAAAAAAAAAATCATCATAAAGAAAAACAAACGAAGAAGAAGATTCGAGTTGAATTTACATTTTTATCCAATGGAGAAAAACGTTGTAGGCAGTAGACATTGTAAACGAATGAAGTAAATCGTAGGTAGCGGTGACGTCTTTAAGAGATCGAAGCGGGGATTTGTTTGGAGCTCTCGATTATTCTCAGAATTCTTTCTTGCGGCCTCAACTTCACAAACAAAAACTCCACACCCAAAACTAATAAGAATATTCCCACGCTGGGATACTTCAGCACTCCTTAATGGAAATTGCAAAACACTAAAAAATCAAAATCGGGTACAAGCAACCACTACATACTACTGAACATATAAAACTGATCCGTTTACGAGTTTTGCAAATTAACCGAAAAAAAAAAGACACAAACAAAAAAAAAAACTAATAAAAGAGAAAACTAACAGCAATCAAATAAAAAACAAAAAACAAATGAACAACCTAGCAATCAAATTTAGTAAGTTTGTTTAACTTTTCCCAATCATATTTCATTCCCAACTCTTCCCAATCAACATCCAAATATATTTGGGCTTGCCCATACATTTCTATACTAATATATAAATTTCGTAATACATCACATCAAATATCTCTTCCCCCAGAAACTTCTCCCAATTACCGCTCCACCAAATCTACCGCCATCGAACAGTTTTTAAGTGGAAGTTTTGGGCTTTTGGCAAACACTCCCAGCGGCTTTAAAAAGAAATTGTGATTTTCAAAAAATACAGTTACTAATTTTAGTAAATTCCATAAAAGCGTAATGTAATTTCTGAAATAAAAAACACAACGTAGATGGACAATTTTTTTCTCTCAGAGAGCAGGCATTTTCATGGAGATAAAGACGCCCATTTCAATTTTTTCAAATGAATATGAATATTTACTCACAGCCAGTAAGGAAAAAAGAAGAAAAAGAAAGAAACAAAAATTCGTCATTTACCAGAAGAATTATGAAGAAAACGCCAAATGAAATAAGAAGTCAAATTGACTCGAGTTACAAACATACATCACATCACTACCTCTCTCTCTCAGAGGGTTGTTTGTTTTCGCTCTCTCTGTTTTGCCGTGGGTGAATAATGGCA
Source organism: Rehmannia glutinosa (assembly GCA_016081115.2). Taxonomy (NCBI): domain Eukaryota; kingdom Viridiplantae; phylum Streptophyta; class Magnoliopsida; order Lamiales; family Orobanchaceae; genus Rehmannia; species Rehmannia glutinosa. Next base: position 252,247 of record JABTTQ020000747.1, read on the forward strand.
GGAAACACAAGCAAGAAAATATCAGCTGCGTCAGCTAGGGCTCACACTAGGAAATCCAAGCAGAGTGGCAAAAACCCTTTCAGATTATCTTCAAGTTGGCTTTCTTTCTCTTTACTTTAGTGGGTTTTTTTTTTTTAATTGTTTGTTTATTTTTATACAGGATTTGTGCCTTTGACTTTTTTTTTTTTTGTTACTTTTCCTTTTCCGTTCATTTTCCTCACCAAAGCCAAGATCCAAACATGGCAAAAATGTTTGAAATTGGTTGTCTGGATTTTGAATCTGACAATTATGTATTGATTTATTTGTAATTGTATGAATTTGGGGGATTATGTGTGATTCGTGTGGTTGATAATTAATGGAAAGTGGGTGAATTTCCTAAAGTAGTGTTTGGCATCACAGAAATCTGGGTTTTATGTAGATTAATTTAAATACTCATTGACTTGGCTATCTAGTTTTTAAGTGGTTATGGTTTCTTAGTCTGGGCAGAGAAAGGCTGAATTTTATGAAGGATTATAATTACCTAACAACTTGTTTCCAAAAAAAGAAAAAAAAGGAAACTAATATTCATAAAAAGGTTAACCCGGATGGGATCTTCTATTCCAAAACCGTGTTTCATCTCCTATTCCACCGCACCGATGATTGACATGTGTATAATACTTACCACTTACCATATTAGAACCCCACAATTTCTGCTTGAAAATTAACATGGTAAGTGTAATACAAGTGTCTATCATCCACACGGTTGGAATAGGAGATGAAACGCGATTTTGGAATATAAGATCCCATCCGAGGTTAACCAAGCAGACAAGAACACCATTGACTAGCTAACAAACAAATATTTTGGTTATGATTCTGTATGCAAAACCACCTTGCCTGATTGCATAATTTCAATATTTTACATAATTAGTTGTTCTCAAATTATTATTGTAAGAGTAATGAAGAAAATTGTGTTTGAATAACATGTTCCCACTGTAACTCTCATGTTGTTCACAGATATGATTGCGCCGATAGCAGTTGGAGTACTGATGGGTTTTCTGGGATACGCTTATCTGGCGATACGACCACCTGCTCCCAAAACGTGCGGTTCACCAGGTGGTCCTCCGGTGACGTCACCTAGGGTGAAACTTAGTGACGGGAGGCATTTGGCCTACAAGGAGAAGGGTGTCGCGAGGGAAGAAGCTAAATTCAAGATAATAGTTTGTCATGGCTTCGGTGACTCTAAAGACTTCCATTTGCCTGTTTCTGAAGTAAGAGAAATATAATCTTGCTCGAGTTACAATGCCTTTACTGAATGTGCTATTTAAACTTTTGGGTTTTACATGTATCTGTTGGAAGATTATGAAATGTGAACTTCTGGGACATCTAGTTATTTGTCAATATAATGAAATCTTGGTTTGAATCTAACCAAGTTCGATGCCCTTAATAAAGCTATTGATATTGAATTCATTTGAGAGTACCCATTACATTTTAGGTTGGGTTAATTACGAAAGCTACACTCAGATTTAGCCTAATTACAACAACAAAAATAACAGTTATCTTCTGAAAATACAAAATACCCCTTGACATTTAGCTTACAAAATTGCACCCTCAAGAGGCCTCAAAGGGGGTATTTTTTAGGTAAATACAAACCTCAAAGGGATATTTATAATTCTGAAAGGTAACTGGAGTTTTTCGTAGTTAGGCTAAACCTCAGGGGTAGTTTTGTAATTATCCCTTTTAAGTTTGATTACACATATTGGGTGAGAGTAGCAGCAGCTAACATTTTTTTTACAAAAAGTATGAGGTTTGATCTAATTACAAAAAAACCCAGCTAACTTTAAAATTACAAAAATACCCTCGATGTCTATTTTGTCTAACATTTAACCCCTTTATAAGCTAAATATATTTCGAAATCCCCCTTCATATTTATAAAATCATTGCAGTCTACCCCAAAAATTTTAACACTAAATCAAACCTCAGGGGGTACTTTTTGTAATTTTGAAAGTTAGTTGGGTTTTTTTGTAATTAGGTCAAACCTCAGGGGTACTTTTTGTAATTATCCTTTTTTTTGTCCTAATTTCTTTGGTGAGAAGTCTGAAGGTTTATTTCTTTGCTTTGTTTATCTGTATATGGTTGCCCTATTGTTTCATATTTAAACTCGGGTCTTTCGTTTAAACAAAATCTCTACTCTTTCCAAGTTCCAACATAGGGAATTAATTGATTCCCTGATGCTGAAATTGTCAGTCTTGTTCAACAATTTCTTACTTATTGCAAATTATTCACTTCCGATTTTTCTGATTACTAGGAACTCATAAAGGAGTCACGTATATACATCCTGTCATTTGATCGTGCGGGTTATGGAGAAAGTGACCCAAATCCTGCAAGGTCAGTGAAAAGTGAGGCATTTGATATTCAGGAACTGGCTGACAACTTGCATCTCGGGCCCAAATTTTACTTGATTGGCATCTCCATGGGAGCTTATCCTGTTTATAGCTGCCTAAAATACCTCCCACACAGGTATACCACAACAAATAATCAAATTTAGGGATAATTATATAATCTATCTCTGAGATTTAGCCTAATTACAAAAAGACCCAACTATCTTTGAGAATTACAAATACCCCCTTACATTTGTTTTTATTTTACAAATTGCACCCTCTTGGGTATTTGTTAGGCAAATGAAAACCTCAATGGGGTATTCATAATTGAAAGATAATTGAAGTTTTGTGTAATTAGGCTAAACCTCAGTAGTAGTATTTTAAAGGGATAATTACAAAAGCTACCCTCAAGGTCTGGGTAAATTACAAAAAAAAAAAACGGAGATGTTTGAATATCTTGAAAAAAATGCTTGAAGTTTAATTTTGTGTTAGATGTAATGGGGTAATTGTAATATTTCTACAAATATAAAGGAGGGTGTTTAAAATATTTTTGCTTGAAGGGGGTAAGTGTAATACAGATTCAAACCTCAATGGTTTTTTTGTAATTTTGAAAAACCTCTTGGTTTTTTCCTAATTTACCCAAACCTCGGGGGTAGTTTTTTGTAATTATCCCTTAAATTTAACCTCTCGTGCTCCTCCTAAAAATTGAAATATTGACCCATTACCCATCTATGTTTTTCTTAAAATAGAAATGTGGTGTTTAATATTTCGGTATTTCCCAGTCCCCGTATTCCTATAATATTTCAAATGCCAACTCATCTTTTTTATTATTAAAGGTTATCAGGAGCAGCACTTGTAGTTCCCGTTGTTAACTACTGGTGGCAGTTTTTGCCGACCAGGCTATCGAAAGAAGCATTGGAGAAACTGCTCGTCCAAGACCAATGGGTATTTCGAGTTGCACATTACACCCCATGGTTGTTGAACTGGTGGATGACTCAAAAATGGTTCCCAGCTTTTAGTACTATGGAAGGAAAGCTTGATGGTTTTAGCCGCTCGGACCTGGAGATCCTTAAACAGTCATCTGGAACTCCAAAAGAAGGACAGGTAAATTGCATTTTCCAAATTAGACATGTTTATCATTGCATTCCAAGCTTTATCCGCGAAGAAATAAGCTCATGTATTTCTGTATTTGCCAATAACGCTTAATATTGAAAAAAGAAGAGAACAAAGAGGATGACTAGAATAATGAAAAGAAAACAAAGGAGAATACTTGGGAACTATTAGGATCAATATTCATGTAGCCGCAACTATGAAATTGTAATTTTATGCCTATTTGTTGTGGTAATATTCCTAGATTGCTAAGAAGTTGAGCCTAATTATAAAAAATTGATTATATTTCAGAATTACAATTACCCCCTTGAGGTTTGTATTTACCTAACAAATACCCCTTCCTGAGGGTGCAATTAGTCAAATAGAAACAAATGTCAAGGGGGCATTTGTAATTATGAAAGATGATTGGGTTTTTTGTAATTAAGCTAAACCTTAGGGGTAGGTTTTTTAATTATCCCTTCGTATTTTTGACATTAACTTTTGCCTTGTATCTTTTCATTTTCTTTTCACAATGTTTTCAAGAATGTTAGTCCTTAATGTGCATCACTTGAATATATGAGTACCGAAACTTGATATCCAACTACTTTAGGTAAATTATTGGAAAACATGAACTTACTTCCTAGTTTTCAACCGGTTGTCATCTTCACATGTGCTAATTTGTAACTGTAGTTCCTACCGTTTCACTCTTTCCAGGAGAAAATACTGCAACAAGGCGTTCATGAGTGCCTGCATCGGGACATGATCGTGGGGTTCGGAAAATGGGAATTTGAGCCCACAGATATCGACAATCCTTTCCCTAACAATGAAGGCACTGTTCATATGTGGCAGGCATATGAAGATAAAGTTATTCCGTACGAGGTGAATCGGTATCTGTCCCAGCAACTTCCCTGGATTCAATATCACGAGGTTCCTGATGCTGGGCATCTGTTGATCTACAATGCAACTCTTTGTGAAGCCATATTCAAGGCACTTTGTTCCTCTTAATACATGTAAAGTGATTTTGACTGAAAAATTTTCTTCTTTTATTATGAAATCGAACTATACAAATTTAAAAACTTATGTTGATGCGTAGTCTTGTAAACCTTGAGAGTTGACAAAACCATGCATACATGTAGAATACATGTTGATTTTTTTTTTTTGAAAGGTGTTAAGTATGGATATGTGGTATGGGTTTGGGCCGTTTGGCATACTGCATGAGTGCTCGTTTGAAGTGACCCTAGGTTTAGAGGTGTCGAAATGGGTCGCTCCTGTGTTGGCCCGCCAGGCTTAAGAGAAAAAATCCGGCAGGTTCAGGTTGGTCAGGAATTCAATCAAACATCCATTTTTTGAGGCCAAAGCAACCCTGGCTTCGAAAATGCATGTAAAATGCATCTGGCGAATCGGGCCAACTGGATGGCCTTGGTTTGGGCTAAATGAGATGGGCTAGATCCCATTGGCCCTACAAAATTAAAGCCCAGTGAACATACTGGTTTTGACAATTCTACCTAGCCACCTAGGATGCGAGTTTAGTCATGATTAGAGGTTTTGTATGAGTCCATGCCCGAGTAGTCAATTGATAATTTGAAATTAGGGTTTTGGTCCATATAAATGATTGCCTAGGGATAATTCCAAAAGCTACTCATGAGATTTAGAGTAATAACAAAAAACTCCAATTATCTTTCAAAATTACAGATGTTTGTATCAACAATATAGACTTCCAGATTAAAGTATGCATATGGTAAAAAGGGTTATATTCAATCTGACTGCCTAAGTTATTCCATGTTTTCACTTTTATTATCACTCTTTCTGGTTATATCAATTTTGGTGTCCCACGTTTTATTGTTTAATCACTTTCACCACATTTTATCAAATGTTCGTCAATTTTGGTACCCCATGTTTTAATTTTTATCACTATATATGTAACAAAAGGTGATTAAAAAGTATTACATATAGTACCAAAATTGACATATGTACGACGGAATATAGTGAACGTGATTAAAACCTAAAACAAAGGCACCAAAACCGATAACACCTGAAAATGAGGTCATAAAAGTGAAAATAGTACGTAAATGGGTACTAAAATTGAAAATAATCCTGATTAATACAATAGTCAAGTTCTAATCGATGTGAAATGGCGTTAAATTTTAAAGAACAATGCATGAGAGGGAGCTAGAAAATTAAATTGGAGTACGAGATAGAATTTTTTTCCTTAAGAATAATAGATAAAACTTTTAAAATTGGCAATACTTAAAATTTTTAATCAATTTACAAATAGAAAATATGTCAAATTTAAAATCATATGAAGTTGAGAAGTGAGAACCGATTTAATAAAATGGAAAGTAGTGGGCATTACTAAACTCGCACTATAAAATGCACTCAAAAAGAAAAAAGAAAAAAAAAAAAACTCGCACTATAAAAAACCTTTTTTTGAACTGGGCTGGTGGTTAACCATATGGGCCTTCATTAATTGGACTAGCATGTAAATGAGGCCTAATGGGCCGAAAGTAAAAGCGCCCCTAGGGTTTTTATTGCGCCACTTCTCTTAGACCCACTCATCGACAGTCTCACAAACCCTAATCCGGGGTTTTCTCGTTAGGTGCCTCTCTCGACCTATCGTCGTCTTCTCTTTATTTATCTCGATTAAGCATTTTCAATCATTGAAGTTATACTGATTGTTGTCGAATTATTTGTTGTTGATTGTGCAGAAGTGAACTGGGAAGATAGCAATATCTTGAACCATGAGGTGAGATTAAAGCTTATATGTTTTATCACTTATTTTTGACTGTTTTTTTGCTTGTCAAGCTTTTTGTCCTCAAATTTAAACAGATTCTTAGCTTTGAATAAGTTTTTTGTTGTTATCAAAACTATTTTTTTGCTCTTCAAGTTTTCCCCCCCGAATTTAGACAGATTCTTAGCTTTGAATAAGATTTTTGTTGTTATCAATCACCGATGAGTAGGTTTGTGATGTTACCTTGCTGGCATTTTCGGGTTTCCATTTGCAATTATTCGTTTACGCGAATGAAATTGATAAAGTTAATGAAAGTTAGCTATGTAATGCTAGGGTGTATGAGAGAACTGCTCATTTCCTTTTACCTGGTTCCCATTAAATTTATTTCAAATTTGCACTCAAGAGTATGATATATACTAGATTTTTAGTTCTAACTGTGGAAACAATTTTTATGCATTTTCTGGCTGGATTTTTTTTTTGTTGCTAACAATTGATGTTCAGAGACATTGTTGTGTGGCTGTACTTATGTGGTTTTGTTGGAATGCTTTGCAGTAAGCTTCAGAGTGAGGCCCTGAGGGAAGCCATCTCTCAGATTACTGCAGATTGTAAAGAGAAAAAACGCAACTTCACCGAGACAATTGAGCTACAGATTGGGCTCAAAAACTATGATCCACAGAAGGATAAGCGTTTCAGTGGTTCCGTTAAGTTGCCCCACATTCCCCGGCCAAAAATGAAGATTTGCATGCTTGGTGATGCCCAGCATGTGGAAGAGGTATATTCCCATCCGATGCTTTGTGTACTTGTGTAGAGAAGATTAGATGGTTGCATAGTTTCTGGAAGAGCTTCATTCTTCTCATTATGATTAACCGATAAGTTTGGGTAATTTTTTATTCTGTATAGTCTCTTACCACAAAAGAGATTGCCCTTCCACATTATTTTGGTGTATTAAGTCGGTTGGCCCTTTTGGTATTTATGAACACTTCATTTTGTCAGAATGAAAATATTTTGTTACAGCACTTTATGTGTTTCAGTGTTTGATTTTTCCTTTTGAAGATTTGTATCTGGTTTATTTTTATGACAAGTGACTTTTGTTTTAGCAAGAACTTGTTGCTTACCTTGGAAGAGTGCACATGAGCCACTTAATTTGTTAGCTAGTTTGAGCATATGATGTAATCTAGTTGCTCTTGTTGGCCAGGCGTCTTTTGTTAATTTGGATGATGTACTTGATCTTTATGCTCAGCAGATGCATTATTTGCTGTTGTTTCCATATGAATTATTGGAATTTCTGCTTTATATGAATAAATGGAAAGAAGCCTTTTGCTAGATTTCCTGTTCTGTAAATGAATTTTCAGTGGCCTGCTGTTTATATTGTTTATGATTTTTGTTCTCTATTTTCCAAATTGTTTTTCCACTTACATGAAGTGCAAACATGTCTGCAGGCAGAAAAAATCGGTCTGGAGTCCATGGATGTGGAGGCTCTGAAAAAGTTGAACAAAAACAAGAAATTGGTGAAGAAGTTGGCAAAGAAGTATCATGCTTTCTTAGCCTCGGAAGCTGTTATCAAGCAGATTCCTCGTCTTTTGGGACCTGGTCTGAACAAAGCAGGTAACTGTTTGGTACGCTGGGTTTTTGACTTGAGTGTTTATGTTTACTTTGTTTAAGGTTATGAATGCGCTCTTCATGTTCTCAAAATTGAATCAGTCAAAAGTTTCCTTTTCGTTTTCCCTAAATCTTATATTTTTCGCTATAATACAGGCAAGTTTCCCACTCTTGTGACCCACCAAGAATCTCTTGAGTCCAAGGTGAATGAGACCAAGGCTACAATCAAGTTCCAATTGAAGAAGGTGCTTTGCATGGGGGTAGCTGTTGGGAACTTGGACATGGAAGAGAAGCAAATCTTCCAGAATGTGCAGATGAGTATTAATTTCCTGGTTTCTCTTTTGAAGAAGAACTGGCAAAATGTAAGTTCACCTTCCCGTGTTCTCAGTATTTCCAAATATATTGCTTTTTTAATGTGCTGTTTTAAATAGATCTTTGCTTGTATGTGTTGTTTCATTATCTTTGTGTCAATTATTTATGCATTGATGTATCACTTGCTTCGATTGCCTCCCCCCCTCCCCCCGTGTTGCATTACACCATATATTTATCCATAACCGGAAACTGATTACTGTAATTGATCTGATACGGTCTATTATTTTGTTGATGATGGTTGTGCCATTCAATTTACTAGGAAATTCTATGTATTTGTTTCATGCCTTTCCTCTTAGCGATCTTGGATGCATGGTTGTGTTTTCAACTGCAATTTTACATTTTCCAATTATCCGGGAAAATGGGGTTATGCTTGTTTATGGAAGTTCTTGGTGGAAAATGGACTAATTTTCAGTTTCCAATTTTACAAAGAAATAGGATTTCGGAAACACAACCGAACAATTTTTCACCAATCACTCAAATCTATGTGAAAAAACACTTCCAAAGCTACAACCAAATAATTTCTAAGTAAATCTATGTCAAAATACATTTCAAAAACTATATACACACATATTTTCATTTCTGACACGAAAATTAGTAGTCTGAAAATTCATTTTCCAACAACAGAAACTGGACTTGGAAATACTTTGTATTACAATTGTTTAAGATGTCCCATTTTGGTAGGGAGTAGCGGTGAAATTTCGTAATTTGTCCGTTTTTTCTGTTTGGTTTGAGTTTGCTAAGAAGTTCTGTTTGGTTTATTTATCAACAGGTGAGGTGCTTGTACTTGAAGAGTACCATGGGGAAGCCTCAACGCATCTTTTAATAGGGGGTTGTTTTCCATTTGGAATTCTAGGGAAGTTAAGTTTTTAATGTCCTTTATAACTATTAAATTTTTCCGTGAACGTCTTTTGGTTTTTCTAAGATACTTGTGCTCAGATGAACTTTGGAGAGAGACTTCTATTTTGTTTGTTTTGAGATATGCTTGGTCCGTGCTCAAATAGTTATATTTCTCGTTTTAGAAAAAAAAAACACCAGGATTTTGTTTGCTGTTGGCCTTCTATTCGTTCCATTGCGTCTTTTGTGTTCAAGATCAATATTTGTTCATCAAGTACCTGTTTTGGAAAAATTAATAACCAAATGGTGAGATGAAATCATCAATTCTTTTGAATAATCTGTGGTTCCCGATCTTTGAATGAATGGTTGATATTTTTGGAAGGGAAGATTTGGATTTGGATTTGGATTTGGTGAAAGGGTTTGAAATGGCTGTGGTGTACACAAATAAGTGACTCAATTAATAGCTCAAAATGAGTCTTTCAAAAAGCAACTCAAAATAGGAGTCTATGAATTTGAAATTCAGTATCTAAACAAGTTCTATAAATTTGATGTTATTTATAGATTTGTTATCCTCAACTTCTAATCGTTCATTCTTAATGAAGCCGTAAATTCTAAGAAACACTTTTGTTAAGTTTGTGAGAATAATTTTATTAAATATGAATTGAGTTAAATCATACTAAAGAGAATAAATGATTAAATTCACATTTTTGAAAATACGAATCCAAACTATAGATAGTTTACTGAATTTTTGTTTGGAGATCATTCAATCCCAAACAAGTCCTCACGCGCCGACTCTCACTTTTGTTAAGTTTGTGAGAATAATTTTATTAAATATCAATGGAGTTAAATCATACTGAAGAGCATAAATGATTAAATTCACATTTTTTAAAATACGAATCCAAACTATAGATAGTCAACTAAATTATGTTTGGAACTCTAGGTATAGTTTGCTTTCAAGAGCTCAAATTCGAGCATATAACGAGCCTTTTATGAGTCGAACTCGAGTTTAATATATTAAATGAGCTTTTTACGAGCCGAGCTTGAATTGTTCGCGAACCTAATAATTTTCAAATGAGCTGAGCTCAAACTCAATTATGAAAAGCTTGAGCCGAACTCGAGCTGATCCAAAACTAAACGAATCGAACTTGAGCATGTTCCTGTTCGGTTCGGTTCGGCTCATTAGGTTCCATTAATTATCGGCCCGGACCCTTCTTCTGACGCTAATTTCAATATTATTTATTTATACCATTAAATCTCTATCAAAATAATTTATATTTACAAAAATGAAAGAAAAAAAGAAAAGGTACTTTGTGAAGCCGACGACGGGTCGTGGGCCTCGTGGCCCTCGTGGCCTCGTTGGGCATGCATTTTCAAAAGTCAAAACTCAAAGAGAGCTCAACCAATGGCGGCGCGGCGCCATGCAGCATGGTCGGCAGTGGGCCTGGTGGCTGGTTTTATTATTAGGGTTGTGTTACTACTACTGTTACTACTTTTTTTTTTTGGGCAAAAAATTTTATTGAAATTTTTACAATAATTTATTTTATTAATATTGTTTTACTAAGTTGGGAGTATGGGTTGGACTCGGAGGAGAGAGAATAAATTTAAAAAAAAAAATATAAAGTTCGAACCCTGGTCAACACCTTATAAAGGATGAGTTATACGATTTGATGGTGGGTTTGGTTTTGGTGAGCTTTATATGTTGTTAATGGCGGATAGTGTGAGAGAGGGGAAGAAGAAGAAGCAGACGGATGCGATTTTCGAGTTACATGTGTAACTCGACAATTCGAGTTACAGAAAAAGGTAACTCGAATTCGAGTTACATGTGTAACTCGAAATCAAGTTACCTTTTCAGTAACTCGAATTTTCGAGTTACAACTGACTGCGGTTTTTGAGTTACATGGGTAACTCGGAATATCCGAGTTACTGAAAAGGTAACCTGATTTCGAGTTACCTTTACTGAAAAGGTTCTTGATTTCGAGTTACATAGGTAACTCGAAATTTCGAGTTACATATAACTCGAATTCGAGTTAAATGGATAACTCGAACAATTCGAGTTACAGAAAAATGTAACTCGAATTCGAGTTACATACATGATAGCAAGCCTAAACTGAGTGTTCTGTGTTTTTTTTTACAGATTTGGCGATGGAAATGGGGTTCTGCACAGAATTGGAGTGGAAAACTGAATGTATACTCCAAGCACTACTTGATAGCGTATATCAAGAATGAGTTGATTGAGTCGGGCACTTTAGATGAGTTTAGGAATGGACCGTTTGGGGCGTTTCTGGACTTCGACGATGACGCATACTTTACCACCAAGGGTATGCTCTGTTTGCTCGGTCGACAGATTTTGGTGGAGAGATCTGAGACCGGGGACTTGTGGTTCCGCGTTTGCGATGTTTACGGGGCTACGTTTTGGCCCCTCGGCGATTGACCCATACTCCTCATAGCATATCCCTCCGGCAGGAGGAGTATACCGATTACCGACAGTTCTTCGATGGTGAGTCCTTGATACCGACAAAGGCAGTGCCACATTTCAGAGCGGGTCGTTTCAGAGAGCGACCAGAGGATAATCTGAAGATGGCATATATCTTATTCATCACGAAGTATCTGTTAGCTTTCGATCCGCGGGGTGCCGTCCCGTTATGGTTGTGGACCTTGGTTGAGGATGCCCCCGGATTTAGGGCATTCCCATGGGGGTCCTACGTGTATGGGCGCCTCCTCCATTATATTGATTCTGGGATCCGAGCCCCTGATGATCCTGAGAGAGAGGTCCAGTTTCACATATATGCCTACTTCTACCCTATACATGTATATTTAACATATAAACACGTATTACTTTTAACACGAGCATTTCATATTCTAATAAGGTTCATTGCTTATTTGTTTCGTTTTTTGTTTGATACAGCTATGGGCATTTGAGGCTATTCCTTCTCTTGGTCGGCTCCTTGCCCAGGCCTCTGGGTTGGATGGCTATCCTAGGGGCATACGGGTTAGATGCCCCAAGAGGACCTTCAGTGCAGTGGCATTATTAGTAACTTAGTAAACGACTTTAAATATACCTGATTGACTTAATCGCATGTGGACACGACAATAGATCAAGCTAAAACACTCAGCAAGTACACGTTCTCTTTGCCAAATCTACAACAAAAGAACGCACTCCATCCTTCACAGAATAAATTAGGCTACTAACAGGTTACACGTGCATCTTATCAGCCAGTGCACCTGCTTCTGTCAATCTCTTAGTTGTATCTGTGGTGACTTCATTGTTTATGTTTTGGGCTGCAATTTGACGCTCATGGAACCACTCCTGAATGAGGTTTCGAATAGAATCGAGCAACGAACAAATTGGCAATTTCTCGACCACAAGCTTCAAAGATTAAGAACCTCACCTGCATTCGATGTCATGAACCCATAGCGTCTAATTGGACAGCGTGCACGTGCCCACCTTTTCGTTCCAACCTTAACCAACTCCTCGTAGGCCTTTTCGTTTGCATTTTGAATCAGGGTCATTATCTTCTTGAATCTTTCAGGAGAATAAGTGTACGCGACCTTTTGGTATAATGTCACCACTTGACCTCGATAATTTCTGATATTTTGCCTCAAGTGATATGTGCATATACCATGCACAACGCCAGGAAATACACTGCCAACTGCATTCTTAATACTTTTATGACGATCGGATACAATGAGCAAATTTTCAGGGCATCCATATGTATTGCGTAATTGCTTCATAAACCACTCCCATGACTCGTCCTTCTCCTTATCAGCCACACCAAATGCTAGTGGAAACACTTGTTCATTACCGTCTTTTGTAACCGCAACAAACAACACACCTTTAAACTTGCCCTTTAGGTGTGTGCCATCAACAACAATAACAGGTCTACAACACTCACTGAATCCTTTAATTGACGCATGTAAAGCAATATAAACATACTTGAATCTATCATTGTCATCAGTCTCGTATAGCGCAATGGTACCAGGGTTCTCTTTTTTTAACATGTACAAGAATGCAGGCAAAATCTCCCAAGACTGTACGTGGTCACCGTGTATGTAGTTGTACGCACGATGATGTGATTTTAGTGCTTTGTTGTACAAAATGTCTATCCCATGTTCAGCAGACAAATCAACAATAATATCCCTAGGTTTAAGGGATCGTCCCTCCTTTAGTAATTTTGGCGCAAACAGGGCTCCAATAATCTTCGAAGGCAATTGTCGAGGAGCATGTCTACTTAAGTTGGCTTCACATGTATGAGGTTGCTCGAATTTAGTCACCTTCCAACTTCATCCTTGGATAGCGTTTGCACGAAGTAATAAGGTGCATCCTTTATGTTTGCAAACAACCTCATAATGTGAAGTCGAAGACCGGGTTGTTCTATACTCCACACGATGATGCAGATGGTAGAAGCCCAACTTTGTTACCATTTCTTCCTTGCTTTCAAGCATTGCACCTTTGAATAAGTCACGCTCAATGTTAGGTGGTTCTTGTGGAATGGAATCAGGGTCGGGATACTGATAAGACGTTCCAGGAGCCATCCAAGCATATTTAGACCTAACCATTGGGAGCTCCGTATCAGCATTCTCATTATCTACTTCGTTGGCATCAACAGGAGGTGCTTAATAGATTGGAAATCGTCTATTTCGAAGAACATGCTCGTCATTGTCTCATATGATATCATTGTTCACATCATTCTCTTCACGGTCATCGGGAACAAAATAGTCATTTTTTTCCCATCCAAAGTGATCATAAATCAATCGACGGACTAGTTCACTGTCAATGTCGTACTCTGGATCGTCATCTTTGATAAGGGTCTTTTTATGCATGTTTTATGTGTATATTTGAGTAGAATTCGAGTTATTTTATTGTTAGTTTTGTAAATTTTTGATTGTACATAGTTCATATTACTTGAGGTGCTTTTATTGATATAGATTGACCATTCGGGGCTAATTTTGGTGAATTTCGGACCATGGATTCATGTCAAAACATACCGGGAGTTTAAGGATGCAAAACGCTCGAAATTCCAAGCCAAACGCAGCGTCATTTCGGGGCCTTTTTGGTCCAACACGGCGGGGTGTCGGCTGCAACACGGCCGTGTTCAGCCGGGAGCTAAAAACTCGATTTTTTCGCACAAAACAGCCCTCCGACACGGCGGCCTGGCGTGTTCCCCAACACGGCCGTGTCGGAGACACGGCCTGGCCGTGTTGGGAAGCACGGCCATGTCTCCATGATTCCTGTGTGATAAAAAAGACGGCCGGCCGCCGTTACGGGCGACACGGGCGTGTCAGGGACCTCTTTTTGCAACTTTTCTTTGCGGAATTTGGGGAAAACTCACCAACCAACCCATTTTGGCCACTTTTGTACACTTTTAACACCCTATTTTGCTAAAACATGTCTCCATGTCCCCTCCTCATCACTTGAATACAAGAATTCACCAACCAACAAGGAAAATGGGGGTGATTGTTTAATAAAAAGAAAGTACTATCAATGTATTGGTTGCTATAAAAGCGAGGTTGAAATTGGGAGATAAATTCATTAGATACTCGAGAAAATATTCATTGTATTCATTTCATTAAGTAGAATTGGGATCAAGGGGTCTTGGAGGAGAAAGGGGGCAATATTGGAGAAGAAGGCTTGGAGCAACATCATCAATCAAGAAAGAAGTCAATTGAGATTTTGAGAAAGATAAGTACACCATGTCTACAATACTTAAATCTTCTTGTGTAATTTATTCTTTGGTCAAAATCATGTGTAGCTAAACTCCTAGTGTTTGAATGTAATGAACTCTAGAATGGATTTGTGATTAAGGTGTGTATGTTTTTAATAAAATCTTCATATTTTGTGTGATTCACTTATATTATGCTTCGTTCATTCGAATTGATATATGCGCAATATTGATTTGAAGTTTATTTTTCATCCGGGAAATCGAGAGATTCATGGTGAAATAGAACCTATATAAGTGAAAAGAGTTGCATGCAATCCTAGATATGGGACGACATAAATCTTACGGATTAGGGTCAAACCTAATATGGGAATTCACAAATCGCTATAATCTTTGTCTCGGGGTTTTAACTAGAAAGAGATTTCGAGTTAATCAACTTGAGATTAGAAGTTTTTCGCCTTGAGAAAGGGTTTAACTTAAATTGGGAATTTCTACGGTCCACAAGACATGAGATTTTATTAAAAGAGGTTGATTTTTGCTTAAGGGCTTACGGTTGTATTTTTAACTTGTCAAATCACAAAAACATTCTAGAGGGATTTACATTCAAACACATTTCTATCTCTTGATTTCTTATTTTACAAATCTTCCTTTATTTTTACAATTTATAATTTGTTTTTCTTTTTTTTTATCAAACAAAAACTCTAAAAATTGTTAGATTAAATAACAAAAAGATGGTAATTATTAGTACTTACAATCCTCGTGGGAATGACACTCGGTACTCAATCATCTATACTATAAAACGATAGGTGCACTTGCCTACGGTTTTAAAGGTAGCTTTTGAGCCATCAATCTTCTTCATCGGATGTGTCACTGTCATTCCCTTCACGGTCATCACCAACAAAATCGTGGTCATCATAATGGCCACCACCACCGAAATCATCATACCGCCCAAAATCATTATTAAATCCACCACCACCACCACCACCATCATCATCACCATCCACATGATCATTATTATTGATTCTCAGTTGATGGCCCAAGATAGGAGATTTACATGGACAATTATTGGGCACTACGTGTTGCACAGATGTTGGTTGAGGCGCATCATGTTGCATATAGGTTGGCATGCAATGTGGTGGACCATGTATATAATTCATGCCGTATTGAGAATTATATGGATTTAAGGGCATAAATTGACTGCCGATACCATATGAATACAATTGAGCAGCCATTAGGTTCATAAAACCATGCGGATTGCCATTTCCGGTGTATGAAGTCCCCACCATCCCATGATCTTTTGGTTGCAAGGTCACAAATATTCGGGGATCTTTGAAAATCTCAGCTACTCGTCGAAGATCCCGTTCACACATAATCAAAGACTTAACCTTAGAACCACCCCCAGTTGGCATTAAACAGTGTAATTTGTATTCACACAAACGCCGATCACCATTTACAACGTTATGGACAATATCCACAAACCCACTATATGATATTGTCCACAACGACGTAAAAACGAGTACTTCTTCACCATTCCTATAGAAACTACCATCCCAAAAAACTACTATGGACAATTATCACTTTATCATCCTCCATCCGAAACCAAAAAAAACAGACAAAAAAAAAATCAAATCAGAACATGTAACTTTGCAAAGGTAACTCGAATTCGAGTTACCTTTGCGGGATGTTGTTCGAGCTTATTTCGAACTGTTTTTTTTCATGTCTATGGATTTCAGATCTATTCTACACCCAACCTCAAACTAAATACGATAGTGAAATGAATAAATAATGAGATAGAGAACAAAATGCTTACATTATTTCGAGATTCCGATCGGGAAAATGGGTTGCCGGAAATTCACCGAAATTTTGTCTTTGAAATTTGAAGAGAGAAAGTGAAAGTAAAAGAGAAAAGGAGAAAGAGAGGTAGGAGAAAGAGAGGTATAAGATCCAATGTAATATGCTTAAAGGGTATGAATGTCATTTCACACCCCAAAATGGCTAAAAAAATGTGTTTGAAAAAGTTGGCTATTTTTAATCTTTTGAAGTTGGAAATGGCAAATTTGACCCATTTCCACAAAAAATTATGATAAAAGTTTTTGGAAAATTTTGAGAGTATGAATGGACATGTAATGATGAAAGCTGATTTGATTTAAAAATAGTAAAATAATGATTGAATGTGATTGATAGTTAGAAATACGTAAGTGAGTGAATAGTGAAATTTGTGGGAGAATGTGTAATAATGATTAGTTTTTTTCTGTGAAAAAATGTGTAGATGCGATTGGTGAAAGAAAAAATAATAAAAAGTGAAATTGAGAGAATCAAGGGCGTATCTTTAGAGCCCCCGAAATTTTTGAAATCTATATATTTATATGTATATTTTTATTTAAAAAAATTAATTTTTAGTACTAAATATTTATTTTTTATTGATTTAGCCCCCAAAAATTTTTCGGCCCCTCCAATATTTCGGATCTAGCTCCGCCCCTGAGAGAATATTATATTTTCAAAAAAAATTCATAAATAATTGTATGTTTGGTAAAAATAAATTCCTAAGCAGAACGAAAATAAAATCTCATTCATATCCAATAATATGTTTATAATCTAAATTCTTACATATTTCTTTCATCATTCACTGTTGTCCCCTTGGAAAATAAATTAATGCACCTACTCAAAACACCATTATTGAGTCCAAATTGCAGCTCAAAGAGGCGTTTACGGCTCTCACCCATTTCCAAAAGCCGTCTCTTTTCTAATTCCTCCACCTATAAAATTTCAGTTTTTTCCCTCACGTTTTTTCATCTTCTTCAAAAACCCTTCTTTTACTCCCTCGATATCTCCGTGTTAATTTTTTTATTTTTTTACAACTGTACCAAATATATAGCAGATCCCGGAAATCAGTTTTGAACGCGTGTATCGAGATCGGATCTTGAAACTCTGTAAGGTTCATTTCAGTTTTGAAGTTTCTGTGTTTTTCCTTTTACTGTTTTGCGTTATTTGTATGACTGATCGGTAATTGTTTTGCGTATTTTGAGCTTGTTTCTCTTCATTTTTTTCTTTTCCTGTTCTTTTATTTCTGTTTCTTGGTTTGATCTCTTGTTTTCTTATATGTTCTTTCAGAAGAAAAATAACTTGCAAATCTTGAAGTTAGTTTATATATATATTTAGGATTTATTTTCAGGACTCATTTTAGTGAGGATTGTTTGGGTTCGAAGGGAATTTTCTTTACTATAATTCTTAACAAAATGTCCTGAATGTGATGTTGATTTGGTCAATGATTCTATGATGTGCGTTGTTTTGTTTTTTTAATATGTGTTGTGGGAAAAAGTGTGATACAACAACAACAACAACAACAAACTAAGCCTTAATCCCACTACGTGGGGTCGGCTATACGGATCATATCGCGCCATCGTTTACGGTCATAAGCCATATTGTATGTAAAATCTTTTTTCAAGCTGAGAGTTAATATTTCTCCCACAGACATGTGAAATGATACCCAAGCTTGAATAGTTTGATTCTTTGAATCATTATTTAGAACAATGCAATCTGGGACACCTCTTGTGAGGAAGATTATCTCAATGCTATTATTTTTAAGCTGTTTTAGCTGTAGTATGAATAACGTTTGAATGATTGTAAGTTGCATATGTCAAAATGTGGACATGTATACTTGTGTTCTTCAATTCTTTCGGAAAAATTGAAATTTACGAATGAAAGAGAGTTATGTAATTTTCCATTACTAGAATTCTAAGGTTGATGTAATTGTTTGAAACTCTTTGATGATAGTAGAAGTGCTGCATTTTGTAAGGGTGTCAATCCTTGACCCGACACAAGAACCAGACCTGAAATTACTGAGGAAACACGAATCCTACACGAAGTTACCAATTTGTCTAAAACATAGTTGTTTTATTTTTTACTTAATTTTTTATGCATTTTGAGCATAACCCGAAATTAACCCGATGACTCAAATTGACACCCCTAGCATTTTGTGATTTTTTTCGAATTTATTTGTGGGGTGCCCTTGTGAGGCTTTTTCTTTCTTATTTCACTTTTTCATATCCAAGTTCTTTGCTGACTTTCTCAACATTATCTGCTCATGATATCCTGGTGTTGTACAGTCTAATATGTTGTGTAATACATTATTACTGTCTTAGCATGATGCCTATCGATCCGATTAAACTGAATAATTGTTATTGTGGAGCCTCGAGTGAAGCGCAAAGAGCGATTCGCTTGCCCTTCTCATAATGCTCCAAACATTTATCGTATTGTTGCTAGCAAACTGAATGATCTGTATTCTTCAATGTTTCTTTTCATCTGCAACAATGCATATATGATAGATATTATAGTCTTCCCATTATTGTTTACTAGACTGAAATATATGATGAGAGTATGTGACTTAGCCTTTTCCATTTATTGTTCCTACTTACATGGCAATCAGTGTAATCCCATGGTTTAATTACAAAAAATACACTTGAGGTTCAGTCTCATTTCCAAAAAGGCAAAAACCCAGCTTTCTTTCGAAATTACAAGTACCCCCTTGAGTTTTGTTTATTTTACGAATTACTCCCTCAAGAGGATGATGTTGAAGTTAATAGTATTTGAACATGGTTAGCCCATTATCAATTAGTTGAACTCATGAAAACTTTTTGCCTTGTTTGGTTGATCATCACTTTAATAGTTGAAACAGGATGAAGGCATCCAAAATACATTCTCCATCTAGCAAGATTAGATTAAACATGTTAACATCATTATTGCTAGGGATATTTACAAAACTACCCTTGATGTTTCGTCTAATTACTAAAAAAACCTTTGACATTTACTTCCATTTTACCAAGTGCACTCTCAAGAGGAAGGTATTTGTTAACTAAATACAAACCTTAAGGGGGTGTTTGTAATATCGTAAATGGGTGTTGTAATTTTGATAGATAACTGTAGTTTCTTGTAATTAGGCTAAAACCTCATGGATAGTTTTCGTAATTTATCCTAATCCATTTGCTTCAATATTTCAAATAACATGTCATTAACAATTTAACATCCTTAAAATGCCATTTTCAGGACAACATGGCAGCTGCACTAGTTCCCACCAACTGCATGTTCAAAATCGCTCCTTCACAAAACCGAACTACAACCGCACTTTTTAAAAGCCCGATCTCCTTAGGGTCCGTAAAGAGCATCACTAAAACTTTCGGCCTCAAAACCAAGCCCAATTTCCGGGCATCTGCTATGGCCACATACAAGGTCAAGTTGATCGGACCGGACGGCGATGAATGTGAGTTCGACGCCCCTGACGATTCTTACATCCTCGACTCTGCCGAGTCTGCCGGAGTCGAACTGCCGTATTCTTGCAGGGCCGGTGCTTGCTCCACCTGCGCTGGAAAATTGGTATCGGGTTCTGTTGATCAGTCGGACGGTTCGTTTCTTGATGATAACCAGATGAAGGAGGGATATTTGCTGACCTGTGTTTCTTACCCGACTTCGGATTGTGTGATTCATACTCACAAGGAGAGTGACCTTTATTGATAAGTTTTCTTTCATTTTCATGGTTTATGGATTGTCAAGTCTAAGCAGCAAATTTGCTTGTTGAACGAGCAAATCTTAGATTGTTTCAGTGTTATTGGTTAGACTTTGAATGAGCAAAATGTTAGATTGTTTGAGTGTTGGGTTTTGTTGTTATTAGCCAAGCTCTTTTAGCATCTCGTGTTCTAATAATATCTTCGTTGCTCTGGCTATGGAAGTTAGGTTTCAGTTTGGGTTATATATATATCGATTATTTTATTTATATTTCAGACTTATTAAACATGATTAAATCATATCATTTTATAATATCAAGAAATTAAATATTAATAAAATATATTATATAATCAATATTTATGCTTGTGGGATATAGCTTGGGGCAGTGGTTTAAAAAATAATTGAAAAACCAAAGCTCAGCCCAGAAAGAACCTCCATGGAAAGTCCAGTTTTGTGTTGGGTCAATGTTATTAAAAGATAGGAAATTAGATAATTGCTACAAGAAAAATGACATTTTTACACTGCGGATTCTTTTTACGCTCCGTGTTTTCCTGTGAATTTTTTTTACGTTATTGTTTCAAAGACGTTTCAACTAATAAAATTTCATTGAATTACAATTTTTGTAATCATTAAAGATCAATCATATACTAGAAACTCAAGAAACAACCAAGAAACACACATGTTCGATTAGGTCCAGGGGCGTAGCCAACTCGACTGGTTACCCCTAGCTCAAATGTTTTTTTCCCCATCCCCCCTAGCTCAATTATTTTTTCCGCTTAAAAAAATATTTTTTTTTATTTTTTTCCACATAAAAAACCGGACAAAAAAAATTTGGGGTGTGCCGGGGGCCGGGGTGGCACCCCCCTAGCTACGCCCCTGATTAGGTCTGTTGCAACAAATAGAAGAACACCTTCATCTCCTATAAATGCCCAATATCATCTTGTTTTTAGGCTTCGGGATAACAACACATATTAAAACAAAACACATTGAAACCATATAGAAACAACACAACTAAAAGGAAAACATCACAATCCATTTTTTGCATCCACTACATTAAAACATAAAAACAACACAAATAATATAGATCAACAAAGAAACAATATATGAAAAAAAATCGTATAAGTAGGTAAAAACTTATAAATGTCTAAAATTGTAACCCTAGGCATATAGAAGTAAAACCAAGTATAAATCAATGTCCAAAGGGCGTAAAAAAGACATTTTTACAAAAAATATGGACATGTTTTGGAATTTCCTCAAAAAGATACGTAGTAGGCCAATATAGTCGACCCAAGTTGAGTACCAAGTACCAACCCCGCATCCTCACCCCCGGCCCAGCCCAGCCCATGACAAAGGATACCAAACTGAAAATTACTACTGAGGAAAATTAATACTTTCAATTATTAAGTAAGGAAACTTCAGAATACTTTAGAAAACAAATCCAAACATTTATGCATAATTCAGCTTTTTGATAAAAGCCTATAAGGCACCTTTCTAGAATTTTAACATGGGCCCAATTGATGGCAAACAAAAGTGCAGCAAAGCAGGCCCAGATTTAAGTTTCCCACTTAAATGATATGAACAATTGGACAACTTGGAGATATCAATTGTTATAATTTTTAGTTCACGTAACTCTGGGTCTATTTGGAGATTTAACTTTCTAAATGATTATTATTAAATTTTGATCCAATATATTAAATATTTTTATATTTAGCCTGATTTTGACCAAAAATTTATAATTTTAGTATAATTGTTAACTAGGGCCAGCGGGCCGCTGATACGTCTAAGAAATTTAAGAATTTTGGTAATTTGGTACAAAAATTGACATATCAAATCACCAATGTTGACACGTAACACTTGGGAATTTCAATGCTTAGGGGACAATTTTTCTAATTTTTTGACATGTTTACACGTAAAAATATTTTCCCAAACACAAACAATAAGAGAGAAAAAAATTAAACTTTTGGGGGTGGGGACAAATATGTCAATTTGATAACGTAACATGAAAGTGGTGATGTGTCCACCGACCTTTACAGTAAGCGTAAGTCCCGAGAAAGATCGGCTGAGTTGTGACCGCGTATGGTACCACGTGTACCCACCCGCATTTGAGTCAGACCTCTTTTTTCTTCTTATTATTTTTTATTTGTATTCTTTTTAAATTATTTATTCAGACGTATTATTGTCTTTTTATGTTTATCTTCTTCCTAAAAGTAGTTTTATTTATATAAAATAGAAATAGTATAAACATATTTATGTCGTTCCAAAATCCAGTAAAAGTACCGTTAACTTTGACTTAAAATAATAATAATAAAAGAGAAACTTTTACTGAATAGATTCACCTGTCTTTGTCTTTTTAAAAATCAATTGACTTGAAGGAGTGAAATTTATTGCAAAATTATACATTATAAAAGTTTTTTTTCGGTAATTATTTATTTATATTTTAGTTGGCTCCTAAGTGATTTTTTTTTTTTTTGAGAAAGGCTCCTAAGTGATTTAAGAAGTTATGATCTTGTGAATTTAGCGAAGGTTAAATGTTTAGTATCGAAATGTTATTGTAATGTTAAAACGATTAGATGAGAATTAGATAGTGACCGAGTGTTTACTAAAACGATTATCGAGAATTAATGGTATTATAAAAGTTTTAGTGATGACAATGTTTTTTGGATAAGAGATACTTCAAAAACAATTATTAACATTGCAAACAAATAAATAAACTTATAATAAAATGAGTGAAAGGTATTTTCATATTTTGCTCATTGATTTCTCAAAATCCTACCTCTAATCAACGTTATTTTCAATCAAAAGGGAACCTTATCTTTTGCCCAACTTTATGTAGGCTGGTGAATGATAATTAATAAAGAAAATGAAAATGTAAGGCAAATAATGACTTGATTATGATGTCACATGCATTTTGTTAATTTGTCAAATTAAGACTTGAGTGCAACACCATCAATAGAAGAAGGAAAAGAGTGAGCCACTAATCTTGGTATATTGAATAGCCAAAAAGTGAAGAAATGAAATGAAATCTAAATAATCGGAATAACTTTGTGCTAAAACGGTAGAAGCATGTGTTCAGTAACAGATGCATAAATTGAGTTTTGGAGAGGCAAAATCTATTTTCGAATAAAATTGCAAGACTTTTCTCTCAAGACTTTTTTTTTCGGGGGTGGAAATATATATTTTCCCATAACTTATACATAAATATAGACAAATAGCAAATAAATCAAAGAAGAAAAAAACATTCTGAAAAATTGGGGGGGAGGGGGTGGCAACAACCCTCACTTGCCCCCTTTAGATTCACCTATGCATATGTTGCATGACATTTGATCCGAATTCGATCTCATACGAATATGTGTTCTCTCCTTTACAATACTTCATGTACTAAACAAATGAACCTAAATAATTCATATGGAGATCCAAACTTAAATATTACCATCTTCAACATGTGCCATTATGTGGTGCGTTTACCTTGGATCAAATAAAAAATAATCTTGTCCACCACTCAAATGTCTCCTGTGACTAAAGCTAAATATAGCCATAGAAGGTCAAATCTTCATTCTTCATCACAACAAATAAATATAAAAAAGAATTTAGATAATTTGAAATAGATGAGGGGTATTTCCGGGAAACTCAAGGCTATGTCGGTAATTACCCTTCCCAACTCTGAGTCGGTGAAGGCCCATTTATCTGTTCATTAATTGAGATTAAGACCCAAATAAAGTGAAAACTGAAAAGGATCAAACAGATTAAATAAATCATTACGTGGAAAATATGTAAGAAAAATCTTGGCACACCATGAAAAAAATTGGCGGCTTTATTTTACCATATAAACAGGAAAAGGTAAGTATTTTTAGATATTACAAGAGTACCCTTAGTATTTGACCTAATCACAAAAAAATCCAAATAACTTTCAAAATTACAAAAAATATCCCCAAAGTTTAATTTGTCTAACATTTAAACCATCATAAGCAAAAAATATTTCAAGATCCCTCTTCATCATTATTAAAATATTGCAGTTTACCCGTTAATTTTAACACTGAATCAAACATCAGGGGTATTTTTTATAATTTTAAAAATTAGCTGGGTTTTTTCTGTAATTAGATGAGACCTCATGGGCACTTTTTGTAATTATCCCAAAAAGAATTGCAGCCAACTCATTTCTTATTGAGGTAATTAATTAATTATTTACTGAAACCCTTACATTTTTCAGATTCATTTGCTAGAATTTACAGTCTTGGAGTAGGAATTAACTATGGCCAAATAGCCAACAATCTCCCCTCACCATCACGCGTAGCCTACCTCCTCAAATCCCTCAACATTTCCCGCGTAAAACTCTACGACGCCGATCCGATCGTCGTATCGGCATTCGCCGATTCGGACGTCGAATTCGTCATCGGGCTCGGGAACGAGTACCTACAACGAATGACCGATCCGATCCAAGCTCAAGCTTGGATCCAACAAAAAGTCCAACCCTACATTTCCCGAACGAAAATCAAATGCATCACCGTCGGAAACGAAGTCCTAACCGGCAACGACACGCAGCTGAAATCGTACCTCTTGCCGGCGATGCAGACCGTTAACGCGGCTCTCCAAAATCTCGGGCTAAGCAAGGAGATATACGTGACGACCGCACATTCGTTCGACGTTTTAGCTAACTCTTTCCCGCCATCCGCGGGCACGTTTCGACAAGATCTAATCGAGTATGTCCAAAGTATTCTAAATTTCCATTCGGAGACTAATTCGCCGTTTCTGATAAACGCGTATCCGTTCTTCGCGTACAAGGACAATCCGGGACAGATATCGTTGGACTACGTCCTTTTCCAGCCTAATCCCGGGATGATAGATCCCGTTACGAATCTACATTACGATAACATGTTGTACGCACAAATCGACGCCGTTTATTCGGCGGTTAGAGCGTTGGGACATACGGATGTACAAGTTAAGGTCTCCGAGACAGGGTGGCCGTCGAAAGGGGATTTGAACGAAGTAGGGGCGACGTTGGATAACGCTAGATTGTATAACGGTAATTTGTTGAACCGGATAGGGTTGAACCAAGGGACGCCGGCTAAACCGTCCGTGCCAATCGATATCTTTGTTTTCGCGCTTTTTAATGAGGATTTAAAGCCCGGTCCGGTGTCGGAGAGGAATTATGGATTGTACTATCCTGATGGGACTCCTGTGTATAATATTGGATTACAAGGTTATCTTCCAAGGATGGATTATTCAATGGCTTCTTTGAAAAATGTAAGGAGATATGTCTAACTTGACTGTTTATTTACACACTTTCCTTTTTCCCTATTTTTAGGGATAATTACAGAAACACCGCTGAGGTTTGGGTTGATTATCAAAAAAACCCAGAGATGTTTCAAAATTACATTTTGCCTTAAATTTAAAGGGGGTAACTGTAATATTTTGGTAAATGTGGGGGTTTTTTGAAATATTTTTGAAAATCTCCGGGAATAATGTAAGCCGGGTTTCTTGTAATTTTCAAAGAACTCTGGGTTTTTTTGTAATTAGCCCAAACCTCAGGGGTGTTTTTGTAATTATCCCCTATTTTATAGACTGTTTGCAGATTATAATGCGAATCCTTTTTTTTCTTCTTACTTTTCAGGTCATATTTTTGTTCAATTTGCTCCTTCCCATAGTGTTATTGTTATGTTCTTTGTAGCTGAGTATGTATCTCATTGGTGGGAAAGATTAGTGAAAAGGAAAGTATGGAGAAAACAGAGTCTCTGGAGTTCATCAAAGTTTAAAAATCAGTTCTTTCTGAGGGGGATTCTGTGAGGTAAGAGTTTTTTTTTTATATCTTTCACTTTCATTTCAGTTATATACCATGTTAGATTTTCATAATTTAAGATACAATAGTGTAAGAAGTGTAGGACCACTTTTTTTTTTTTTTTTTTGTCGACCCGGAGTATCCTACACCAATTTGCAGGACAGACTCCACACTGCCTTCGGCCTATGGGACATCCGTCCTTCCCAGGGATGGGTGTAGGACCACTTTGAAGTGCCTTGAAATTGGTTATAGCCATTTCCTAAAAATAACTAGGGGTAACTATAATATTTTTATAAATGTGGGGGTGGTTGAAATGATTTTTGCTTATGTAGGGAAAAGTGTAAGACGGAATCAAACCTCGAGTTTTTTTTGCAATTTTCAAAAATTTATGGATTTCACTTTGTAGTGTTTGCGGATGTCAACTTCTACTTCAGTTAATTAGAATTTAAAAGCACATAGATGAGTGCTTTATATTTCTAATTCTGCTTCTAGTTTGATTCTTACAAAAAAACACTTTTGTAACATTTTTCACCAAACACTAAAATCCTGATTTCTAACTCTACTTAAAAGCACAAGTTTTGCAAACACTCCCATTATCTTAACAAATACCCCCTATTGAGGGTTTAATGTGGGATAACTTCGAAAGGTGCCCTTTTTTTTTATTTACATTAAACCTCAAGGGTATTTTTTGTAAACAACCCTAATATATTTCACTGGGATTCCAGAAATTTCGTCGATAGCACCTTGGGCAAGTTTCTATTTCCTGTTTTGGAGATGTAACATCAATATGATGCTCCATTTTGAACATGGTTTAGCCAATTATCAATTAGTTGAACCCAACAAAACATAGTACTGTGTTTTCCTTTCAAGCTTTTTGCCTTGTTTGGTTGGCTGTCACTTTAATAGTTGAAACAGGATTACGGCATCCAAAAATACTTTGTCCCATCTCACAAGATTAGATTAAACATGTTAGCGTCATTATTATGCCTAAAGAATTATGTACATTTGAATGTCATTTTGATAACTGTTTCAGTTTTTTACAGGATAATCTTTTCATTATGCAGGTAAAAGCTGCCAATCTGGTTCTGTGGGGGCGACAGATTTTGCCAAACAGACCTTCTGAAAATGAATAGCAGAGTTCTTTCGTACTTGGAGAGATTTAGATAACATTTAAATTGAGTAGATATTCATCATTCATAGAAAAGGAAAATAAAATGGTCTTGCTAATTTGCTATATCCTTACAGCTAATTCTCACTTTAGACATAAATTGTTGTACACAATACAGTTGCAGCTCGATGTATTTTATTTCGTGACACTATGAATTTCAGCTAAATATTAAATTTAGGCACACCAAATGTGTGAATCCTCCTCTATTCAGTTTTAAATTTTATTTTTTTAATCATTATTTCACCGGGTACCACTATGGTAGATGTGTACTTTCTGTCTCAAAGTAATGCCAAGTGAGTTTTGGAGAAGAAAAAAAGGGAAAACTAAATAGGAAAAAGATAAAGCATGCACTACTGCCTACATATTAGTTAACTTATATTGATGTTTTGATTGATTTTAGTAGTTTCATAAAACACTTCATTAAATGTTTGAAAGTTTATAAGATTGCATAAAGTATTCAGCAAGTTTTTTAATTAAAAAAAAATAGCTTATAAAAGCAATTTAAGAAAAGTTATGAGACCCCAACTTCAATTTGAAATGAAATCTTATTTTCTTATCGAAATCCTTTAAGTTTAATGGGTTAATTACAACATCATTACAAACATTTTAAAAGCTCCGTGATCTTATTTTTTTAAAACATTTCAGCAACGAAATGTATCATTTAAACGAAAGAGCCTATAACATTCTTTAAATAAATTTAACTAATAAAAATCCAAAATGTTTGGAAGACGATGGAAACGAGACGTATTCAAACTATAAATAAGGACGAACAACGAACAAATTCTTCGTAGTCGTTCATCCATCAACTTTCTAAAGACCAAACACTTTCAAAATCTCACTATTGTATGAAAAATCACTAAGCAGTGTCCATGACAAAACTAGAGAAAGAGGGGGGAGCTTACAAGGAAGACACTGATCAATAGCTCCTGCCCCAGTAAGTCCACTTCTTGGCAGGTTTTCCTGAGGCGAAGCACAAGGTACCTGCATATGAAAATAATATAATTAGCTATAAAATTGCAGATCAGTTTAGAAGTAACATCGTTATAAGGTTTCATTCATCATCAAAAAAAAATTGTTATATGGTTTCATAATTTTTTTTTTTTTTTTGAAATTATCCCTTAACCAAATATGGTTCCATAATTGGTTAAGGGATAATTACAAAAGAAGAAAAGAAAAAAGATTCGGACTAATTACCAAAAATTGAAAACTGCAAAAAAGACCGAGGTCTTGATTCTGGCATGCATTTTCCCCCTTCTTAAGCAAAAAATATTTCAAAAACACCCTGATATTTATAAAAATATTACAATTACCCCCTTAAATTTAACACATAATCAAACCTGAGGGGCTTTTTGTAATTTTGAAACATCTTTGGGTTTTTTGTAAATAGCCCAACCCTCATGGTTTTTTTTTTTTTTTTGTAATTATCCCATTGGTTAATTAACCCACAAGATGAAATTTCAGAAAAGTGCAATTTCACTCTCCCGTGTATGGATTTGTATCACGCCATTTAATAAAAAAAAAGGATAATTACAAATACTACCCTTGAAGTTTAGCCTAATTAGAAATAAACCCAGTTTACCTTTCAAAATTACAAATACCCCCTTGACAAATGTCTGTTTTACAAATTGCACCTATAGAGAGGGCTACTTTGTAAACAAACACAAACTTTAAGGGGGTAATTGTATACCTTAAGCAGGCATTTATAATTTTGGAAAGGTAACTACATTATTTGTAATTAGACCAAATATTAGGGGTAGTTTTTCTAATTATCCAAATAATATAAGATCTGTTGTACCTTCAGGGAGTTCAGGCTGGTCAAATGGAGAACACAGTGACTTGGCCGCACCCATGTCCCCCTTCGTTCGGGTCTTCACATCCTTCTCCACCTCCTGTAGCATAAAAGGTAGAGTTTAACAAAGATGATGCAGAAACAGTGGTCTTCTTGAGTCCAAAAGAATCAAGAAATAGGTTAACTTGAAGAATGTGAAGTACCTCATCACTGAGAACACGTCCAATTTTAGGCAAATAACCACTAATAGAATGGGTGAACATATATGAATGTCCTTGGTGCCAAATGTAAGATTTATATTATTTGCATCTTCATAGGCACTGACGGGATTTTATCTTTTAGATTGATTTGAGTACTTATGTGCACCCGCAAAATGGACTTAGAAAGAGCACCATTACAAAATAATATGATGAAGAAATAGGTGATCACCAATTACATGGAATGAACATGTATTAGAACCTTCACAATTAGGGCTCGAAAAAAAAAAAGTAAAAATGTTACGTGACTCTTGAGCTCGAGCACTTATTAGCAATTTGTAATTAGGGATAATTACAACCCCCCCCCCCAAGGTTTGGACTAATTACAAAAAAAAAAACCTTGAAGTTTGATTGTGTCTTAAATTTAAGAGGTTAATGTAATATTTTGATAACCTAAGGGGTGCTTTTGAAATATTTTTTGCATATGAAGGGGAAAATGTAAAATGGATCAAACCTAAGGTTCTTTTATAATTTCCGAAAATCTCTAGGTTTTTTGTAATTAACCCAAACCTCAGGG
The DNA here is from genome assembly GCA_016081115.2 of Rehmannia glutinosa. NCBI lineage: Eukaryota > Viridiplantae > Streptophyta > Magnoliopsida > Lamiales > Orobanchaceae > Rehmannia > Rehmannia glutinosa. The sequence goes on from JABTTQ020000747.1 coordinate 281,886, forward strand.
GGTTATATGTAATTATCTCTTCTAATTAATAGGAATAATTACAAAAGCACCCATGAGGTTTAGCTGATTACAAAAAAAAAAACTTGTTATCTACTTATCTTTCAAAATTACAAAGACAACTGAAGTTTTTTGTAATTAGGCTAAACCTCATGGGTGTTATTGTAATTTTCCCTAATTAATATTCAATTAAGGTTTCATAATCCTAGTCCCATACCTCTTCATCACACCATGGGGCCAGAATCATCTTCTTCTGGCTAAGTGCTTCCGCAAATTCTTCCCAGGTATGTGCACGCTGAATACAGGCATCTCGTTTTTGCTTAGCGGCGTCAAAGAGACTTTCTTGGATCTGATTAAGCATGTCTTGCACCCGTTCAACCAAATCAGTCATCGGAATATCATGTTTTGTTGAATTGTCGCGCCGGACCGCACGGACCTGATAAAAGTTACAAGTCAAATTCAGCAAAAGATAACAAAAGATGGATCATAACTCTCGAGGAACTTTCTTCATTTATTTGGTCGGATGTTACACAAATGCTTAGGCCTTGTATGGATGTATTTCCAAGTCCAATTTCTAGTTTCTAGTGTTTGGAAATGAATTTTCAGAAGTTACTGATTTTCGTGTGAAATATGAAAATATGTTTGATTTGTTATTTCCGATATATATTTGGAAATGAAAATATGTTTAGTTATCGTTTTGAAGTGTATTTTTGAGATAGATTTCCGTGATTGTAGTGAAATATCGTTTGGTTATAGTTTTTGAAGTATATGGATTTGTGTGATTGTGGTGAAGAATTGTTTGGTTTTGTTTCCAAAAGAATATTTCCATAAAAAGAATGACTTCATTTCCACTGAGAACTTCCCTAAACAAACGTAAACCCATTTTTCGGAATAGTTGGAAAATGGCTTTTGAAAATACAACCATACATGGCTTAGTCTCCTAGCAGCCAAGAGATGACAATGGAATAAGAGACAAAAGATAACATAATGTACCTGGTTATTTGCGAAGTCCTTGGGCCCTATTTCGATCCTAAGAGGAACACCTTTCAATTCCCATTGAGAATACTTCCATCCCGGGGAGTAATTATCTCTAAAATCAGCCTCAGCACGAATTCCCGATTCGTTCAAGGTTTTCACAGTGGCTGCACATGCATCAAAGATCCCCTTAGTGTCTGCGTCCTTATAGGGCACGGGGATAACGATTACTTGCACGGATGCTACTTTAGGTGGTAACACCAAGCCCTTATCATCGCCATGAACCATTATCATCACGCCTATCTGCCATTTGGCAAAAATGGGAATAGAAGTATGAGAGCAAAATTTGGTGAGCAAATTATTGAAAGTTAATCAGCAAAACCAAATGCTCAAAGAATATAGGTACTTGAGAATAAGGGAAAACAAATAACATATGTTGTGAGTACAATGTTTGGCATCAAAATTATATATTAAATAGAAAAAAAAGAACTAACAAACAAACAAACTGTATAAAATGTAGGAACAGACAAGTGATACAAAAAAGACCACTTAATCAAAAAGAAATAATGCATCATTTACCGTTCTGGTAGTATAAGCCCAGGAATTCTGCCAGACCATAGCCTTTTCTCCTTTCTCATTCTCGAAATTAATCTCAAACATTTTTGCAAAATTTTGACCCAGACAATGTGAAGTCGCACCTTGCACACCACGACCAGTGTTTGGGACAAAAGCCTGTCATGCAGCACACAAAAGCATGTCAAGATATTTTAAAGAAGTTTCCAGCACAATTTAGCAGTAACTATTCCACAAGTAGTAAATCGAATAATATCACATTATTGCAACCTCAACAGTAGTTGTATAAAGTCCACCAGCAAACTTCTCATGCTCGCTTTTTTTGCCCTTAATTACAGGAACAGCCAAGAATTCTTCATATATACGTCTATAAAGCTCCAGAATATCAAGCACCTGAAGAAGAAAAATACAGGAAAGCCAAAACAGCTCTGTTATAAAAGGAATAAATTATCTTTTCGTCAATGAAAGCTATCAATACACATATTAGCAGAAAGAACAACAGAGCGACAATTGAAAACATGATTAAAATACCAATTAGATTTTGCTACACGTACACGGTTAATAAACTAGCTTTCTGGATTCTCTTTGAATTCTGGGGGAACGAGTTCCAGTAATCCATTTAGTGTATTACTAAAACTTCTGTTTAAAATATCATAACATGCCAATTTGCAACCCACCACCACTATTAGGAAAAAAAAATTGCTAGAACCTTGAAGCAAGTACTGAATAGTCCATTATTCTCAAAAATTCACATCACGAGAACATAAAATCTGAAAATATAATTAACTAACAATGATCTGAAAAATGAAAGCTGGAAAGTGGCCAAAAATAATTGAGAAATAAACACCTTGATGCATGGATTTTATTTCATTTACACTCTTACTTTAGTATTTAGATTATAAAGGTACTCAAATTCTTGCTAGTTATTTATCACAGTAACGAGGCATCTCATTCAAATTACAACAAATCTCAAGAATATCATCTCTTCTTGCTTGTGTCCAAAATTTACTATCAATTCTGAATATTCTCAACTTGCATAGCCAGAATAAAAGTACCTCGGTATCTGCCTCCTCCTTGGTTGCAAAAGCGGTATGTCCTTCCTGCCAAAGAAACTCTCTGCTCCTGCAATATCAAGAACCAACAGAACGAAAAAGCAGATTTCAATGAGTTTATATCCTTTTTACCATCACAAGATATCAGCTGTTAAAAAAAAGGGATAATTACAAAAAAAAAAAAAAAACGTGGAGTTCAGGCTAATTACAAAAAACTCCAAAGGTTTTTGAAAAATAAAAAAAAAAAACCTTGAGGTTTAATTACGTCTTACATTCTCCCCCTTCATAAGCAAAAAGCATTTCAAAAACCTCCCTGATATTTATAGAAATATTACAGTGACCCCCTTAAATTTAAGACATAATCAAACCGAGCGGGCTTTTAGTGATTTTCAAACATCTCTGGAATTTTTTTGTAATTAGCCCAAACCTCATGGGGTTTTTTGTAATTATCCCTAAATAATTTATTTAATAAATATCAATATCTCAATATCATGATAGCCTTAGTGCACAAGAGGGAGGTATAAAATTCAAGCATCGTACAATAAATAACTAAGGATTAAAAACCAAAATAACCTGCAAAATAAAATTGTACTGCTTTCTACAGATTGCAATCACCCCCACCCTACTCCCCCTCCGAAAAAAGAAAAGAAAATAAATATAAATAAAAACACCATTACGTTTAGGCACCTGATGAATGGAGTGGGATTACTGAATTCCCATCTAACAACATTACACCATTGATTAAGTCTCAAAGGCAAGTCGCGGTGTCCCCTAATCCACTTGGAAAAATATGGATACATGACAGTTTCACTAGTTGGCCGAATTGCAATTGGCATCTCCAATTCGGATTCTCCCGACTTTGTAACCCAAGCAACCTATAACAGAATTCAACACCAGAGTTACAAACCAGAGGCCAAGTCTAGCAAGCCCTGAATTTGATTGTCAATTACTTTTGAATTTGATTGCTCTCAAGACAATTCGGAGAAGGGAACAAAGTTGCTGATGGATTGGCCAACCTTGGATGCTCTTCTCAAGTTCTTGTACAGTTTCATCATGACAATTTACCTAGATCTATTAGAGGATTAGCCAGAGTTGATCAACTGAATTTACCTTCATTTAGGCGCAAAACTGTAAATAATTAGTTTTACTTCCTTGTCAGTTCTAAGTCATTCCTTCATTCTTGTAAATGTACTGATTTCCAATTGGTTATAATACAAGCAGGTTGAGGGGTGTTTACACAAAAAAAAGAAAAAAAAAATCTAGAGAGCCCTGAACAAAATAACAATCATTTTGAGAACACGAATGTCATATACAACACTGAGAAACACATCAATTGTCTCCGTTATAGTATCCAAGATCATGATTCCCTGAAACCTATTAAAAGGAATACAAACATGGCCAAGATAACGAATCGTACACCATTAAAAGGCCAAAGTACACGCCATGCTCTTGAGCCAAAAGCAAAGTAATCTCACCTCAGGAGCAAAACCCTCTATATGGTCCTTTTCTTTTTGTAGAACACCTGACGATACAAATAATGGGAAGTAACAGTTCTTAATTTTCATTTTCTTGATTTCAGCATCAAAGAAGGTCTGCAAAGTAAATATTGTAAAAAGTTTAGTACAAACATCCAAAGCCAATGACAAGCAACGTAGATTACTGTTGTAGGCCGGAAGTAATTAAGAATGTGCACATGAGAAGTATCTCATCAATCAATAATTACGGAGATGTTAACCAATAAACTTCATATGAATTAGCAAACAGAAAAAAGCATCAAAAGAGGTTCTGAAGAAAATAAACCCGGTGTGTGAAGTTATATTAAATATCGACTAAATGTATGCAGAACCCATAAATGGAAAAGAGAAGAAGAAGATAGTTCATATAGTGGCATACAAAATAAAATGCAGGTTACTTTGAAAAAATTAATAACTGCCATATACACATAAATAAAAGTGTCATTAAATTATTAAGAATACCTATAAAACAAAAGCCATCTGATGGTAAATTGGAACATTGAAATAAGTAACAACTGCTATTGCCAGTAAGGTCTCCTATGAAACAATTGCTTAGACTTACTTGCATGACCTCCCAAATAGACATTGCCCAAGGGCGCAGAATGTAACAGCCAGATATGTCGTAGTACTCAATCATTTCCCCATTAACGACAACCTATACAAATCAAGGGAAACGGAAAATTGAATGAGATGATTGGATACATTCAAATTTTTGATTTTACGGTATAAAACACAATAACTGGGATATTAATGTTAAAAGAAATCCTGATTATATAAAAACCGTCCTACTAATGAGTATATAACCAATGGCAACTAATGAGTATATAACCAATGGCTTAGCCAGGCCACAAAAGTGGGTGGGCCGGCATACGAATTAAAAAATATATAAATTATAACTAATTTTCTTAAAAAAAATTTAATGACATTAGAATAAAAAATGAAGGGGGGGGCAGTAACCCCCGCCCCATCTCCGCCCTTGTATATAACATAAGAGAAAAACTGAACAAATTAAAAAATCCCTTTAATATGATTCCCTTAATTGCTGCTTTATATATTTCCTCTGAAACCAAAACCAATGCAGACGAACCGTAACCCACAGGAAAATACAAACATGCGTATAAGCAGCATATTGACCAAGTTAGCTGGTCATAATCATACCTCAGAATACCATTCTCCAAAGTTTTCATCTTTCTTATACGAGAGACCTAGGCCTGTCTCTTTTTTCACTTCCTTCTTCTTTCCCTCTGCATAAATGAGTCCATGAATACAAATGACATGTCAAAAGGTAACTGCACCTATATATGATATTATGATTGCACACGGGAACAGGAGTAGAAAACTAAAAAGAGATGCAAGCAAACTTCTGAGATTAGGTAAGAGAGTGATGATACTCACTGGCAGCAGCAGTGCTGGCACCTTTACCAGCCATTGCAATAAACCTCCGTAAACTCAGATTGACCGACCTATACATTCAAAGTAGAAGAGATGAAATGCAGATGTGGCCATCAGCCTTGATAGCCATAAATGCCTAAGAAGCATTTGAGGGGGGCACACTTTACACAATTTTGTAGATTGGGAAAACAAATTATAGCAATACTTGGAATGATCTTATCTTAAAAATATAAGTGAAGTGTGTACAGAATCCATGCATTCAAAAAACTTATCTTTTCGACGATCTAGCTGGAAGGCGTGGATTACATCCACTTTTTAATTATTTGCCTTTTGTGAAAGGCGTGGATATAAAAACAAAATAGTTTATTTGGTGTGATTAAAGAAGATTAGACCGAGTTCTGTATTCATTCTCCTAGTTTTTCCCGATAGTATCTTAAGGATGTCATGTAGGTGTGGAATTGAGGCTAAGTCATGAAAATGTTTAGCGCACTCTTACGTTCAATTTGAGTTGACTCGAAATATTATTTAATTGTTTTTAAATTACTTCTAAAATCTAAATTAATGAAGTTGCATGTGATTTTTTTTCACTAATTTAAAATAAAAAAAAATTCATTAACTAAATAAATAACACTTTCTATTGAGATTTATTATACAATATGTTATATGATATTTCATTTGTATTACACAAAAGTAAAATACTATTAAAAACACAAACCAAAATACTAACGAAAGGAGAAAAAAAAATCCAATCATCGACTTGTAAAATAAAATAAAAAAATGCTAGCTAATCAATCATCTTCTTTTGGATCCTTCTCCGGATCTTCCTCCGGGTCTTAATCGTTGCTAGATTCAGGTGAAGGGGCATCGTCATGCATGTCTTGTTCCTCGGGCCAGAAGTGAGGATGGTTTATCGTGAGTTGTATATGACCCACCCACCATTGTCGGAAAGCCGAAGTAAAATCCTCATAATTGACTCGCGATCGAACACCCTGGACATCCGCTATCATTTGGTTATATATCTCTCTTGCCCTTCGCAGAGGTATCTCCGATAGGGCATTGATAAATCTTAGTATGTCTTCTCGATCAGATACTGTGACCAGCATATCTTGCATATCTCCATAATTCAAACATAGTGGTTAAGTGCCATCTCACGTCATAACTAGGGTCTTATTGGTATTGTTCGTACCTCTCTATCGTTGCTCTCCTATTTACACTACTTACATCAGATTTCCATGTTGTATACCTCCTATGTGCCATCTATAGAGCATGAAAAATAATTAAGTGTTGTAAATTCTTTCCACTATCCATAGAGTTCAACAAAATCGCAATAATTCAATGGCATTCTATCTATAGATAATAGAAAGAACTTAGAGCACTTAATTGCTTTTCATGCTCTATAGATGGCACGTAGGAGGTATACAGCACGGAAATCTGATGTTAGTAGCATAAATAGGAGAGCAACAATAGAGAGGTACGAACAATACCAGTGGGACCCTAGTTACGTCGTCGGATTGCACTTAACCACTATGTTTGAATTATGGAGAGAGGCAAGATATGCCGATCACTGCAGATCTCGATCGAGAAGGCATGCTAAGATTTATCAATACCCTATCAAAGATACCTCTGCGAAGGGCAAGAGAGATACACAACCAAATGATAGCGGATGTCCAGGGTGTCCAATCGCAAGTCAATTATGAGAATTTTACTTCGGCTTTCCGACAATGGTGGGTGGATCATATACAACTCACGATAAACCATCCTCACTTCTGGACCGAGGAACAAGACATACATGACGATGCACCTCCACTTGAATCTAGTGATGATGAAGATAGAGGAGGAGAAAGATCTGGAGGAGGACCCAGAAGAAGATGATTGATTAGCTAGCATTTTTTATTTTATTTTAGTAGTCGATGTTTGGATTTTTTTCCTTTCGTTAGTATTTTGGTTTATGTTTTTTATTTTCAACTAGGAGTTGCTTCTTTATTCATCAGATTCGATGTAAGAAATTTGAAATATATAGATGATTACTTTTCTTTTATTGCGTTGGGTGTTTGTTATTATTTTGTGGTTTAAGTTTTGATATTATGAGATTGATATTTCCAATTGGAGATTCAATGAGTTTAATATTCATGGTTGTAGGATGATGCCTAGAGGCCGTAAAACCGGGACTGCCCCAACTTCGACTTTGGACAATTTGGGAGACGTAGTGGCACGTCTGGCACAGTCGTTGAAGGTTTTACTCAAGGGGGTGGTATGAATCCACAGAACCAGCCAGCTCTGGCAAGCAACACCTCTCAGTCGTGGAACAGTTTCGCCGCTACATACCTCCGATCCTCACGGGACATGAAGAGCCACATACCGTGGAAGAATGGATTGCAGAGTTAGAGGGAATATATGAACTGATCAAGTGTATTGATGCACAGAGGGTTTCTTGTGCAATATATCAACTGAAGCAAGGCGCAAGGCATTGGTGGTACTCACACTCTTAGAACTCAGTACTTTAGCCTGGAGGTTCTAGGTTCGAGTCTGGGGAAGGCATGAAACCCACTTCCAGGGGTGGGAAGTCCGTGAGTGGCGATGCGGATGAAAAGTCCAAAAGGAAAAGTTAAGGAAAAAGCTCGTTTGGGATAACCCCCGGTAGTTACATCCAATGTTATAACAAATTTCATATTGTCCATATTCAACTCTTTCTTTCAAATACAAAAATCAATGAATTTCACCACCTAATTAAAAAAATCTAGAACTTTACCAAAATTTGCAGTAAGTTTAATCAAACTACAACAATCACAGTTAAAAAAAGAACGAAAATGAGAAATGAGAGTCAAGAATGTCCACTAAAGATGAAAATATGGGAGAAAAAAATGAAAAAGAATAGTGGATGACAGAAATCTTATTGAAAGAAGAGTTCAATAAACAGAAAGAAATAGGAGTCTTCAAAGGAAAAACGAATAACTGTGAAGCTACTACTATAGCATCAAGGAAATGGTCGTTGATGAATGTTAAATTCAGGGAGATGGAACCTCACTTGGGTGGCTAGCGCCCTCCCTCTAGTATTGGATACGCTTCAAGTGTGGGTTGTACCAAATCCCCCAAATTTAACATTGTATTTCATTTTAGGATGGAACCTTAGTTGGGGTTAGCACTCTCACTCGCATATTGGATAAGCTTCATATGTGGGTCGTACCAAGTCCCCCGAATTTAACATTATAGGACCTCGCTTGGGTGGATAGGGTGCTCGTGCTTCAAGTGCGGACCGTATCAAATCCCTTGAATTTAGCATGGTATCAGAGCATTAAAGTAAGCATGAAAGTAGTCAATCAGGTTTGGTTGCGTGGAAAAGGTTTGGTTGCATGAAAAAATGATGGTGTGGAAGATCCTATTTAAGTCAATGCAGACAGGCATTCTAAAGTTGCTCTCTGGTTATAGGGTACATTGTGGGCTTAAGAAGTCTAAAGTTTAGAATAGTGGTTGAAACCCGTTCAAGACTTGAAGCCCACGGTTGCGGCCTTAAAAGCGGTTTCAGCCACTATTAGACTTCAAGCCCACGATGGGCAACCCTATATTTACAGAGCAGTCTTCAAGAGCTTGCATCCACACCATCACTTTGTCACCCAACAAAGGTACAAAAACTGCTTTAAAATACTATAGTTTTGGGATGGAACCTCACTCCTTCACTTGCATGGCTAGAGTTTTTCCTCTCGTATTGGGTACGCTCATGTACCAAGTCATATGCCCTAAAGGTTGACCATCTTGATTGATGATATATAATCAAACTTGTGTCGTTGACTTAGAAATGCTTTCATTTCATGGAGTGTTTCTAGCTGCTATTCGAAAAAAGATGACCGTCTTTCGTGACCAATAACCCCGCCTATTCCATCCAGGAATAGAGTAAAGGGGACATAGTACATGCAAGCAACGATAACCTCAACCCTCTAGTGCAAAGAGTGAAAGAGTCCTCCGGCTCAAATCGACCAAAGCACATGAAACCTTGGTTCTTTCAGAGCCGGAGGATGGACTGAGAGTGAAACTTTGAATTTAACAATGCACCCAAAGTCAGGATAAGAGAAATTAATATTCCGATTTTCCTTTTAACAAACTAGAAACGCCTCCTAGGGATTTTCAGACGGCAGCTTATCTAATCATTTGCCTTCAACTAAAAAACGCACATAATGTGCACAAAAGTCAACTCCTCGATTCAATCATATTATCGGATAATTTTTTAGCTAGTTGTCTCGTACTATAAATCAGATAACAAAGAAACTCAATGGCAATTATAATAAAATTGGCATAAAAATTCGACAACAAAAACAATTTTGCTGAACTCATAATAAGGAAAATAACTTACTTACCCTTCTCTGTCGCAGTAGTCAGTAAATGGCTGACGTAGCGGCGGCCGGCGGCGCGGAGGGAAAGGGGGCAAAGAGGAGATAGAGGCTTCACCTTTGTTTCGTTCTCTGACCCTAATGTGCTATCCTTCTGCTGCTGCTTAAACGTTAATCGGTTAAATGTTAATGACAAGAAAACGTTAAAGTTGAAATAATGGAATTGTAAACAATTACTGTTTGTTTGGGAGCACTTATGAAAAAATCCATTTAGGAAATGGACTTATCTAGAATGAAGAATTAACTTTTCAAAAAAGTTCTCTCATTCTTACTGCAGATGACTTTTTGGAGGAGTGACTTATCCAAAAATCTATTTTAAAATAACTACCAAACATGAATTATTATTGAAATGGACTTTTAATTCAGAAATCCATTTCAAAAGTGCTCACATAATCTCTATAAATTAATTAGGGTTGGCAAAATCCAGCCCCGCCCGATATTTAAGTCAGGCTAGGTCATTATTTTCTGGGCCTAAAAAATCGCTCAAATTAGACCGACCTGATTGGACCATGGGACGGGCATGGACCAACTTTTGGCCCGATCAAACATTTTTTGCACAAGAATTTTATAAAAGGGCTAGATTGGCCAATTCGACCCAAAATTTTCGAAAGCTCGGGCCGGCTTGGTCCGACCCGGTTCATTGTAGCTCTAAAAAATAATAAAGGAAGTACTAACAAAATTAATTAATTTATCGATATTAAAATCGATAAATTATAATATATTAATTTATATAAATATGGCTTGTATAATAGTTTGTTTTTTTTTTTGCTTGTGAATAATTGAAGGATTGCAAACAGCAAAATATTTAATTATTTAACTTGTCACCAAATAAATTATAAAAAAGATTCAACTTTGTAATGTGTATATTATACGACTGAAGAGATGTTGAAACTGTATAGTTGTTAATCGACAAGAAAATAATCGAGATCAATATGTGATTGAGAAGTTGAACAAAATAATTCAACTATAGATCCATCTTTCCAAAATGGAAGCTTAACGACAATACATTGAATAACTTTTTGTTGAATTATGAGAAGGTTATACTATAGTTAGGTTTTTACTATCCTAACAAAGTTCGGAGATGAGATTCAATATAACACCAAATTTCAACAAGAAATAAATAACAATTGAGCCAGTTTTTATGATGTCCTAATTGATTAATCTTAAATGTATTTTATATTAAGAAATTATTAATTTATATATTGCATGCGATCTATATGAATTCTCGTATATGCATTATCTTATAATTTGAATGAGTTATTAATTTAGTGTGTTGTCCCTTTGTCCGGACGGGATAAAAATATTATTTAAGTGAGATTATTAATTAATCAAGTACTAAGTTATCGATTTCTATTGTATAATAACAAATTTTATATTCGGGAAGAATACATTAATTTAATATATTCATTTTTTTTTGTTTGGAGGAAAAATAGAATATATCGACAAATTTTGATTACATAATAAAACCTATTCGTATAATGTGCAAAAATCATAAATATGTTTATACATTTCTTTATCAATAAAAATTATACATTTATATGATACATTTATATGAATTATTATCAATAAATTGTCGAAAAAAAGTGCATCATCAATTGAAATTTTATATTTGTGTTGAGAAATAAATGCAAATAAATATGGTATAATTTTATAAATTCGAGAATAAATATTCACTTCATGAACAAATATTTTGAGATTATTTGTCACGTTATTATTTGTGAACGGATACGCTTTATGGGATTTTAACAATATTTAAAAAAAAAAACTATTATACTAGAGTTGATTTTAAAAACTCTGGAAATTCTTCCTAAATTTAATCTTTCATAGAACCTTGTCTAAAAAATAATTTATGTCATGGTCTGAGACAACATTAAAAGTTCAATATCCATCTCAAATGACAATATATCTCCATTAAATGACTGTTTGTAGCCAATATAGAAGCGAACAACTAATAATTCAATTTATGCCCAATCTGCAAATATGACAAAAAAAAAGCTAAACTTGTTCAAGCCAAGTCAAATAATCTCTATATGATCAGAAAGAAATACGTCCACAAAAGATATAGAAAGAAAACTTTCACTCATATGTAGATAAGATATTTGGAGTTTGCCCCTCCTATAAGAGAGATTAGGACTATCCTTGGGAAGGACGAATGTCTTATAATCCGAAGAAAGTGTGGAGTCTGTGCCCCTAACTGGTGTGGAGATACCCTGGGTCGTCAAGAAAAAAAAGTAGATAAAATACATACGTCACTACGCACATAAGAGTGAGAAAACACAAGAAAAAAATAATGAAAATTTTTACCCCATAGTCCAATGGAAGATGAGAAATAATCCGATGGGCTTTTTAGGGCTACGATTATTAGGACCGAGGGAGAAAGAAGAGAGACGGCACAAAACTTGTAGGTCATAACCCTCATTTATAATTAGTCTGTTATTTTATTTTATTTTATTTTATGAATTGAGCTAGCTACTTGAATGTAATGAAAGGATGATGCGAAGCTTCAAATTTCATTATCTATTTCACATTTCATTTTTAAAAGTATGGTATGTACGTATAAGATAAATATGTAATGTTAATTATTTTTTCTCATAAACACATTTCATATACTTAAATAATGGAATAAAAATAATTTTGGAAACACAACAAATAATTTGAATTCCAGAACGTTTTTTTATATGAGAACTTCTGGTAAATTTTGAATATTTATCAAGTCACTTTTACTGAAGTAGAACTATCATTTTAGTGCAAACACTACAACATGTTTGTGAGCCCATTTGATATAGACTTTTAGGTGTATATAATATATATGTTCATTTTACAAAAAAAAAAAATGAATTCGTGGTTATTTTTAAATGAGGTTATATAACATAAGTTACTTCTTCAAAAGTCCACTTTGAAATAATGTTAATTTACTACGTTTGAAATTTATTTACCGCACTTCTACTAGATGCACATTAAAATGGACTTTTCAATATGGAATTTTCAGAAAAATACTTCTAAATATTGTTAAGTGTTTTGTGGAAATGGATTTGTATGTACCCTTGATAAAATCGTTCCAAACCTTCATAAGTATAGATTGTTGCTCAAAAATAATATTAACGAAAAAATCTCACCACTAAATAAACATAAGATATCGTGAACTTACACACACACACACACACACACACATATATATATATAAGTATATACTTACCAAACGATGTTTCTTTATATGCGACTTTGAGAGAACTAATCGAAAAGTCAAATTCTCAATAGCATCCACCTTAATGTCATCATCGTCAGAATCATCGCTGCATGTTCACACTTATTAATTAAATCAATCAGTTAATCAATTAATAATTAAACAAAAATATCACATATATATATATATATATGATTTAAAATATAATATATTACTTGAATTAATATCAAATACATGTATAGTTGGGTATACATTGATTCTCTCACATGAATCATCATTAAAAAATATTGACATATCAAAAACGTGGTTGACACGATAAAACAAAATTAACACTTCGTCATCTAAAATTCGTTATCATGGATGAATTTGCTCTATCCACCCGTAAAATAGAACGTGCCATAAAATTTGACCATTTTGACCGTCCAAGTGTGTCCGTTCACAATATGCATGCCACAATTTATTCGTGTAAGACCATTAAATTGACTGTCGAATTTACATGGAAAACGATGACACTAAAAATTAATGTAATTACAATTTGTAATGATTTTCTAATTGAACAATATAAGAAGCCATTACAATAAGTAGATAAAAGTTTATTGTTGAATAAAAACTATAAAACTAATAACCAAAAAAAGGATGTTGCCAAATCAAAACAAAACAATAATTGCCTAATCAAAACTATGATACTAATAACCCAAGAAAAAATATTGGAGAGAACAAAAGTTTATATATATGAACGGAAATGTATGTTGACACAAAATATATTGACAAAAAATATGTTAGTATGAGGAATAAAAAATAAATAAATAAACAAATCATACAAAAAAATAACTTAAAAAAAATATAACAAAACTATCAAAAATAATTAAAAAAGAAACTCACCAAACATTATTCGTACAAATCTAAAATATAGTTTATATAACAACTCTTGTTTATTGTAGAATTCAAGTTCAATACAGTCGATGTTGGCGGGACACTTGATGAAAATAGAAATAGAGGGGAACGTGAAGATGAAGCTATAGTTGGTGGTTATACTTCGAATTTAGGATCAACAATATCAAAGTGTTTCTCTAATGCAATTTAAGTAGTATAAATATAAGAGGATTTAACATAAATAATAAGCTGTCAAAAAAATCTCTGAACACAAAATCAATATTTAAAACTTGATTAATTAATATTATATTGAACAAAATTGCATCGACACCATTGAAACAAATAAACAATATATTTGATGAAGATATGATGTATGGAATCAATACATCATTGTAATATATATTTAAGAATAACTCACATATACTAATATCAATTATGGTGAAATACTATTCATAATTTTTAAAATCTATATATTATACATATAGATAGAATCGATACTATAGACTTACTTTTGGTATAAAATAGGAATGCCAGTAAATAAAATTTTCCTAATTTTTATACATATAAAATAGGAATACCATTTGTGATATTTTCCTAATTTACATACATATAAAGTAGAAATACCATTTGCAATCTTTCTTATAATATTTTCCTAATTTATATAATTACAATGATTTTCTTATAATATTTTCCTAATGTAAGAATTTATAATAATTACTATTTATAATGTTTACAATTGTTTCCTAATATAATAAGCAAAAAGAGCGGGAAAATAAAAGTTCCGGACTTCTGCTATTATATATATAGATATATAATAAGAGTCGCTTCTTAAAATAATATAGAGAATTTTCCTGCCCATTTGTAGTTACTATAAAAGTAATAAATATATGTATAATAATAAAAAGTGATAAATATTTGATATTTTATTATTTCTGGTAGTCAATATTTTTTAATATTAAAATGATATAAAAATATAAAAATATGTAAAATTATCTTTCAAAGTCTGTATGTGTACTACATTAATTATTGTATTTATTTATTTATTTTTTTTAAAAAATTTAATAATTTTTTTCATTTTTGATCCATTCTTGACATATAATATATCAAATTTATCTTTTTTTTTGCGATATTTAATTTGACACACATATTGTATATATGAAATGAAAAAAATATAAAAAGATATAAGAAATACTTATTCATTACTTTGCAATTTATAATGAGCTTTAGAACTTATGCATTCAGGCTATTGGACATCAATTTGTATATTTATGTATTTTGGCTATTTATGACATATGTATAGTTGTTATTTGGGCTTAGCCCATCCCTTGATAATTATATAAATTATATTTAAATTGATTAAATTAAAATTAAAAATACTTATTTTAATTGAAGAAAATATCTCAAAATATATATCCAAATTTTATGTATCAAATATTTACATACATAATATTATATATATTATGTAAGACGAAAACTAAGATATATTTAATAAAATTATATTCATAATAGTATTTGATATACAAACACATATTTTTATATATTAACATATATTTTATGTTAATACAAATTATTTTTTATATTTTTCAACGTATTTTGATATTCAAGTTTTAAGTTGTACATTTGGAATTAAATATGAATTTGAATATTTGATAAGTTTTTGATACATGTGTATATATATGAATAAAAATATTTTTATTTTTTGAATTATTTTATTTTCCCTTAAAAATGTGTTGCTAAATATAAAACATGTTTTTGTTTAAATCTTTTCATAATTTTTACAATTATTCAGCTTTCTAAACCCCCGAAAATATTCAAATTTCAAATCACCTCATTATTGGTTGTAAAATAATTTATTAAATATTTAGCATTTGGGTAATAATAAAAAATCAACATTGGGCAGTTAATTTTTTTTTCAAACTTTTGCTTTCTTATAAATAAACATGATCTACAAATAGATTTAATTCCTAAAATTATACAACCAAATATTTCGTGTTTAAAGAGATTATTTATACTTTATAGTAATATATTTTTTATTTTTTAATCGTATGATTTTTAATAAAAAGAATTATTTTTATATTTTAATTACTTTTTGAAATTTAAAACTTAAAGTAATCTCTCTTTTTTTTTTTTTAAAATACAGATAACATAAATCCATAATTTGTAAAACTAAGAATGAAAGCATGTAAGATTGTAAAGATTATTGTATTTTAATTTTTAGACTTAATAAATAAAAATTATAACTAGAATTGATATTAATAATAGATAAAAACAATATGCGTTATTCGGAGAATGTGGATGAGAACGGAAAATTCCGTTTTATCTAATCGGAATGGGAAGGGGAACGAGGATATAAATATTGTCCTTATTCCCATCCTCGATTCTAGAGGAATGAGAAATATCCATCTCGCTCACATCACCACTCCATCCCCGAACTAAGCAGGGATTCTATGTCCTATTTTATCCAATTATCAATGGGCATGGTTCCTCACGGGGATGCTGCCGATCAAAGATGCAGATGATATGATTCATATAACTATTTTTGAAACATGTCTATTACAAAATAAATGTTTCACTTGTATACATCCCGTCAGTGGCGAACGTAGGATTTTGGTTTTGGAGGGCAAAAAATGGACCAAGTTCATATATTTAAACTATGAGAAAAAGTTTTTTTAGGGTAATCCGTAATTGTAAAACACAACTATTTGAAGTTTTATATTAAAGTTTTGGGGGCAATTAAAAAAAAAATCCTTTATTTTAGCTATAAAAATAATTAAAAAAACTTTTGGGGAGGAAAATTAATTTTGGAAAATTTTGGGGGGTTGCAGGCTTGCAGCCGCCCTTGTCCCCCCTCCGTCCGCTGCTGCATCCCGTGCATCGCATAAGAGTAATAGACTAGTTAAATTTGTAAAAATAGACTAGTTAAATTTGTAAAAAGAAAGAAGAACCCGACGTGGCAAATTTTAACTGGCCGCTCTTACGCAGCAGCGCCATCCGGCTCATTTTAGTTTTTCCCCATTTTGTATTTTCTGTTCAACTTCCAATTTCCAATTTTCAATTTTCGATTCTACTACCGGTAATAAAAAACCTCGAATAAACCTCTTCTCAATTTCCAATTTCCAATTTTCGATTCTACTACCGTTTCTACTACAAGCAGGCAATTCGGATCCAGAATGGCGGTTCGGCCGACGATAGCCCGGTTCCCGGGCGACCCGAGGGAGCAGGAGGCGTGCGGAGTACCATGGGGTGTGACGCTGACGCCATTCGCGGCGAAGGACGAGAACGGCATCCCGCCGGTGTACGGATCGGGCGGCGAGTTGTTACCCCGATGCGAGAATTGCTGGGCCTATTACAATACCTACTGCGAACAGGACCAGTGGTCCTGGGACTGCTCCCTTTGCGGCACCACCAATGGCCTCTCGTCGGAGTCCATCGCCAGATACGCACTTCCGGATTCCTGCCCGGAGAATATGTCCTCTTTCATAGACCTAGAATTACCACGTAATTACTATGTTATCCTTGTTAACGCCTTATTTTCAGTATAACGTATTAGTGCAATTAGTGAGTTGGATTGCCTGTTGCTTGATGATTATTTCCAACTTCTCAATTAATGGATGTGGAATAAGAATGCTCATGCCCGGAGTATAAATTGTGTGTAGTATGCTTGTATTTTTTCCTGCGATTAATCTGCAATGGCGGCATCATTTCCTTCCTAATTGTTAAGGAATAACAGTAACTTCAATCCGTTTTTAATTCCTCTAATTCCTAAGGAAATTCAACCTTTTCAGATGTCTGGTATTAGATTGTGATTGTGTCTTGTGTTTCAGTGATGGTTTGGTGTTCTGGCAGCTCATGGTTGCACTTATATTCTCATATTGGCTGTTTCTACTTTGAATAAGCCATTTTACATAAAAAAAAATCCACTCTTAGAATGTTCTATTTGAGGATCAAAGTCGATTATGCTGGAGCATTTCGGTAATTTGAACTTATGGTATCATATAGCGTGTCAGACTCATATTAGGTGCTTAATTAGTTTGGGTGAAGAATTGAATGGACATCATTATTTAGTGTTGTTATGATCATATCATATGTCTACTTGCTTACTAATGTATAATAGCTAAAACATACCATTATTGGTCCAGTTGAGAGGAAGATTTGTAGTGGCATTGGATTATAGGATGCTATATCTTGTCATTGCTCTTGTGGGAAGTTGAATTGACTATCTTAAGTTTCTTATCCAAGAGCATGTATCAAGCAGGAAATAGGGTTTATCTTGTGCATACTATTTATATATGTGATAGCTGGAGATATGGGAAATTCTTTAATGGAATATTGGAAAAGGTGCACACATACACCATTGCCCACTTCTTGTTGCCATAAGCTTGGGTTGTAGTTCTAGAAGCTTGCACTCTCCCTTAATCATAACTATGATTCAGTAAGCAATGTGGTCTGATTGTTTTTCATTTATTTTTTTATGGTTCTTTTTGTGCCTGCAGTGGAAGAATCTGACGAAATGCAGGCAAGGCCGGTATATGTTGCCGCAGTTGATCTCACTTGTAAGATTCTGTTTAACTCTGTGGTAAATTATTGCAACTGTCTACGATTTTTATCTTGACTGATTTTTAGGTCACATATTCTTCATTTTTTCCCGCTTCAGGTTGGCGAGTAAATGATATGTGTGTTTGTTGTTGAGTACTTGAAATATGCAGTGTTCATGATAGCATGCATGTTGATGCAAATGCATTTTAAGTAGTCATACATTAGGTTTCAAGAGTTCACACTCACCGTTGAAATATAGACGGTAGGGAACAATAAGTACCTTATATTACTGCATGAAGACATTACTGGTTGTTGATAGTATGCTAGTATTCACTGAAAACATTATTGCAACTTGAACATAATTTGCGAGATTTTGTTCTATCTCTGTGTGAGTTGTAGTATCATTTTCCATAAATTGCTTCCAAGTTATGAGCACCTCTTTCAGTTATGCATTTACATTGATGCATTTTAAGGATGCCTGACCTTTGGCTTTCGTAAATTGTCTACTTCTGCAGCATCAGAAGAGTTTTTGGAACTTACTAAAAGTGCTCTTCTGGCAGCCTTGGAAGGTTTGTTCTGTAGTTATTTCTTTGTCCAAGTTCTTAGCTATCGAAGTAAGTTAAATTCTTGTCTCAATCTTGTGCTTTACAGCTCTTGGGCCGGGATCGCTTTTCGGTCTTGCTACGTTCAGCCACAAAATAGGCTTGTATGATGTTCAGGGCCCCATTCCAGTGGTCAAGAATGTGTTTATTCCCCCAGATTCTGTTGGCAACCTCACAATGGAGCTCGAAGATGTCATGCCATTGTTTTCGTTTTTGGCCCCCGTATGTTAATTAATGGTCTTTTATGTGGTGGTGCTTTTTCTTATGTTCCTCATATTTATTAGCAGTTCTCAAAATTTTTGGAAGGAAAATTTGTGATGAAGCTGAAGCTTCAAAGTTGGACTGGCCAGCACTTAAATGTTGCTTTATCAATATTGTAGGTTGATACATGTAAGGACCGTATTGCATCTGCGCTTGAAACTCTAAAACCAACGACTTCATGGGAACGGACCACAGCTGCGGGTCAAGGAGTAGATGGTGTTTTACTTGGTGGGAGAGGCTTTGGAGTGGCAATGGAAGCTCTCCTCAAATATCTTGGATCAGAATATGGGAATACATATGCGCTGGGTACAATAAATTTATTCATAGATCTTGTTATCCGATTTTTCTAATTTGCTCCTTTTTCATGCTTTCCTGTGGAGGTCACTTTAATGATTGCGTCTTCCTAATGAGATGTTTTTATTTGTTTTCTGAATGCTATGACCTGGTTGAAGACTTGCTAATTCTTTTTCCTTTTTGTTTCTCCCCTGAACTGAAGCACAGCCAGAGTTTTTGCCTTTTTATCTGGTCCTCCAGATTATGGTCTTGGCCAGCTAGACACCAGGCGATATGGTGAGCAATATGCTAGTAAAGGAGAGGATGCTGATCGTGCTTTACTCCCTGAACAGACTCCATTTTATAAAGATTTGGTACTTACTTTAAACCAATAGAGAATTTTCGTTAAAGAGGTTAGTAAAAAAATAGTTATTGATATATTTTTAACAGGCTGCTGTTGCTGTTCAAGCCGGTGTATGTGTGGATATATTTGCTGTTACAAATGAGTACACCGATTTAGCATCTTTGAAGTTTCTTAGCATTGAGAGTGGAGGCTCTTTGTTTCTATATTCAAATACTGATGATTCAACCCTCCCTCAGGATATGTGAGTAATAATTTCCTACTGTAAGAATAATTGTCAAGCTTGAGTTTAGTTTGTCCCGAAGTAGTAGGTGAAACAGCTGGTATAACTAAAACAAATTCGTATTTTTAGCAGTAGGGGATGTATTAAGTTTGCTTAATTCTTATGTTGCTCTTTGTCAGTCTAGATGATCTAAATGATCTTATTACAGGTACCGTATGTTAAGTAGGCCATATGCTTTCAATTGTGTCCTCGGCGTGAGGACATCAACTGAATTTAAGCTTGGACATTCAGTAAGACTCAGCCATTTCAGTTTTGATTTGTTTTTGCTATTATATTATAATTGTGTAATAATGCTTGCATGCATTGCTACAGTACGGACATTTTTTCCCCGACCCAGAATATGAAAATGTTCAGCACATTATTTGCTGCGACTCTTTTGCCACATATGCCTATGACTTTGATTTTGCGAATGACGTTGGATTTTCCAGGTAAAAAATACTTTGTTTATGTTCTTTCATAGCATTGGCGTCCTGGTTGCTTCTGGAATATGCAACGAGACTTACTTTTCGTTTAATTGGAAGTCTTGTGAAGCAACAGACAGAAAAATAATTATTTGTGATGAATCATGCATTTGATATTGTTCTTTGCTTGCATATGTTATTTGATATTTTATCATTTTCTACCTATAGTATTGTTCAATTTTTTTTTTTTTGCTTTAAAAAAAGCATTAACATGTTGCATAATTATGGTATTGTAGCGGTGTAGGTTGAAATATTTAAGACTAAAATCTTTTAGGTGATATTCTTCTGTTTTTTTTTTTTTTTTTGGGTTAATATTCTAAACTTTTTTTGTCTTTTCAACTAATGAATAATGATTCAGTATGAGATCCTGGTTGATTTATTTTCTTTGATGGACTGATGTAATAATGAGTTTGGCTATTAATGGGCCTTGATGGCATAAAACTTTGTGAGTTGCAGTTGAGATTTACTACATTTTCCCCTCTCAATCCCAAGAATGGTGTAGCTGGCATTTGAGGAAGCTTTTTTTTCTTCTTCTGCAAAAGCTTGATTATTTTCTTGATGAAGTTCTCTATGCTGTTTACATATGCTGAAGCCAAATTTGCTTCTTGCATGATCCCCATTGTCACATATGTTGAGTGTTGAATCTAGACCATCTCCAAAGGGGTTGCAGCGAATTTGGTGTGGTTTTTACACCAAACTTGGTGTTTTTGGTGTAATTTGGCACATAGCCACATACCATCTCCAACCCACAACACCAAATGAGTATTTTATTCTTTCTTTTCATTTCAAAATAAACAAATATATATTTGTATGATTACTTTATTGCTTTTATTTAACTACTATTAATTTAACTAAGTAAAAAATACATATAATTATTATTATTTCAATTAATTATATCACAAAAATTAATTGCTAATTATTATAATTTATTAAAATTATTAATTATTAAAAATAGTATTGCAACAAAAGAACTAAATTAAAAATTTATATAATTGAAACTAAATTATAAAATAATTAAATATATAATATTGGATACAAATGAAATGGACATGTTTATAGGAAACCTTTAGATTCACCCATTAGATGTGTAGAGGGCATGGAATCACTCACCGAAATAAAAAAGGCAGAGGCAGGCCTAAAGAGACTTGGAAGGAAACTATTAAAAAAGACATGTTATATCTTGATATAAATGAGAGTATGGCTTTGGACCGTAAACAATGGCGTGATATGATCCATATAGCCGACCCACATAGTGGGATTAAGGCTTAGTTTGTTGTTGTTATACAAATGGAAATAAAAATTTGCAGTAGTCGAATATTAGGGGCAAAGTGGGGATATTTTAATTCCACCAAATTTGGTGCAAATGAATAGTGATTGCACCAAATTTGGTGTAATACTATTCATTGTTCCATTTGAGCATCATTTACTCTAAATTGAGTGTTTTGGTGTAGTTTGGTGCTCCATTGTGGAGACTAAATGGATAGATTAGCCATTTGGTAATAATACGAACTTTGTAGTGAAACTTTCCAAACTTGGATGAAGATTTGAGTTTTGATGGTGGTTTCTTAACCTCATCATGTATGCCATTAAGTCTTCTTTTAGTTTTCCATGTCTAAAGTAAGATAATGGATAATATTTCCGCAGACACAGCAGAGAACATCCAACATTACAGATTGCATTTCAATACACAGAGGTTGTACCCCTCGATGAACCCTCAGTATCAGGTTCAAGCTCCTCAAAGAGGTATGCGTCTTTTGGTGCAGTTTATCATGTTGTAGATTTTCTGTCCCTGTTTTAACATGAATTAGAATCTTTGCACTCTTGCAGTGTAAATAAATAACCATGTCTGAAATGTGAATTCTAATGTGCTTTTTTATCCTTGGAGTCTGCCAATTGCTGTTGATGCTGATAATATAATACAGGCAGTCTTGAAATGCACTTAAATTAAATATCTTTGTTTTGATAACATGCCATAAAACTCATTGACTTTCAATCCGAGGAACAAGTTGAATGGATCTATTCTTATTTATGACTTGAGAAGTCGTATTTAGCGGCTGAGATATATACCTTGTTCATAATAGCGATGAGAAAATCTAATTGAGTTTTTGTGAATTACTACCTTGAATTTATATTGTGATCAAATTATTGCCAAGGAAACTAATGGTGATCAAATTATTCCCATAGCATTGTCAACTCCTAGCTTGAATGTTTAAGTTGCAATTTTTAAAAATGTCTATTATTTTGATGCTGTGGATTTTTTTTTATCTTTTTGATCCGTTGAAATTTGATATTCTAGGAGGGGAAACAGGAAACTCAGAAATCCCGATTGTGGCCATCTTAAGAAAAATTTATTGGCAAGTTATTTGTTCATATAATTATTTAATCATGTTGTATTGTGTCAGATGCCATTTAGATGCTATTATTCCTATGATTTCTTTTGTTGAAAGCATTGCAACTCAACTAAGAAGAGTTATGTTGTACATTGAGAACTCTTTGTACTATTTACCTATTGAGGACTGAGCTAGAGCTTACTAAGCATCTTTCCTTGCTTTTGCTGTTGTTGTTGAAGAGTCTTCTAATTTTGCCAGCTTTACACTTCTATTTCCAGAGCTTTAATATTTTCTTTATATGTACATTTATGCAGAGCTAAATATTCCCTGAGAAGAAGACTGAGGATTAGAACTTTACAATTTGAAACTGCTCGCAATATTAACGAGATTTATGATAGTGTTGATCCTGAAGTTGTTCTTTCCATACTTGTTCACGAGGTAAACTCTAATTACCTGAAGGTTGTGATTAACAATTTCTATTATCTGAACATTCTTCAAGATTGGGAGTGACAAAAGTGGAGAAAAGTTACGGTCATCTTACTGCAGACTTAAGTTAGTGCCGTTAGAGCCCTAAGCAGACTAGGTGCATGCTTTGTGTTTATGGTGGTTTATCATCATGTGCCAATGTTGTCTATGCATGTCTGCTAGATAACATTAGGATATATACCTAATACAATGGGAGCCCTCGGAAAAAAACCTGATGGAATGTAATTTAGAAGTGCACATTTAATTTTGTGCAATCCGTTGACAAGTTTTTACTGGAATTTAATTTATCTACACTACTCAAATACCCTTTGTCTTTGCAATAAAATTGAGAATTTTTACCTCACACTCTCACCCTTTCTTGTCTTGACATGGGTTCAATGCATGCGTGAAATTACATAGTGAATTCTGCCTGGTTTTGAGCCATAACTTAATATTCCAGATTGATTTAAGGGTACTTGGTACCTGCTGATATATCTGCTAATTTGAGTTGTTTTCTTTACCTGCCATAATTTTTCTCAGGTGATTTTGTCCTCTTTGGAGAATGGAGTTCGAGAGGGTAGGATTTTACTACATGAGTGGCTTGTAAATCTTACGGCTCAGTATAATGATGCTTTCAAGATTGCTGAATATACGAGAGGAAGTTTAACCACTTCGCATTTTGATGTTGCCTTCACTCAATGCCCTCAGCTGCAACCTTTGCCCCGCTTAGTCTTTGCTTTGCTGCGAAATCCTCTTCTTCGCTTTCATGAAGAAGGTGTTCATCCGGACTATCGGATATATCTTCAGTGTCTATTCAGGTATATAATATTGTTAATTGAGGGACTTCTGCTAGCATTTAGTGTCTCATGTGAGCTGTGGGGGAGAAATTGTGATGTAGAATAGAAATTCTTCTTGTATGCCTGCTTGGCCTAGATTAAACATTTCATAGTTTTCTTTGCCACATTTCTGACAACTAATGGAGCTTTGTAACGATCATATTTGATACTGCATTCTACTTGCTTAAACGAACATTGAAAACTATGATGATTTGGCGGAAGCTAGCAGTTCCAATCAGTACATCTATTGTAGCATTTTTCATACATGCATATGTTAGGACATGTGCGATATGTTCATTAGATAAGTATTGACAGTAATTTTTTTGTTGTTGATCAGTTCCACTTTAATTTCTGTCCGGAGCTTTTATATATATTTATATAATTTATATTATATTTTTTTTTATCACGAGCATCACATCATTTTAGTTGTCCAAATAAGATGAAAATGATAATGTTTGTTCCACTCTTTGAACTTCACTCATGACTTTCCTTAGTTGTTGATTATATCATAATCTCATCAAGCATTTTAGAACTTACATCATAATATTTTATGCAGTGCTCTGGAACCTTCTTCACTTACCCGTGCCGTATATCCATTGTTGGCATCTTATGACACTCCGGATAAACAAGCATTTCCTCGCCATTCCTTGAGCCGTGCTGCATTAATAACAAGTGGTAGCCCTATATTTTTCCTTGATGCTTTCACAACTCTCATTGTGTTCTACTCATCTACAGCCGATGCCACACTTCCTTTTCCTCCACCCCAGGATTGTAAGTGATTGTAAATTTGCTTATTTTCACGCGATAATTATAAATACTACCCCTTGAGCTTGAGGTTAGCCTCATTACAAAAATACCAGTTAACTTTTAAAATTACAAATACCCTCTTACATATGTCTCTACTAATTGCAACTTTTGAGGGGATTATTTGTAAAATAAATATATCTCAAGGTGTTTGTAATTTTGAAAGACAATTGGATTTTTTGTAATTAGGTTAAACCTCAAGGGTTGTAATTATCTCTATTTTCACAGGACATCCGTGCTCTTGAAGAATATGAACATTTGTTGTGCTTACTGACAAATGATTTTACTTGTGTCTTTCTAACCCAGGTCTCCTGAGAACCACCATTAATAAACTGAAGCAAGAGCGGATTATTACTCCGAAACTCATTTTTATCAGGGGTGGACAGGATGATGCAACAGTATTCAAGAACTACCTTATAGAGGAACAGGATGTCGAGGGAAGCGGCTTCACAAGTGTCATGGGTTTTGTCTCATTCCTCGATGAGGTCAACCGCGATGTAGTTGAATACCTGAGTAAATCAAATGGCGATCTACGTAAATAGTGGTAAAAGAAGAAATTACTTACACATATATTACTGAGTTGTTTTTGCTTCAACTGGAACACGATTCGGCTAATTGTGGATACAGAGATTGTTTGTAGTTGAGTTGCCCAAGAAATCGACGCCAACTTTTGTTCTTGAAATTGTGTTGTTAATTATGTATTCTTGTTTCTAGATTTTGGTGGGAACTTTGCAAAGGTTTATATGTTGAAATACTTTCAAGATCTGTGTACACTACCCATGATGTTAATGTTAGACTTTTACTAAGATCAAAATGAAACCGTGCGACAAAAGTTGTTTTGTTTAGGACTACAGATTCCAGCTTCAACATTTATATTTTTTTTCTTTTCATTCCTTTGTATCTGTAGTCTTGTCATACAAGGCAGTTTTAATCAGCTGTTTACAACTTATCTAACCTTATGAGGCTGTGTACAGGATTTTGTCTTTAGTGCTATTTCTTTTGGTATCTCTCTCTTTATGCTTGTATAACTTGCTGTACTTAAAACATAAAGATGAGATTTAGGGAGTGTTTGGAAACACTTTTGTTGTTTTGAGAAGTGATTTATTGTAGTAAAAGCAAAAGTGGTTGAGACTTAAAGGTTGGTAATGTTTGCAAATAGAATCTAAAAGATGAAAAAAAATCAAAGTTGAAAAGTGTTTGCAAACCTTAGACGATTGTTCGTTGTGCCAATGCTCAAATAAAATATCCCATGACAACAAAGGCTTAAACTCAAGTGAAGACTTAATATACTCGGATTTTTTTTTCTCAAGTATAGTCCTAAAATGAGAAAATCTAAAAGATGAAAAAAATCAAAGAAATTGAACATTAATTAGTGTTTGCAAACCTTAGACGATTGATTCTTCGGAAAAAAAAAAAATGTATCCGTAATAAAATACCCCTGAGAAATTGAGCATTAAATCACTTATGCAATTACACCACACTCTATCCCTATACACGGATTTGAACCCAGTTAATTTTTTTTATAAATTATAATTTGTTTAAATAATTATTAAGACTCTGACTGAAAAATAGGCCTAAAACATGGTAAATTCATAAATAGGAAGTTCAGACCAAAGCATCGTTTTATCTCAGAGATTGCTCAGTTGAAGTGGGCTCAACACCAAAATAGATGGGCTTTACAGTTTTTGGGCCTCGGCCCACAGTATCATTTTCAGTTTCCTAATTGCAGGTTTCTTCTTTTCTTCTCATTTGTTCCTTCCGATTCTTCAACCAGTGTTAACCCCAAAACCCATTGAACTATTTCTCTATCTAGATTTAGTCTCCCTTCTCTCTGGTGCTTAAGGTAACCTTTTCAATTTAGATCGTCATTTGCATAGACATACATCTACCTATTTATGTTTATTATTCGAATTTTAGGATGTTTTTCTGCTACCAACGTTATGCTTACTGTTTTTGTTGATTTTCATTGTGGGATGATGCTAAACTATTCGTTCTGCTGGGTCTTTTTTTTTTTTCTGGTTTATTTTGATTATTGGTCTTGTAAATTTTTCCTCCTTTCACTACCAATGTATAAATTAGTATTTTTCATTTTTATTTTTTTCGGGATGTGTGTTTTTTTTTTGACTATTTAATTGTATATTGGTCTTTTGATGTTTCTCCTTAAATGTGTTGAAATTTTTACCTGCTGCTGGATTAATCATCCTTGGGTGCTTTTTTTTTCCCTCGGTTATACTGAGGAGACTTCATTTATATTAGCGGAATGTTTTATTTTATATATGCACAGACGAACATACAAGGATTATCAATATGTTGGACTGGTACTTTTGGACCAGTGTAGGTTGAAATGATCCATGTATTTGGAAGAAGAAAATGAATTGAACCGAAAATCTGTGTTTTACTATTAGAGAGCTAGTACGGTGTGACATCCTTTTGAGTATTCGTCATAGTCGAGTTGGGTTGTTTTTTATTTATGCACTTTGCTAGTTGGCTATTCTGGTTCGTACGTCAATGAACAAATCTATCACATTTGGTACGCTTTTTTGACAGCAATTTATATAGTTGACAGGACAATCTTGTGTGTTCCCATGGCGACGCGGATTGCTGCTAGATATATCTCTCGCAGGCTATCAAGCAGTGGCAAAGTCCTCAGTGAGGAGGAGAAGGCTGCAGAAAATGTCTATATTAAGGTATATTCATAATGGTGGCATAAGATGTATGCAGACTTAGCCATCTTATTCTATCGTGGTTCTTTCTGCATGGCAGATTGTTGCATTTTGAGCTTCTCCTCTTTCTTAAATTTTTTTTGACTGACCTTTGAAGCTTTATATTTCTTTTACATACATTTTAAGTCCAATCTATACCAATTGCCTGAAAGGATATCTAATGTCAAATATCTGAGCGACTGATATAACATCTTTCCTTATGAATAGGGTGAAAATACTTGTTTTAGTTCTGATACTACCAGTAATCACAGTTCATTAAATTGATTGAGCACATACTCTTTTGGTATTAGTCAGATATGTTTTGACAAGTTGAAATTGCTTTGATTGAAATAAAATTTAACTGATTTTGAAAATGATGATGATCATATTCATACCAAATGAGTGTAGATATTTGTGTCTAATACTTTTCAATCAACATTTTTTTTTTGTCCGATATGTTCGTTTTTATTGTCGTTAAGGCAGTCTTAAATTTATGTTCTTTAGGAATTGATGAGACAATTATTATTCTTGACTTGAATAACTATCCAAATATGTTCTTTAGGAATTGGACAATGCATTGCAAAGAATGAACATTTTGAACTGCAAGAAACTTGATTACTAGTTCTTAGAAAGGCATCTTGAAGGGTTATCAACTGTGGTAATAGTAACATGCTGAAGAGAAAACATCTTCATGTTAGTACTGGGATGATTCACCTAAGAGTCAATGTACCACTTTATGAGCAGTTAGTTTACTACATATTCTGCTTTTAACATCAGTATCTATTCATGTCACAAGTAAATTGTAGTTTTGTGTTATAACTCATACAAAGAGAAAGCAACATTCGGTCCTTGGCAAGCAGTGAGGGATGTCTCTACAAATATGCGTGAAATTTAAATTTGGATACTTACATAATCCAAAAATGTGTTAAAATGAGGTCTGCTCATGATATATGTTAGATGTTTTCTGTGGGATAATGATGCTGGTAAACCTTTTCTTGTCATGGAGAAAAATAAACCATCAAACAGCATGTCACCAAGGCCTCTCTTAGGGATCCATGATAATCATTGCCTAATTATGTACAGTGGTGTAATTTGTATACGATTACTTGTGGAATGGAGGTTTTTCATACCATTGCTGTTTGATTTGGTTTATTGCTTAAAATACATGCTCTTATTCTCGCACATACTTGATAACATGTTTTTCACTCTAATTCAACAAATTGTTGCATTTATCTCTTACTGCTGGAATTTTGAGAATTTAACAGAAAATGGAACAAGAGAAATTGGAGAAGCTTGCTCGTAAGGTATACGTTGTCTAACCTATGATCTTGTTCATGCAAAACTGAACTCAGTTTGATTGAATCAGAATAATATTGGGTCCTCCCTTTCCATGACAAAGATAAGGGTTAAATTACAAAAATTCCCTTGAGGTTCAGTCTAAATTACAAATACCCTCTTTGACACTGGTTTCTATTTTACAAATTGCATCCTTAATTGGGTGATATTTGTTAAGAAGATACAAACTTCAAGGGGGTATTTGTAATTTTGAAAGATATCTTGAGCTTTTTCTAATTGGGCCAAACCCTAAGGGTACTTTTTGTAATGTACCGTAAAGATAATTGTTTGTGTTATTTTTTTTTAAAAAAAACTTTTCTCAGTATTTGCCTGCCAACTCCAGGTGTTGGGTTTTCAATCCTGTATTTGGTTTTTTTGTTGTTTTTCATTGCCTTGGATAACCATATCCTAACCTAGACATGCTTAATGGTTGATTATATCAAGGGCCCCAAACCAGACGAAACTCCCGCAACAAGTTCAGGAGGCTCAGGATCTGTAGCTGATGCTAAACCGACTGGGCATACCTCTTCGACTCCCAAAGTATCAACGGATAAAGATCGAAACTATGCTGTTGTAGCTGGTATTGCTACTTTTGCTGCTGCCGCTGGTTGGTATTTTGGTTCGAGGAAGACAAAAACTGAAGAAGTGCAGGATTGAGATATAATATCAAAGAAGTATGTTGGCTAAATAAAAACAAAATGATCATCTGTAAAATACTTGTTCTAATTGCATTTTTTTTTTCAGCAACATTATGTCCTTTTCCGTGAGCCCCGGTCACCTATGGATTCGGATGATTTTGGTAATTTCTGTTACGACACTTGTACTGAAATGAGATGACTTTGTTTTGATCTTAGTTTTATGATCAATCAGTCCTTTTTGACCTGATAACAATTAACTACTAATAAGTACTTGAAAATCTGAAGTTGGTAGCGGTTGCAAATAGAAGCTGAAAATTGATTAAGTTAAGAGAGTGTTTGGTGATAAGTTGAAGTGTTTTTTATGCGTTAAGTGAAGCTAGAAGTAGAATCATAAATGTGAAGCACCCAACTCCTTTACCTTTAGATTCTAATTAAATGGAGTAGAATTAGAAGGTGAAGTTAACATTTGCAAACACTAAAAAGTAATTTTTTCTAGCTAAAAGTTGAAAATAAATTTTTTTTGTTTGCAAACACCCAAGTCTAACTTTAGCATTTTTATTCCACAAGAATTGAGCAAATGAATAAGGTTCATTTAGATAGACATCTTAAAAAGTACTTATTTTTCTGATGGCATTAATACTGGAGCCAGGAACTTTTTTTTGTCTAAGGAGACCTTGTGAATATGACTCGGATCTATCATTAAAATTTTGGTTCATTAACATAATGAATCAAACTTGACTATATTTTTCAGTTCGATTATATACAAAGCACATATCGATCTCAATTCATATTCGGCTCAACTAAAGTTCGTTCAAGCTCAATTCGATTAATTATCAAACCAAATTCAAACATAATTTTAGAAGATTGATAAAAAATCAATCAAATTTGAGCAGTACAATTTCATAAAAAGGATGAACATCATTCCTAAGGGAGGACCCCATTGCTTCTTCTTACCCTAGAACATTGTGGAGGAGGTGAATTGCGAGATGTATTTCAACAAGTCAGAGTCTCCTGAACTGCCATAAATGAGTCACCACACAAGAAATCCTCCTCCACCGTGATATTAGGAGGATTCGAACCCAATGCGTGTGCCAAAAACGGATAACACGCCACTCATCTTTTACCATTATGCTATGGGAGGACAACAGTGCAATTTCATAACTACTCAAATCGTTTACATAGGCTTACGAAAAGGGAAGAAAAAAGAAGAAGAAAGAAAACCAAAAGTCACAAAAGAAATCATGATCAATTATCACCACCATCATGAAGAATAAAAAAAGTATGTACCTGAAACACCATCAACCAATAGCAACAGTCCACACCATTTACTTGCAATGTACATACAACTTCCCCTGTATTATTTTTCTATTTCCTTCTCGTCTTCAATGCTGTTTTGCATCAAGTAATAATCTACAGAATCAAACCCAACACAACTGTACGCAAGCAACTGAATAAATTAATCCCCTTCATGATTCTCACGTCTTGCATAGTCTTCAATCCAACTCCACTAACCCCATTTCCTTTCATGCTTTTATCTTTCTTTCACATCACTCCAAATCATTCTTTATTTTTTGCACAAGCCAGAAAGAACCCACTTCTTTTCTTGAATTTTTTTTATAGAAGAATATTGGAAAGGAAATCATTAGAATATCCCACATTATATCTGAATTGATTTGTTCAACTCTTTGTAACACGATGACAGAGGTGCTCCACTCACCATCTTCGTCCTCTTCCCCTTCAATTTCCACACCCACCCACAACCCCCCATTGTTTCACCAGATTGAGCCATTTGTGGGTGATGAGGGGATTTCTAGGGTGACAGGGGGTGAGACAGAGAAGAAGAAGAAGAAGAAAATAGAGTGAGGGAGAAAAGGGAGGACGAGGGGAGGGATCAATTATCTCTGTTGGCGCTTTTGGTGACTCTATTTAGGAAGAGCTTTTGGGTGGCTTGCAAGACGGATATGGGCGAATTTTCTGGTGCTGGTGCTGATTGTGGTGGTGGGGTTATGGAGATCAGTTGGCCGAGCGATGTGGAGCATGTTAATCATGTGACATTTGATAGGTTTGATGGGTTTTGGGATTGCCTGTTGAGTTTGAGCCTGAGGTTCCAAGGAGGGCTCCTAGTGCTAGGTATGTAAAATGTCTTTGTGAAATCATGCAATGTGGGTTTATTTAGATACGTTTAATTGATAGAAATCTTGGCTTGTTTTTCGAATATGTTGTTCGTAGAATCTTATTTGGATTGATGGATTTAGATTTGAAATGATTTTTGACTCCAAAGAGAGATTTGAAATATGACTCAAAAAATAACTCAAAATAGGAAATGATTTGAAATCCATTGTAAAATGATATCATCTATACAACCTCAATAGATTTGTTATTATGGATTTGAAACCCATAGCTCGCTCCAAATCCATCGATCCAAATGGAGCCTGAGATTATTGGGATTTCAAATCTTGCATCTTAGATTATATGATAATGGGTTGAGAGGTAATTATCCGACTTTGTTGAAATTTTACGATGTGTTCTGTTTTGGTGTTTCTACTGAATTGCCATGATTTGTTGATTATGACATCGTAACATCTTGTATGAAAGTGGTTTTAGACTTTTGACATGGTAATGTTACTAAATGATGGAAGATCAATCTTGTCAAGTGAGAATTCTTGATTGAATTGTCTGTTCTGTTCAACATATATTGAATCGCCGTTTCTCAAATTTGATTGATTTCTTGAACCATTTGGTGAAGTTTCTCTTGATATAATTTTCCTCTTTTTGGCATTTGGGACCGCTTTTGAGAATCTGAAATGGTCTGATTGGATGAGCTATCAAACTGAATGTTGACATTTATTTCTTATGCTGCTAATCTAGTTGATGATCTGGAGGTGGTTTCGTGTTTCACCACCTGTTAATGAGACTGTACTTATCTTAATAACTGTAGTTGAATCTAAAATTTTAGTTTTTTAAGTATTTCATGTAAATAGTGTGTGATTTCATTGCATGCTTGATATTTTAGTTGTTGGATTACTTGGTTCTTTTCTTAGGCCGTCACATGCTTTTGCTGCCATGAATGCCAGTTTTAAAAATACAAATATGTTAGCAATGAACATATGTGGTTTTCTTTCCTAATGTGACTGCATTGCATAAGTATGTATCATCTGGTGAAATGCAACTGGATACTCAAATTGAAGTATTTCTTTCTGTCTTAAGAGGTGGACCCCGAACTACTTCCGACATTAGATTCTTCATAGAAGATCGTAAACATTCCAGTAAACAATTCCAGTTGGGATTTAAACTGCACTTAGTGGTGAATGAGTCCTTGATCTCATATGATAGATAAGGCTATTTCTCGGTGATAGCATGGCGTTTGATAGAGACTTTTAGTTCATTTTAAGAGTACGATTCCGACTCTGCAGATGTTTCGATCTGGATTCCCTTAAAAAGGAAATATAGAATATGAGAACTTGCCTAGCTTCCATTTAGTCTTCATTAAATTCTGAAAGTTTTACTGTCTTAATGACAGATCTATCCAATTGTTATTTCCAGATGGATTAAGCAATCTTAAACTAGCTACATCCATTGATGCTGTTCCCAGATACATTAATTTGAGTTAAGTGAAAAACTCGAAGCGTTCATGACGCTTTTTAAGGCATCTTGCCAACACACACATGCATAGATTGCTCAAAGATGCTCTTCGAATATTTTCTACTATTAGATTGTATTGTATTATTGTCATGCCATACAGAAAGATGGTGATAAAAGCTACCTTTTCGGGATACCTGCCGAAAGGAACATCTTACGTGTATTCAGATTTCAGATAGGAAATCAAAATCTGATTTCACTACGAACAAGTATGGGGACAAAGCACGTGGTGATTTTATTAATGCATATCTAAAATAAGCTGAGATGCTTTTCAACTGTTGAAGCTTTAGGTCTTATGTCGAGTTTAACGCAGTAGGCTGATTTACATCTATATGATATTCTGTTCTTTGATAGATGATAAGAGATTGCATGAATTTCACGTTTGGTGCTTTCTTGAACTAGTGATTGATTTCATTTTTTAAGTGGTTGTTTGATTCGAACTTCACACTAGATGTGCCATAGTGGTGTGTATGTACATGTACAATAGTTCGGTGTTGCAATGTTTTTCTCAAGACAAGTACATATGTTCATCCTTATTTTCATTCCTAATCAGACATTATTGATGTAGGCCACAGATAAATCAGTATTGTAAAAATCGACCTAACGCCCCTAGGCTGAAGCAATTATGTCCAAATAGGTGGATCGCCTCGGCCAAAAATTGGCCAAAAGTAGATTAAAATAAAAAATTAAGAAAAATAGTATTGTTTCTAGGCGCCGGGCCACCACCCTGATTAACACCTAGCGATTTCTGCAACCTTGAGACGATAGTGCTTTATTGTTTTAGGGATAATTACAAAAACTACCCCCAAGGTTTGGGTTAATTTCAAAAAAATTCCACATGTTTTTGAAATTTACAGAAAACCCCGTGAGATTTGATTATGTATTACACTTTACCCCGTTCATAGGCAAAAATATTTCAAAAACCCCCTTACATTTCGTAATTTTCAAACATCTCTGTTTTTTTTATTATTTGTGATTAACCCAAACCTCAAGGGTAGTTTTTGTAATTACCCCATTGTCTTATTGCGATTCCCTTCTAGCTGAAATTTTGCTTTGGGTATCCACGAACAGTGCCACTGTTTTTGGAGTTTCTACGGAGTCAATGCAGCTGTCTTATGATCCCCGAGGCAATATTATTCCAACTATCCTCCTGCTTATGCAAAGGCATTTGTATTCTCAAGGTGGTCTTCAGGTGCATCATTTTTTCCCTTTATATGCACAAAAAAATCTAACTGTTCGACAAACTATATCAGTGGCCGCTGTTCTTTGTGTTGTTTAATTACCCATCAAAAAATATGCAGGCTGAAGGGATTTTCAGAATAACTGCGGGAAACAGCCAGGAGGAGTTTGTTAGAGATCAGTTAAATAGAGGTGTGGTTCCACAAGGCATTGATGTACACTGTTTAGCAGGCCTGATCAAGGTAACTTATTGCGAGGTTCTTTTGATAGATTTAGTTTCTTTGATTCTTATGTGGAAATTAAAATAACATGTTTGTTCATAATTGCACTTTGCCGTCCAACCTATAGCGTTTTTTTGCACTTTGCTCATTGAACTTTGAAATACATATTCTGCCCTCTGAACTATACAATTTGTTGCCCCTGAACCAACCAAAAGTTGACATGTGTCAGCCAATGATAGGTACAAGTCAGTTCCCGGTGGTTGAGTGCAAAATATTCAAAGTTAGGCATGCAAAAGAGAAATTTCCAAAGTATAGTAGGCAAAGTGCAAAACTCGCGATATTTCGGGGGGCAAAATGCAATTATCCCTCAATCATTATATTTCGTAATGTATCGATTACTACTTGAATAACACGTCCCTAATTTAGTATCAGTTTTTCATTTCAACTTGAAGAATTGTGTGCATTTAAGATTAGTAGTTATTTTACTTCTGAGAAGGATATGTTTTCATTCATTGATGTCACAGAAGGCCAACTTGCTGCCTTATGTTCATTTTATGTTATCTCAGTTATGTAACAAAATTTTCGCCAATTCTCAATACTGTATTTCTGCACCGGTTATTCAATTTGCTATCCA
Source organism: Rehmannia glutinosa (assembly GCA_016081115.2). Taxonomy (NCBI): domain Eukaryota; kingdom Viridiplantae; phylum Streptophyta; class Magnoliopsida; order Lamiales; family Orobanchaceae; genus Rehmannia; species Rehmannia glutinosa. The sequence goes on from JABTTQ020000747.1 coordinate 317,388, forward strand.
ACTCCAAGTGCAGTCCTCTACGGCTTAATTTCATTCGAAAAGTTAATTTTAATGGCTTTTTATTTTCAAATGCTATTTGAAAGTTTGTGTTTTAATACGCATGACAAAGAAAGCTGTTGTTCATAGAGTGAAGCTACTATGGTGCACATTTCGCATTAATGTTATTTTCATGTGATTTATGTAGGCTTGGTTCAGAGAACTCCCTAGAGGTGTACTCGATTCTCTTTCACCTGAGCAGGTGATGCAATGCCAATCGGAAGATGACTGTTTTGCCCTCGTAAGGCTTCTACCCCCGACAGAAGCTGCTCTGTTGGATTGGGCGATCAACCTAATGGCCGATGTTGTCCAAGTGGAACATATAAATAAGATGAATGCTCGTAATATTGCTATGGTGTTTGCTCCTAACATGACACAGGTAAAACTGCATTTGATTTCTAGCTCTGCCAAGGCATTTATTCACCTTTCGTTATTGAGTATGTCTCTTGTAAGACGGTCGTACAGTGTGACGGATTGCACTTTTGATACTTTTAGTATAAAATTTGATGTCTTTAGTGTAAAAAGTGATACATTGTCTGAATTTAGTGTATTCGGACAAAGTTTCACTTTTTACACCAAAAGTATCACTTTTTACACTAAAAGTATCACCCGTCGCACCGTTCTACCGTCTTACACAAGTGTTTTAAGCCTTAATCCCACTACGTGGGGTCGGCTTACGGATTTCGCGCCATCGTTTACGGTCATAAGCCATATTTTCGTTTATTTCTAGGTATAACATGTCATGTTTAATAGCTTCTTTCCAAGTCTTTTTAGGCCTACCTCTCCCTCTTTTGATTTGTGTGAGTGATTCTCTTACCTCATGTAAATTTTGATAGGAGGAATCAAATAGTAATTGGATCCTTATTATGCAAATGGTTTTTGGCTAATGTTCTTGAACATGTTTTATTCACCTTTGGAGATTAGTCAAAAATGTCATCCCCCTGTTTGAAATGTTAACGAGTGGGCAATAAACAGTTAAAAGGGTTGATATTTGGGTTAATTACAAAAAAAAACCCGGAGGTTCGGTCTAATTATAAAAAAACTCAGCTATCTATTAAATTACAAATACACCCATTGATATTTGTTTCTATTTTACAAATTACATATGTGAAGAGGGGAGTATTTTTATAGTAAATACAAACCTCAAAGGAGGTGTTGATAATACCTTAATGGGTATTTGTAATTTTCAAAGATGATTCGATCTTTTTATAATTTGACTAAACCTCAGGGTAGCCTAATTACAAAAAAGAAAAAAAAAAGGTGTTCCCTGAGGTTTATAGCCTAATTACAAAACAAAATTACTGTTGTCTTTTAAAATTACAAAACCGTCTTTAAGGCATTACAAATACCAATTGAGGTTTGTATTTGCTTAACGAATACCTAGTGCAATTTGTAAAACATTTCAAAAAAAAACCTTGACATTTACAAAAACATTACATTTACCCTCTTAAATTTATGACAAAACGAAACCTGAAGGGGTTTTTTGTAATTTTGAAACATGTCTGGGATTTTTTGTAATGAACCCAAACCTCAGGGGTGTTTTTGTAATTATTTTTTTTTTTTTTTTTTTTTTGTAATTAGACTGAATCTCGCCCTTAATATGTCCAATGATATTGGTATAAATGAGCCTCCTTAATTTCCTAACATGCTTGGAGGGGTTTTGTTTACAGATGGATGATCCATTGACTGCACTGATGTACGCAGTACAAGTGATGAATTTCCTTAAGACTCTCATAGAGAAGACGTTACGAGAAAGAGAAGATCCCGTCGTTATAGAACGAACTCCGATTCCCCACACGGAGCCAGAAGACGATGACAACGGAAATCAGAGTTCTTCACGACTCGATCAGGAAAATCGCGCTGAACCAAATGAACAGTCGGCACGTAACTTTGTGGCTTATGATGATCCTGGTTCGGAAACTAGCCAATCGGATAACATCATCACCGACGAGGACTATCCTAGTTATTCGACTTACACTGAAGAATCTGATGAGAGTGGTTCCTGTGAAACAACACCGAATGAAGTGTATAGAGTTACTAGAAACGGAGTAATGAAGTGTCTTCGTAAAACATGCCAATCGAGTGATTCTAATAACACGGGATTTGAGTCGAGGATTGAAAGCCAGCAAGGTGCGGGTTTAGCTACGAAGATTGATAACGAGAGGAAGGGAATTAGCAAAGTTGAGCTGTATAAATTCATCGATAAAAGATAGAAACGTTTCGGTTTGAAGCTTTGGCTCTTGAAGTATGCAATTTTTCTTCACTTCGCCTCCTAAACATTTTTTTAAACACTTTACCTGCTGAACTTAGTATTTTCCTCACACCATACCCCCTGTGCAGGTGGTAAAGTGTACAAAAAATTATAAAGTTCATGGGGCCGTAAAATGTCACAAAAAAAAGTTAAGGGGGCAAAGTGCAATAACTTGCATAGTTTAGATGGTTTAGTATAATTAACCCATTTTACTCGATGCCCTTTGATTCTGAAGTGAAACTTGTGCAATCTCTGGTGGTTGCTTAATCTGTGGTAGTTTGTATTGAATACTAATGTGATTTCAATTCATATGATTCCATCGTGCAATTTGTTTGTACTTGTCAGCATTTATTTAGGGAGTGCTGCAAACACTCAAAAGAAAAAAGTGGGAAAAATGCAAAATTGGCCCTCCAATCACGGATTTTTAATAGTTACAAGACTACATTTGCAGAACGCTAAATCATAGAGGAATATATTTGCAATACCCTAATAGTTGTAAGACTAGTTTTGCAATTTCCCCCCCAAAAAATAGGTCTAGCTTAGCATACGCTCTCCTTAAAATGAGCCACGTGACCAGCTGATTCCCGCAAGAAATTTAGGTTGCACTTGAATATGGAAGAGAGTCCATTTTCGTTCCAGGAGATTCTTTTTTGACCAAACATGTAATTATTTATGAAATTTTTCAAAAAATATACTATTCTCACACTTTCAATTTTTCTTGTTTTTTCTCTTATCAATCACATCTACACATTTTTTAACAAAAAACTAATCATTATTACACATTCTCCCACAAATTTCACTATTCACTCACTCGCACATTTCTAACTACCAATCACATTCAATCATTATTTTACTATTTTTTAAATCAAATCAACTTTCATCATTACTTTTTTTATTTCACATCCAATCACACTCTCAAAATTCATCTTTTTTCTTCCAATTTTTTTTACCACTATTCTCTAGTAAAAATGAAAATTTTCAAAATGAAAGCATATTCAATCGCGCCCTCAACCTTTAGTGAAAAAAGTCCTCAATCCGCTATTTTATTTTAGTTCAGGATGTAAATTGCAAATTCAAGAGGACCAATTTCACATTTTTTCCCATAAAGTGATTGTTAACTTTTGGTTGGGAAAAAAAGATAGTTTTTAGTGTTTTCAAATGTCTAGTTCCTACTTCAAATTTTGCATAATTTTAATCAGAATCTAAAAGCAAAGATGTGTGCTTTAAATTTCTGATTTTATTTTGATTTAACTTTAAACACAAACAAAGCATTTTTACTGCTTATTTACCAAATAAACTTTCTTAACTTATTTAACTTTTTAGCGCTTCTATTTGCTAACACTACCAGCTTCTGATCGTCAATTATTTTTAGTTTTTCTAATATAAACCGCTTTATCTAAAAGTAAAAGTTTTTGCAAACACCCTCGTACTTACACAAACATGGATGACAATTAACAATGCTACAATCAAAGAATCCTTTCAAATCGAGTACAAAATTGTTCATTTTCCGTGGTTTGCCAAATGTAGTATATGGATTTCTTGATGCTCCAGGACCAAAACAAAGACATGAAAGTGAAAGTTCGATTTATAGTGACTGGAGAGAAGAATATACTGAACCATTGTGTAAACCTGTGGCTAGATTTTTACAGTCTTTCATTGTCTACTTTCATATCTCTGATTGCTTTACATTCAGATCACATTCTGGAATTGGAAGATAGGATCAATCATTTTCTGAGAACATATTGGAAGAATAATCACAAAGGATGAAGCTGGTATATTCTATATGTTTCTTGCATTTATACATGCAATATTTTGGGGGTAAAAATAAAATATCTGAGGATTATGGGCCGAATTCATAAATTAACCTGGTGGAAACTTCATACTCATGTTCAGATTGGAATATGTCAAAGATAGCAACAGAATGCAGCAATATCATGTGATATGGTTGTTGTTAAAGGTTTCTTATTATCTTGCCAGTCACAAATGCTCAAATAACTTTGGAATAATTGCAAAACTAGCCTAATTGCAAAAAAAAAAAAAAAAAAACTTTAGTCATCTTTCAAAATTACAAATACACTATTAAGTAGTTACAAATACCCTGAGATTTGTATTTACCTAACCTTAAGGGTGGAATTTGTAAAATGGAAACAAACATTAAGGGGATTTTGGAATTTTAAAAATTAACTGGATTTTTTTTTTAATTAGGATAAATTTCAAGGATAGTTTTTGTAATTTATCCCAATAAGTTACGCACTCAAACGGCATAAAGCTTACTATGCATTGATTTTGGTATGAAAGAAAAGAAAAAATTGGGATTGTTTTTGTTTCTATGTATCAAGTTTGCAAAAATCGCTATTATTTTGTGAGGCGATGGCCCAACGCCTAGCTCCTAGGGCGCCTAGGCGGGTGCCTAGAAATAGTATTATTTTCCTCCTTTTGTTTTTGGGTTTTTTAATCTTTACAATTTTTGGCCAATTTTTTCCGCCTAGGCGGGTGGCTAGGCCCGATTTGTTGGCCGCCTAGGCTCGATTTCTGGCCGCCTAGCCCGATTTTTGGCCTGAACAATTTTTTTGGGCGATTTTAGCAAAATCGGATCGGCGGCTGCCTAGGCCGATTTTTACAACACTGCTATGTGTGTGTATATATATATATATATATAATTTGTTTAAATAAAAAAGAGTGAAGTGACCAGTATATGGAGCTGACAAAGGACCAGCCCGGCCCAAGCCTATCGGCCAATGCAGAAAGTCAGGCCAGCATCCCAAGAGTCAATCAATCCACTAATTTCTTGGCCCACCTAGCCCGAACCTCATATTTATAGCTAAATTGTATCGGGCCAACTCGAATTTCGGTTTGGTTGGGCAAGCATGCCACAGCCGTGCTAAAATTGATAGCTCTACATGTTGGAGAGGCACACATAAGGAAGTTAAATTTCTAATATTGTTGTAATAATATGATGACATAAGTGTCGAACTCATCATAAACAGATAACCATGAATATCATAAAAATAGTCCTATTTTTAAGGAGGGTTAAAGATAAGGACATGTAAAAATTTCAGAAATTGTGACCACCAAAACTGAAAAAGCTCCATCACCACCCATCCTTATTCTTCTGCCAACTTAGAGGCACCCCATAAAGCAGCATACCTAATAAATAGTTCCAATCTTCTTGGACTTTATCAACTAAAAATTTCATACCCTTCCCGTGTACCTACTTTTCTTGATATCACCAGAAAATAAACAAGTATTTCTTTTCATATGTCTTTTTTACCCTTTTCTCATCATCCTTGGAAAAAGAGGAAAAAAACTTTAAAAAAAACAAAAATTAGAGTTAGAAGCATACCATGGCAGCCTGTGGTGGCCTAGAACACATCATTGAGAAGCCATTGCCTGAAAATCCAACACTTCTTGAGTCCCTCTCACCATGGAAACAAATAAAATCCATGAAAACTATCGATCATCATCATCAATCTTCGTTTACAGAAATATTCGGCGAATTACATTTCAAAGAGAATGATCATGTTCAAGAATCAACTTCTTCCTCTCCATCCTCATCTCTCTCCTCAAATTCCATGTTTTCTGCAGATATAATCCCCAATCGGGACGAAAACGGAATTTCAAGCATTCATCAGGAGAAAATTGGGAATCCCACATCAAGTTATTGCCCCTATGGCCAGAAAAAGCAATACACACACAGTGATAGCTTCTCATCCATGAATTCGGAGAGTTTATCGGTGTGCACCGAGGGGCTCGGGTTCGAGAGCTTCGGTGATGCTGAGGATCTGGTGAGAAATGAAATCTGTAATAATAATAATAATGATTGCCAGTTTCAAGAGGAGAAAAAAACAAGCTTTACGAGAAATAGACCGGCAGAAAATGAAAACCATTGGGGCGAGTCGAAGAGATCAAGAACAAGTATAGGTGAATTTCCTCCTCCTGTTTCTTGTATAGGAAGGAGTGGAAAGCCATTTGTGAGCTTCAAATCATTCAGACAAGATGGCAGGATTATTATTAAGGAAATAAGGATCCCAACTCAGGAATTATTGCATGCGTGCCGAGAAAATGGACGCTTGAAGTTGCAGTTAATTCAGCCTGATGATGATGATATTCTTGAAGAAGATGAGAACAAGGAAAATATTCAGTAGAAATGGAGAAGAGGAAGAGAAAAACACGAACCAGCAGTCGGAATGTGCAGGGGCAGCTCATAACACATAGGTAGGAAAAGTTTCAGTTTTTGTGAAGTTTTTTTGCATAGCAGATATTTTCAGCTGTGTTTCTTTTTTGTTTTTCTCCCTCTCAAAGTGTGCAAATAAAAGGGTGCAGATTTTAGGAAATAAAATTTTTGCTACAATTTATTTTAAATTTTTTTTCTGTTTGTTTTTGGGGTTTATATTTACTTTTGGCAACTTCTGTTCATACCTTCAGTTACATATGTTTTGAAATTTAAGATGGCTGCAATATTTGGGATTGGAATTGGGATGGGATAAACAGCTTTTACTGTACTTTCCCATTCCTATAAGTTTTATAATTTTGTACAGCCCTATGGAAGAAAAACAGTGTATATATGGATTCGTTGATGGTTAAAATTAGATAAATTTTGCAAGGGTCATTATCATATAGCTCATTATTGTTTCATGTCTGAGTTTATTAAACAATTTTTACCAGCATCCAAAGTCTATATACCCAGACCAAATTTTAAAAGATTGTTCTCAGTTTCCATTTTAGCAAAAGTAGCATTAAAAGAAAGCATGAAAAAAAAATGATATTTAGGCATGTTAGTCTCACCAACACCGCGTTCCATTTAACCTGTTAAAAAGAATCTCACCTACAAAAGTTCGTTCGTTCACATGACACAAAGAGCAAGAAGGGATATAAAGCAATGCATAAAACATATGAGTTACCGGGACAAAAGTTCACATTAAGGTTTTAGACAAGTAGGTGGAACCTCACCAATCCTATATAAAGACATTGTCAGTAAGTTTTCTTATTGGGACAGTTTAATGCTAAGGAATATACCTCCTTGCTAGTTTATTCCTCTAATGTTAGAGACAAATGGCACCACGCCCACATCAAGCTAAAAAGAGAAAGAAACTGCATTTGATAATACGTTTAACAACAAAAAAGTACCATCATCCTTCAACAATGTTTCAAGATTGGATAAGAGGAATTAAGGAAAGATATTAGATCATTTCGAAATATAATGTCGACAAACATAAGCCAAAGGTTTACGCATGATTCTGAAACATGGAATTTTCCAAAATAAGATTCTTAAGAAGGTAGAATAATATATAAATGTGCAAAAGGTTATCCAAAATTATCAATGACGTTTTTCCAGCAACAGCATATGATTCAGTTACATTGCTCACGGGGCTGAGACTTGGATGTGTTACCCTCAATTCAACGAATGAAACATGAATTTATTCAAATAAATAAACAACTGAAACGCTAACACTGTCATTTAAGTTCTGCATTAAGCATATCCAAAGAAGTCATTGTAATCAAGAGGAAACATTACTGCCATCTAATGTCAAAAGAACCTTGTATAAATCTGGACGTCGATCACGAAATACCCCCCAACTACATCTCTTGGATTTGATTTTGTCCAGATCAAATTGCGCAATAAGAACGGCCTCCTCTCTATCATCAGCTTCAGCAATTAATTCTCCCATGGGTCCTATTCAACAGAGCGCATGATCAAAAGTCCTTTTTAGTGAACTGTAAAAGGTATGAAGTGAACGTACTACGGAGCACAAAAAAACTACCTAATTCGGAAAAATCTTACCTGCTATAAATGAATTCCCATAGAATGTGATCTCACTTTTGCCATGTTCAGTCCGTATTATCTCCTTACCGATGCGGTTTGAAGCTACTAAAGGTACCTGAATGTATAGAAAGCTTAGAGGCAATCTGGCAAAGCAAAATGTACCCACATGACATTGTGATTGTATTAAAAAGTCCCCAAAGCCCATCAGACAATTTGTTGTCCTATTATCCCGCCAATCGTGCATGGAGGAAAAAATGATCTTTATGGAATCCAACAAAATTGTAACACTAACTGACAACACCGGAGTCGATAATTATGACAGAAGTACCATACAAGGTTGGACATTTGAATGACAATTTCTGCAATGGTGATCTTTAACAAAGTTGATGACATAATTTGAGTATTACTTGATTAATTGAATAGGGCCTTGAAGAGTATGAATAATGGTTGGGGAGTTAAAATGTTGTGCGGAGACAACTAGTAAACTCTCGGGCTCCTCAACTCACCACATTAGCACCAGCATGTCCTTGCATCACTCGTTTCCAGTGATCTCGAGAATCTAGGCCCTCATCTTGAGGTTCAGAACCAATAGCGGTGGGATAGAACAATATTTCTGCACCTTGAAGTACCATGGCTCGAGCTGCCTCTGGAAACCACTGATCCCAGCATATACCTGATAAGTATGATTACCAGCTTCAATGAGGGGTTATATGCTACTTCGCTCATTTTCCACTAGTAATTTACGATTGAAGCCTAACTATATAAATTAGAGAAGTTTGGATCTCTGTGTTATTCTTTTAGCACCTTCAAGCATTAAATGAACTGTAGATCTTAAACCAGAATATCAAAACAATGGAAGTAAAGCTAGAAGTAAAAACATCTTACCTACTCCAATTTTGGCATATTTAGTTTGGAATACCTGTAAACATCACCAAGTTTTTGGATATAATCAGAAACGACAATGCAAAAAAAAGTATTAAATTCAATGAGGAAGAGTGTAGGTTTGGTCTTTCAATTCTCTAGTCCTAACCTTAAAACCAGTGTCGCCTGGATTGAAATAAAATTTCTCCTGGTAACCTGAGGAAAACATAATCAGTTAAAAATACATTAATGCTGTAAATATAATATCATATGCATATAATCAAAGTTGACATACCTGGCCCATCTGGGATGTGGGATTTCCTGTAAAGTCCAAGATCAGTCCCATCAGCATCAATCACGACTATCGAATTATAATGTGCATTGTTTGCTTCCTCAAAAAAGCTAACCGGTATCACTACTCCCAATTCTTTAGCAAGATTCTGCATCCTGAGATGCACAAAATTTAGCTACATAGACTGCTTCATGTAAGGTGAACATCCAAATTCTAAGTTCGCAGTTGAAGATCTCTCATACATAGAGCATTTTGGGTCATTGAAGCATAACATTATTACCTCATTATTGTGGGGTGCTCCTTACGAGGTTTAGCTCGCTGAAAGAAATCTTCCATTTGTGCTTGACAAAAGTAGTAACCTTCAAATAATTCCTGAAACAGACAGTGAGATATGTGGATGCACAATGTAAGCACATATTATGTGTAAATAAAGGGAAAAAAATTCAAAAGTAGATCTGTTTCAATCCTTTACTACAATACGAGAATTGGTTCAGCAGACATAGTTTTCTCCGCTTGAATCTTTTTTTTTTTTTTTTTTTTTGTATTAGGTTGGATGCAATCAACTACAAATTACTCAACAGTCGACACAAAAACTCGTATTGAATATCTGTTTTCTTTTTAAACAATTTTCAAGAAAAAACAGTAATGTGCACTCTGCATTATCTTTTGGGCTTAGGGATTAAATGCAGAAGTTCAGTTAGTTGTGGGAATTAAGGAAGAAGGTGCAACCTAATGGGGTACCTTTAAGTAGAACTCTAAGTTTACATTCAGTTGGTATGCCATTTGGGATCAAAAGATAAAAACAATTATTCTAAAGCTGACAAGTTATCACTTAATAATGATTGGATCACTTAAACAATGTCATGTGCAGATGTCAGAAGAAATAAATAACCAAGAATTGTTTTTACAACTGTATTACGATATTTACAGTAATATGTGTTCTTAATTCAGCAAAAGGATGATAATGTGAAGAGGGGGAAGCAACAAATAGACAAAGTAACACAAAAATTCCAGGCCACAAGAAGCCACTTGTAAGCCTGATTACCTGGAAAATAATCACGTACAACATAACTAATATAGATGCTAGAAGACACAGACAAACCAGAAAAAGTTGACTCCATGTTGACATTTGAGGCTTAAGGACTGATGAGAAAACCTAATAGAAAAGCAAGTAGGGACCATAATCTTTTCAAGAATTAACTCTTCTTTACTTCAATTAGTACAAACCTGAATAAGAATGATATTCGCCCCCTTCTGATGAGCTGCTCTAACCAATCTGCATTCAAAAGTATTGCGTGATGCTGTATGAAATGCTACAGATTTCTGAATATTGTTTGAAATTTAAACACCAGCTGTACAGAAACAATACAATCTCCAACTACTGCTTCTACATCATAAGGTTCTGCTCCTCCACGATTCATATCGCAGGCAGTTTGAGTAAATATGCAAACTCCACAAAATTGGCATCGGTTAAAGTTAGGGAACTGTAAAGTTCATAACTTAATAAATAAACTGAATATTAACTTTTCATGTCCACTTCGTTTTCTCTTAAAGTAAAAAGCATAAGGGTATGATTGATATTGAACACCAAGAAGAGGAGCACTGAAAAAAGATAGTACGAGCTCATTAAAAGGATCTGAGCTTTTGTAGTTTAACTTTAAAGAAAGCTTTCGATAGAGTGGACACGAACAAGAAGGTCCATACATAAGTCTGTGACTGATTTTGGATCATTAATAACCACTTTAAGGAAAAAAATAAAAAATAAAAGAGGATAAAGATTTCTAGTGAAATGTTTTCATACATCGGTACAGCTTGAGTGCTCACCATCAACAACTCATTAACAATCAACTAGCAACCATTAACAATTACCAACAATCAAGAATCCACTACTATGAGTAGGCAAACACTCAAGCTTTGATGGAATTTGAACTCAACTCATTATAGTGTTTTAGTGATTCAAGTTAGCCACTTGAGCTGACCAATGACAATGAATCATAGTTTTGGTGCGTCAATATAGCCGCATAAGCTGGCCAGTGATAACGAATTTAAGGGATGTGTAATGATGGATCCCACTAATTGTTGGGCACAGCGGAGGCGTGTCGTGATCCGAGATTTGATTTAATCGGAATACCCGACAAATCACACCAACAAGATGATGACAAAAATAAATGATACCGACGTAAAATAAAATACACACAGTGATTTTACGTGGTTCGGCAAAACCCGCCACGTCCACGAGAGTTTCCGTTCTTTACTAATAAAGAATTTTCCGGTACAAAAATACACCCCTTGAGTTTTATGGACCAAACCCAAGAATATAAGACTCGTACAACCACTTTATTAGCTATCAAAGAACACTCTCCCCAACCCTTTGTATTGCCCAAGAAAAATACCCGAGTGTTTCCCAAGACTTATCACAATTTGTTTCACACAAATTGATCACCCCAAATGCCTACACTCTATTTTCTCTCTTGAATTCACTCTTGGTTGGATGTCTCTCCCTCTGCACTTCCCTTCTCTATTTATAGAGATAATTTAGAGTGTTGCAAAAGAAGATTCAAGGAAATCGGCGCACCTATTTCCTTTCCACGGCATATGTCAACAAAGGTTTGTTGCACATGTTTCATCCCTTAGTAATATAATTATTTTTTTTTTTTTCATTAGCCACCTTTGTTGACCTTCCTCATTGTTTATGGTGAATGTCCAACAATCTCCACCTTCACCATAAAACAATATCATCGCTAACCAGAACATCGAAAATACCATTGGCCTTCAGTTCTCTGCACATGCCGAATCAGTAAGGTCCTAACTCCACCTGATTCAATCGGCCAATGCACATGTGCAGTCCAGTCAACACCACTAGTTGACCGCCGAGAGAAGGACGACCCCAATCCATCCTCTCGCCCACAGATTTCCTACACACCCGTCTCCGCACCCGGAAGCCTTAGGCATGCTCCACTTCCAAGTAATCCTTAGAGGTCACAGACGATACAAATTCGATACTTTTCTCCCACCATTAGGACCTCTCCGCCACGTGTGACTTTCAGGACTCCACCTCAATTTGAATACTCATTACTGAATCCGGTTGGCTCAAGGAAATTAGATTCCTTCGCATTTTGGGGACATAGGCCACACCACCCAAAGTGCGATCGACCGCTCCATCACCCATTTTGATTTTCACCACTCCAAATCCCATGACTCTACAAGTAGAACCATCACCTAAGGACAAAGTTCCCGCCTCTCGCATTGAAGTGAATCAAAATAATCTGCCTGGAGCACACATGCATAACGCACTCGAATCTAAAATCCACCCGTCTCGAGAAGAAGTATCCATACTTGCGAGAGCGTGTAAACATCTCCGTCTTCCGCAGCCTATCACCGCATCACCACCGCCACCTTCACCGTCATCATCCTTCTTTCTCCGGGACAATTCCTTTTTATGTGGCCCTCTCGTGACAACGATAACACACAATACCCTTTCCCTCGGTCTTGAATCGACGACTGGCGGGTCACAGATCCACCACCGATTTCCTCCCGTTCCGATTCATGCCCCGAGCAACCAAAGCAGATTCATGTCCCTCCTCCTCGGTTTGCCTTCTTTTTGTTTTTCGTGGGACAACAATGATGCTTTTATATGCTCCAAGTCCAGTGTGTCTTTCCGTACAACAACGTCGTCACTAGACTATCATATGAATCGGGATAGAGGTAAAAGTAAAGGGCTTTATCTTCTTCCTCAATTTTTACACCAACTTTCCCCAGTTGATCCACCAGTCCATGAAATTGGTTCATGTGATCCATCAGATTGTCACCCTCCGGCATCTTCAATCTATATAACTGCCGCTTCAGAAGTAACTTTGTGGATAAATTTTTCCCGAGATACAAGTTCTCCAATTTTTTCCACAACTCTGGTGCTGAATCTTCAGAATCATCATCCACAACATTATTGATTATGTTGTCCGCAATACAAAGTCGAATCGTCTTTGACACGGTAGCGATTTCAAATCTTCCCATCTGGCGTCTTTCATTTCTGTCGATTTTCCCTTCTCTCCCTTCAACGCCAGTGCCAAGCCCTGTTGAACTAGGAGATCCTTCACCCTTCGTTGCCAAAGAATGAAATTTCCTTTGCCGTCAAATTGTTGCACCTTGAATGGATTTGTCATTGCCACGGTGTCCATCCGAAAAAAATCAAATCTCAATTTTCTACCTTGCCCGGCTTACCAAGTGGCTCTGATACCACTTGTTGGGCACAGCGGAGGCGTGTCGTGATCCGAGATTTGATTTAACCGGAATACCCGACAAATCACACCAACAAGATGATGACAAAAATAAATGACACCGACAGAAAATAAAATACACACAAAGTGATTTTACGTGGTTCGGCAAAACTCGCCACGTCCACGAGAGTTTAGTTCTTTACTAATAAGGAATTTTTCGGTACAAAAATACACCCCTTGAGTTTTATGGACCAAACCCAAGAATATAAGACTCGTACAACCACTTTATTAGCTATCAAAGAACACTCTCCCCAACCCCTTTGTATTGCCCCAAGAAAAATACCCCGAGTGTTTCCCCGCACTTATCACAATTTGTTTCACACAAATTGATCACCCCAAATGCCTACACTCTATTTTCTCTCTTGAATTCACTCTTGGTTGGATGCCTCTCCCTCTGCACTTCCCTTCTCTATTTATAGAGATAATTTGCAGTGTTGCAAAAGAAGATTCAAGGAAATCAGGCGCACCTATTTCCTTTCCCACGGCATATGTCAACAAAGGTTTGCTGCACATGTTTCATCCCTTAGTAATATAATTTTATTTTTTTTTCATTAGCCACCTTTGTTGACCTTCCTCATTGTTTATGGTGAATGTCCAACACTAATAACAAACACATATCAACTGTAAATTGTGCGGATATGAATAATAGACAACCAACAACCAAGAACTTTATTACAATTAAGAACTAATAATTGACAATCGATTCGTCAGCCCACTCCCACAATACACAACACACAAATGAAAGAAGGAAGAGAAAGAAATCAACTTCGTCTTTTTTAATCTAGGTTACGACGGAAATGCATCAGTTTTCAGAATTAATCACTGTGAACCACAATAACACTTCACAAAGCAGCTCAAACCCCGCAGTATTAGCTGGTACAAAAAAAAAAAATATCAATAATACAATATCCAAGAAATACACTCCCAAAGGTTTCACGGATTCATGTTGAAGGAGTAGATTTTCTCACGATTTGTGCCTTACCACCCATTAGATTTAAACACGGTGGTTTTGCGAACCACAAAAATCGAATCTTCGAACCCGGAAAACAGAGTTTTAAAAATATTTAAAAATTGAATTAGGTTTTTACCTTTCGGCCGTCTCGACGTTGCTGGAGACATCATCGGTGCAAGCGAATTGCAGCGCCGAGACGGTAACCATTCTGCTTTTCGCCATCTTTTACCCCTCACCTTTCAGCAGAGTGTCAATGAACAAGAGTCAATGTTTCTTCTTTCCTTTTTTTTTTTAGAATAATAAAGATAATAGCAATTTTATGATTCAAATTATTTAATTTCTAATTTCTTTAAAAAATATATATTTTTACAAGATTGGAAAAATATTGTATCAACGAATAAAATGGTTAAATGGTACAATTGGTGGAGATGTAGATGCATGTATATACCCAAAAGGACATTGGTAAAAACTAAACTTATAAGAGACGATCTCATAGGCATAATCCATGAAACGGATCCTAAATTTAAACATAACCCGAGCCCCAAGTTCATAAATAAAAAAAATTCATATTTTTTGCGTTTTGTTGGATCTGTCTCATTAACTTAAAGTTCATGAAACGGTCTTATATAAGACCACCTCAAAGACATTTTAGCAAATTGTAAATTAAGTAAATTGATCTCATCTCTCTAAATTACTATAAGTTCTATATTCCCCTAACTTTTAAAAGTTTTTCATATTCATTTGAAGTGAAAATACTCCAATAAAATAGAACCTCGATAATTTAATATTTAATTAATTAATTAATTTACTTAAATAATAATTTTAGTTCTATCTTAATTTGGGAACAACGTGCTAAATTCGTAATTCATTAAATTTATAAGATAATACGTATACGAGAATTCATATAGACCCTTGTGATTAATAAAAAACTTGATATAAAAAAAATGATTCAATTGTCATTTGTTTTTGTTGAAATTGATGTGACCTCAAATTTCATTTCTGACTTTTCTTAATAAAAAAAAACATTATAAAAACATCTAGTGTAGTTTTCTCATAATTCAACAAAAGATTATTTAATATCATCGCTCTTTTAAGAGTTTCCAAATACTATACAATAGAGATATTTACATCATGTGATGAGATTTGGAGGAATCCATGTTATATAAATTCGTCTTCAATAAGCGATTTTTATTTGTCCATGATAAGTGGTTTTTATTTGTTCCCAATAGGTAACGTTTTTTCGATTAATAAGTTGTCCCGTATATGAGATATTGTTTAGAAGATCGGATGAGTCATTATCCGACCATACGTGACAGAATCGAGATTATTTTTGGTATATGTTTTGTCCAATGTCTTCCTAGCGAAGTTCTAATTCTACAGATCAGTTAGATTTATTTAGATTTAAACTCTTTTTTTAGATTTGTAGAAGTTAATGATCTTGTAAGGCTTGCAATTGTTTTCTACATATTGTTGTAATCAGTTGTAAATTTTTTTTATGATGAATGAAAGAAATTCATTTCACTCTAAAAAAAAAATACTGCAACCTCATCATACGCTGTATTTAATGCCACCAATATTAAAGAAAAAAAAACAATTTGAGTTTTAGATATTATAATTTTACTACAATATCAGAGAATCGTACAAGATCTACTATTGCAAACAACCATACCAAAATCAATATAAATATATATATCATTTGACTTAAATTGTGAAACCAGAACGTTATTCAAGATCTGAACATGGTCACATGTATGTCCGTGAAAAAGACTATTATACTTGCAATATTGACTTTGCGTGACTTAAATATAATTAGTCTTCATTGATGTTCAATGTTTTTAGTCTTATTTAATGAAAGTCTATCTATCTCCCCACCATTAGAGTGTTTCAGTAATATATTTGTACCAATGTGGTTTTTTTTTTCCAGAAAATTTAGATAAATCATCACTTAACGATTTGTAACAAAAACGAGACAAATTTTATTGGTATGTTCATTTCGGCACCTCATTACGATTTTTTGATTATACATATCAATTAAATATATCTAGATTTAAATCTTTTTGTTATATATCCGTCCATGTTTAAGACCATTTAGGTCATGTAATTATTTCTTACTCGATATTGCTATTATTTATAAATGAAATTCATTTTGATGCTGAAAAACTTAAATATAATTCTAATAAACTCAGAAAAATTCAATTTAGTGTACTAAATTCAAATAATTTGCTTAGTACATAAATCAAAAATCCATTTATATCTTCCAATGGAAAATAAATCCCAAAAATCACAATCACATTTCATTTTCATTTCAAAACCACAGCACATCAACATAAAAAAAATATGATTAATCAAGATTTCACAAAGAGCTCCAATTTAGATTTATTATCCTGATCAATAACATCAAGAAAAACAGGATCAACAATCACGTGACTATCCACGTGCACCTTGAACCTATGGTTCCACCACATCACCTTCGCCGCCCCCTTTATATCCACCGTCGAGTCCAGCACCATCTCCCGCCGCCGCATGTCGGCGAGGAACTCCTTCGCGTGGTGCGCCAGCTGGAGGCCGTTCAGCCGAGCCGGCAGGCGGAGCAGCTGGCAGGACCGGGGCGGCTGCGAACCGGCCTGGACCGGAGCCGAGCCGAGGAGCGAGCCGGCGTAGAAAATGTTCATCTCGGTGTCGGAGTAGTGGATAGGGGCGACGTTGGGGTTGGTGACGTGGACGGTGAGGATCATCTCGGCGTCGAGCGCGGGGAAATTGAGCTTGAAGGAGGTGAGATCGATGGAGATTAGGTGGAAAGTAGGGTCCCGAGGCTTCGAGGAGATAAGCAGCGCCGCGGCGGTGGCGGCCGCCGCGCCGACCACGGCGGAGCCCCAGCTGAAGTTTTTCTGTTTGCCCATTGGGGGATTGGGGGTGGAGGAATTTGAAAAATGGTGGTTGTTAGATGATAAGGTAGTGTGATTGGGGGTTTTTGGAGTAGGTATGGTACTTTTTTGCAGGTTCTGGTGTGGGGGATAGGTTTGGTATTTTGGAGTTTTGTTTGGAGAGTAATTGGTAGAAATTAGAATTGTCTGAATTTCCATCTCTCTATCTATAGATAACTAAATTTAGATTAATTACAAAAGTACCCCAAATATTTAACTTAATTATAAAAAAAACTCTGATATCTTCTAAAATTACAAATCCCCTTACATTGGCTATTGACTTATAAAATTGCTTATGGCTAGAGCTGTCAAAATGATTGGTCGAGTCAGCCCGATCCAACCCACTAGGCCTAGAACTAAAATCGGGTCGCGCCGGACCAAATAGTAATCGGGCCGCTAAATTTGGAGTCCAGCTCAACCCATGGAAAATACACTAAAATGCCGGGCCGACCCGATTTTTTGGGCCTAATTAGTTGGACTTTTGAGGCCGGTTTTTTGGGCCTCTAAAATTAGAACCCATCCCGGTGCTTTTACCGGACCTGGCCAAAATTGACAGTTATACTTATGGCATCAAGAATAGAGCTGACAATGGATTGAGCTCCATTATTAGAGGTTCGAAAAGAACCGAGACTATTTTGGTCCGACTCAAACAACCCAAAGCCAGATTATAAGCCCGAATGGCCCGATCAAGTTCACACATTATGGGTTGGTTGTGCCATAGTAAATGCGATCCGATCAAATATTGGGTTGGTCCGGCCCAGTCCATTGTCAACTCTACTAAAGAATGAAGTAATTGGCACTTTTCTAAAAATCCTCGTTTAGTACTGGTTAGTCACTGCCTAAACGCTAGACTCTTCTTGTTCGCCTACGTTTTTCTTCTGATTAGGCCCCGTTCAGATTCCGTCTAGGCTCTACCTAGGTAGTAAACTGTCTATCGCGTAACGCTTTTTAGAACATTGATATTTATAGGTAAATACAAACTACAGGAGGATATTTGTAATCTTAAAATATAATTGGAGTTGTTTTGTAATTAGACTATACTTTAGGGTAGTTGTATGTCATTATCCCATAAATTAATGTTTACTCATCAGTCATCACTCTAAACGCGTGAGTTGGTCGGAATTTCCAGTTCAGGACGATAACCCAATTTCTCATTAAAAACGTTTTTGCTTTTTCATTTGTTTATTATGGGCATTGATGACTAGCAGTATTTCGTTTTCACAATAAAGTTAGGCCTTTATATAAAGTTCAATGTTTATCGTTTTCCTTTTGCGTTGAAAAAGCTTAAATGTGTATCAAGAAAATATTGAAAAGAATCATAAGGGTCTGACTAAAATTGAAACGACTTTACTAGAATTTGATTCGACCTCAGTTTTTTCAAACTTATACTTTATACCTATATTTTTTTTTTTACACTTGTTAGTTGTTACTATTATTTGTAGAAAAGTTTTATATCACTTCCACTTAATATATATTATTTCGAATAATTTTAACATTACTACTTAACATCGTGTCATTGATCATCCTTTTCTTTAAGCATCAATTTAAAAGCAATTAATAAAAAAGTCAAATTAGAGAGCTCATTAGTCATAACAATACTTTTTAATTACGTACTCAATCCCACATATGGAATTACTTATTATTAGATACGTACGCGGGAAAGAAAAGATAGCCGCCTTTTCTTTTTCCATCTTTCTCCCTTTCTTCCCTCATCATCCCAGATGATGAAAGAAGTGATTTCAATGTTTTTAGTTTTCCTTTATGAATAAATTTGTCCCTAATACATATGTGATTTTTGTTTGTCTTTGTTTCAGTTTAATAAATTTGTCCACATATGTGAGCATTTGTTTGAGGATTTAAATGAGTCATTACCCAATGATTTGTGACAGAAGCGAGATCAATTTCTTCATTGCGATTTTCTGATTCTATAGATCAGTTAGATCTGTTTAGGTTTAAAAATAATTTAGACCTATACATTTTTCATCTGTAAATAGGGGCGGACGGAGGGGGGGACAAGGTGGGTTGTTGCCTCTCCAAAATTTTCCAAAATTATTTTTTCCCCCTAAAAATTTTTTAAATTACTTTTTTATAGCTAAAATAAAGGAATTTTCTTACAATTGCCCACCCTCCCCCCCCCAAAAAAAAACTTTGATACAAAATTCAAATAGTTGTGTTTTACAGTTGCCCCCAATTTTCTTTTCTCATAGTTTTTTTTTTTTTTGAAAACAAAAGGAAGAACTTTCATTAATAAAGCAGATCGAACTGCAATTCATTACAGATAAAGAATGGAGGATCATCTCGCCACTCTTTGACACCAGAAGTAGAATACGATGCTCTAGCTAACACATGAGCAACACTATTCGTTGATCTCTTAATAAAAGAACAAGACACATTTGGAAGGTACTCCAACAAATTCCTATACTCCACGATAACATCCGAAAAATACGGGTTGTCCATTAATTTGCCTCTTAATGCTTTGATCACCATAAGCGAATTCGTCTCCAACGAAACATTAGCATTACTCCAATAATCTTTCAACCAACTCAAAGCCTCTCTTATCCCTATTTCTTCAGCCATTTCAGCCACCACATACCCAGTACAACAACCATGTTTAACAGCAATGAAGTTCCCTTTCCTCGTATCCGCAATGTTAGAGATATGATCACAAAGAACAAAAGGAAAGAAAAGTTCATATGTAGTTTGGTTGACTCGACATGATCACAAAGAACAAAAGGAAAGAAAAGAAGAAAACACACTAGAAGCGAAATAAGAGAGACAACAAGACAAAACTAAAGATCACAGACTTGTTAGAAAAACAAGAATAAACATACTTGTCAGATGACAAGACCTTCCACACTCAATATGATTAATAATATGAAATAATAGTTAAAACAAGGAAAGCTGTAAAATTTGTTGAAATTGTGAGTATCGGGCCTCCTCCGCACCTAAACAAGAGGAGAAGAAAAAGCCCGATACAGATCCTTGAATTTAGGTTCTTTGACCGACTGAATCTCAAGTGGTATCACTCACTCTTTATAAGGGTATTGACCGAGGTTCGAACCCGGTATCTTTCAGTTTCTTTGAAACGCCGAAAAATTCTATTTCGAACTTGATTTGATCAAACTTATGAATAATTTATATTTCCCTTGTGCGTAGTCATTTCAGACTTGTGTTTGCTTTATTTAGGAGAACAATCCAAATCTTATTGCAAATTGCAATGTAAACTTGGTTCTTGAATCAAATTTAGAACTTTGGAAGCTTCAGCCAAGGCTTTGACTGCAAGGCCGGCCTTAAAGCTTCTGAATGGTGGCAACATCTGCCTTGAATGACTTGGTTGATATAAATCATATTAGTTAAGACCAACAAATATCCAATCACAAAACCAACAATAATACCAACAAAACAAACAATACCAATTTACTGTTTACATAATAGATCAAAACATCCAACATATTCAAACACATTGGAATAAAAAAAATAGGGATATTACAAAAACACCCCTAAGATTTGGGCTAATTACAGAAAAACCTAGAGATGTTTCAAAATTACAAAAAACCCCATCAGGTTTGATTATGTGTTAAATTTAAGGGGGTAATTGTAGTATTTTTATAAATATCAGGGGGGTTTTGATATGTTTTTTTGCTTATGAAGGGGAAAAATGTAAGACAGAATCAAACCTCAAGGGGTTTTGTAATTTTCAAAAATCTCTGGTTTTTTTTGTAATTACCCCAAACATCAGGGGTGTTTTTGTAATTATCCCTAAAAAATATACAACCACGGTGCAAAATATTCAACATTCAAATCCAAACCCAGCATTCAACATCCATCCAAATTCAACACAATTGTTCTAATTCTAACTGATACCCGCGTCACCATCACCCGGCGGTGGGTTCTGGGGAGGTAAAGCAGGGAAGGCGTCTAGGTGCGCCATCATCCATCTCATTTTCTCTTCCAGGGCGTTCTGTCGAGCCAGAACTTCATCCAGCTGCTGCTGTACTTCATCTCGCCCTTGAATCCTTCCAATCTCTCGGATGCGCTCTATCTCAACCTGAGTCGACTGAGACGAGGATTCAGTAGATGCCTGTAACAATCATAACGGCCCAAAACATTCGATATAAGCTGCGAACAAGAATAATAACAACTGATAATATCCAAATTAGATACCTACTTGTGAGGGGGCTAAACATTCAATCCCAAAGATGCGCTTCTTCTTACTAACTCCTCCAGCATCGATGGTCTTCTGTTGCTGTGCTTCATCTATGTTGGAGTCGGCTGCCGAGGATGAATCAGAAGCAATAAGAGACTCCACCTCCAACTACCAAAAAATAAATAATAGAACACGTATAATGTAAAACAAACAAAAAAAATATTCATGTATTAAGTTGTTTATTTCGTGAACTCTGTTAAAATGAATCCCAAGTACATACATTCACGCGCCAAAAGCGCAACAAGGAAGATAAAGCAATTGATGAAAGAAGTTAAATCTGAGCCCTTGAATTACCAAGTGGATGCAGAAATATATATCCGCTTAGTTTGCTTATCGGAACCATATTATGCAAAAGAATCAACCTCATTTTCTAGTTTATTCTGCTAATGTTGGGGAAAAGGCACACAAACATCAAACTAGAAAGACAAAGAAACTGCATTTAACCCTATGTTTAACAACAAAATAATATCATCATCCGACAACAATGTTTCAAGATTGGTCAGTCACTTAGACTCGTAAATATCAGGAGGGAGAATGGGAGATAAGAGGAATTGAAGAAAGATGTTATGAGCCACTTAATGTGGCTATACATCATTTTGAAATATTATGCATGACTCTGAAAAATGGTTATCCAAAATGATCAATGACATTTTCCCAGCAACTGCATGTGACTCATTTACATTGCCCATGGGCTGAGACTTGCAACAAATTAACAATGAATTTAGTCAAATAACAAAACAAACAAAAAAGTTAAACTGTCATTTAAGTTCTGCATTAAGCATATCCAAAGAAGTCATTGGTAAATCAAGAGGAAAAATTACTGTCATCTAATGTCAAAAGCACCTTGTATAAATAGGGACGTCGGTCGCGAAATACCCCCCAACTGCATCGCTTGGATTTTATTTTGTCCAAATCAAATTGTGCAATAAGAACGGCTTCCTCTTTATCATCAGCATCAGCAATTAGCTCTCCCATTGGTCCTATTCAACAGAGTGCATGTTTAAAGAGTAAACTGTAAAAGATATGAAGTGAATGTAGAGCCGACTATGAAAAAACTACCTAATTTGCAAAAGGCTTACCTGCTATAAATGAATTCCCATAGAATGTGATCTCACTTTTGACATGTTCAGTCTGTATTATCTCCTTACCGATGCGGTTTGAAGCTACTAAAGGTACCTGAATTTATTAAAGGCTTACAGGCAATCAAGAAAAGCAAAATTTACCCACATGACCTTGTGATAAGTATTACAAAGTCCCAATGCCCAAAAGAAAACAAAGACAATTTATCGTCTTAATTATCCAGCCAATTATGAATGGAGAAAAATGTTAGTTAAAATGGTCAGGGAGTTAAAATATAGTTCAGAGACAACTGTCCAACTCTTGGGCTCCTCAACTCACCAAATTAGCACCAGCATGGCCTTGCATCACCCGTCTCCAATGATCTCGAGAATCTAGGCCCTCATCTTGAGGTTCAGAACCAATAGCAGTTGGATAGAACAATATTTCTGCACCTTGGAGTACCATGGCTCGAGCTGCCTCTGGAAACCACTTATCCCAGCATATACCTGATAAGTAAGATTATCAGCTTCCAATGAGGCGTTATATGCTACTACGCTCATTTGCCACTAATAATTTACTAATGAAGCCTAACAATATAAATTTTCAAAGGTTGGATCTCCGCGTTATTCTTTTAGCACCTTCAAGCATTCGATGAACTCTAAATCATAAAACCAGAAAATTAAAATAACGGATGTACAGCTAGACATAAAAACATCTCACCTACTCCAATTTTTGCGTATTTAGTTTGGAATACCTGTTAACACCACCAAGTTTGGATATAATCAGAAAGGACAATGCAACAAAGTATTAATTTCCCTAAAGAAGAGCGTAGGTTTGGTCTTTCAATTCCCTGGTCCTAACCTTAAGACCAGTGTTGCCTGGATTGAAATATAACTTCTCCTGGTAACCTGAGGAAAACATAATCAGCTGTAACAAATCTTAATGCTGAAAATATAATATCATATGCATATAATCAAAGTTTACAGACCTGACCCATTTGGGATGTGGGATTTTCTGTAAAGTCCAAGATCAGTCCCATCAGCATCAATTACGACTATCGAATTATAATGTGCATTGTTTGCTACCTCGGAAAAGCTAACCGGTATCACTACTCCCAATTCTTTTGCCAGATTCTGCATCCTGAGATGCAGAAATTTAGCTACATAGACTGCTTCTTGTAAAGTGAACATCCAAAAAATTTAAGTTCACAGTTAAAGGTCTTTCAAAGATAATAGAGCATTCTGGATCATTGAAGCAGAACATTCTTACCTCAGTATCGTGGGATGTTCCTTACGAGGTTTAGCTCGCTGAAGGAAATCTTCCCTTTGTGCTTGGCAAAAGTAATAACCTTCAAATAATTCCTGAAATGGACAGTGATATATATGTTGACGCAGTGTAATGCAAATATTATGAGGGAATAAAAGAAAACAAAAATCATAAGTAATCTGTTTCAATCTTTTACTACAGTAAGATAATTAGTTCACCGCACACAGTTTTCTTCACTTGAATCTTTTTTGTACTAGGTGGACAAAGATATAGAGGATTGAAATCAACTACAGATCACTCCACCGTTGACACCAAAACTTGTATTTTAGATCTGTTTTCTTTTTAAGCAATTTGTAAGAAAAAAATAGTAATGTGCAGTCTGCATTATCTTTTGGGCTTATGGATTAAATGCTGTCCCACATTAACTCAATGTGCTCCTTAGTGATGAACTGTGAAAGTGCAGTTAGTTGTGGGAATTAAGGAAGAAGATGCAATATCGTGTGTACATCAGGTGGTATGTCATTTAGGATCAAAATATAGAAACACATCTTCTAAAACTGACTAGTTATGACTAAGCAATGACTGGATCACTTAAATATCGTAACATGTGCAGCTGCTGAAGAAATAAATAACCAAGTACCGTTTTTACAACTATACCATGATATTTATAGGCAAACATTCCTAGTTCAGCAAAAAGATGATAATGTGAGGAGGAGGATGAAGCAGCAAATAGACAAAATAACACAAACAACCCAGGGTATAAAAAGCCATTTATAAACCTGATTACCTTACAAATAATCATTTACAACACAAACAATAGACAACAGAAGACCGACCAGAAAAAAGTTGACTGCAATGTTGACATTTGAGGCTCAAGGATTGATCAAAGTTATTACTTCAATGACATAACATAAGAATTTTTGTAATATTACAAATATATCCCACAAGATTCCAAAGGTCAGATAGAACATAAAAAATACGAGGATTAACTTGTACAACCAAAAATTACATGAGAACAAGTAAACTGATGACAAGAATTAATTCTTCTTCGCTTTAAAGAGTACAAACCTGAATAAGAATGATATTCGCCCCCTTCTGATGAGCTGCTCTAACCAATCTGCATTCAAAAGTACTTTGGGTGACTATGAAATGCCACAGATTTCTGATATGAACACATAATATTTGAGTTTCAAACATCAGCTGTACAGAAATGGTACTATCTCCAACTATGGTTTCCACATCATATGGTTCTGTTCCTCCAAGATACTCAGTGCAGGCAGTTGGAGTAAATACTAAATACACAAACTCCCCACATATGACATTGGTTAAAGTTAGGGAACTGTAAAATTAATAGAGTGATAAATCAACTGAATGTTAACTTTTCACATCCACTTCTTTTTCTTTAAAAGTAAAAAGCATAGGGTATGATTGATGATTTTGGATCATTAATAACCACTTAGGAAGATTAAAAAAAAAAAAAAAAAAAAAAAGAAGGAAACAGATTTTTTAGGTGAAATGGTTTCATACATCTCTCTAATAAACATATAACAACTGTAAATTTTGTGGAGAAGAAGAACAGACAACCAAGAACATTATTAAAATTAAGAACCAAATATTTACAATCGATTCTGATGACGTGGATTAATTTCTTCCAGCTCGGCTCGGGTGTAAACCCACTGACTCAAGGGGTATAAAAAGTGGGATAGAGAGAGATTAAAGGGGGACACAGAAAAAAGAGAGAAAAAGAAAAGAAGTAAGATTGTAACAAAGACCGACCCCAATAATTCGGCTAGGCATTATGCAAAAAAGGCAGAATTAGCCAGAAATAAACACACGTTACGCACGTTTACATTTCCAAGTGCGTTTTGGTCAACAAGCAAAAAAATGTAAAAGATTTAACACGTGGAAATGTAAACGCGTGCGTAACGTGTGTTTATTTCGGCTAAGTCGCTTTTTTTTTGCATAATGCCGGCGGTAATTATGGGGTCGGTCTTTGTTACAATCTTACTTCTTTTTTTTTTCTCTTTTTTTGTGTCCCCCTTTAATCTCTCTCTATCCCACTTTTTATACCCTCGAGTCGATGGGTTTACAATAGTCATCTTTGCACTAACTAGTTATTAATTACTAAAAGAATTAAAGAAAGACACATGTCCTCTCTAATCGTGCATGATCGTCAAGCCAAAACTCGCCACTTGTCGACTTCTCTTTATAACTTTCGACATGTGGCGATTTTACGATACCAATAAAGCGTTAAGCATGGGCGTGTGATTATTTTTATGAGTCTGTCGCACATGCGTTTCCCGTCGAAATTTGGGCTCGGGGCTCGGCAGCCGTGTTGCGGTTGGGCTCGGTAGCGGGTGAGCCTAATTCGTGATGTGTCGCCCAAGACTTTCGCGTCACCGCGCAGTCTCCTACTCGGACGTGTCTTTGGATTGATGACGTGGATTAATTTCTTCCGGCTCGGCTCGGGCGTCATCAAAGGACCCCAAGTTTAATTCCGAGAGAAGAATTTCTGAAGTCGGAGTTAAACTTTAATGCTAATGATAAACATTTAATGGGGAAATGGATTTCTCAAAGGTTTTGTTCATTCCCGACATCTGTCGCGTAGTGATTAATGCCCGAAACGGCGCATTGGTGGGTTGCCATAATGACAGATACGTGGCATCCTCGTGGTTGGACCACCACCTTGCGCGAGAATCGAAAAAGGTACATCAGTTCTATCAGCGGGCGTGGGGACGCGACGTTCTCTGACATGTTTGACGGCTTTTGAGTTTAAAAAGGCGCGTTTTTTCGAATAAACGTTTCGTTTATCAAGGGAACTCCATCTATAAATACCTCTATTTCCCTCCATTATCCACTTTCGCAACCATTAACCTTTGAGTTGAAGTGACTAAAACCGAGCATAAATTTGGGTCGGCTTCCAAAGTTGAGAGACTTGAACTTAGGTATTTTTTCAAATACTCTCCCTTTACCTATAAAATGTCTTCTTTTGAGGATAGTAGGAGTCGTAGTTATAGTGTAGAGGTTGAAATCGAAGATCCTCCCTGAACCTTCATTTATTTCTCACGCCCCCCTGGCCGGTGCTCGGGGCGGTTACTTGCCATGGCCTTCAGCGCAAATATGGCGTTCGCGCGGACGAAACTCTTGAGTGCGAGGTAGCCCCGATTCATGGATGGAGTAGTTAAACCAAGTCTCGGGGGCAAGTCCGGCCCGGCTGCGATTAAAATAGCGTCATCGACACGGTTCCATCTCTCGAACTTGCTTGTTGAACCAGAAATATAGCTTTTGCGGGCTCGTCCTTCCTTGTTTGATGTTCACGAGGAGTCCTTAGGTGCGGCTCGGACTTTGGGCGTTAAGAAATGCGTCGTAAAGGCGGAGGCGAGATCTCCCATGCCGAATGGACCGCTGTGGTAGGGTCTAAACCAACGTGGGCTCGGTCGCCAGTCGAGTGGGAAGGCCTTGCGAGAGGATGGCATCACTAGGACCGCATGCAGTTCCATCCATCTAAGTACTTGTGGGCGTGAGTGGTGGTCGGTTTCCCGTTGTAGAGGCATCGCACAGGGGATCTTCAATTTTGGCGGTAATGGGGTCGCCAGGATTCGGGAAAATGGCGACATAATTTGGTTGGTTCATTCATTGGGCGGTCTTGAGAGATCGCCTTCCCGCGATTTCGGTCAAACGACGACGGGCGGTGTATTTCTACATCCGTTCTTCGCCATGGTAGGGACTTGAATCGATTGACCACTAAGCTCCTCGCTCATCCAGGAAACTTTGAGTAGGGAACTTATCGTCAGTAGCGAAAAGGATCAACTCCCGGTCGTCCGGCGAACGAATGAGTGGGCATGGCGATGTCGTGTTGGCTCGGTAGTGACTACGCTGCTACGACTTTTCTTCCTCATCTTTTCGCCGTCGCCGCTTACATCACGGCGGACACGTTGTTCACTACGAACTAGCAGGAAGCCGTCATGAGGAAGCGGGAACTGAGGATTGATATTAACATTTAGTTGTGGATTGAGTGGGTTAGTATTTACAAGGAGTGGAGGAGGTCTTGAGAGTTTGTGGTAGCGAGTTTGTGATATGAGTTGGTTCATTTCTTTGTACAAAAGTTGGGTTGGCAATTAGGCGGCGAAAGGAAACAAAGTAGTGCTCCCGCTCGTTTGGAGCATATTTTGGCCATTAGTAGGATGCATACTGGGTTACAACCAAATACGAATGCACCGGGAGCACTACTTTGTTTCCTTTCGCTCGCCTAATTGCCAACCCAACTTTTTTGTACAAAGAAATGAACCAACTCATATCACAAACTCTCGCTACCACAAACTCTCAAGCACCTCCTTCACTCCTTGTAAATACTAACCCACTCAATCCACAACTAAATGTTAATATCAATCCTCAGTTCGAGCTTCTCATGACGGGCTTTCATGACGAAGTCCAAGAAGCTAGTTCGTAGTGAACAACGTGTCGTCGTCGTGAAGGAGCGTCGAGAAGATGAGGAAGGACAAAGTCGTGTAGCGAGTCACTAACCGAGCCAACACGACATCGCCATGCCCACTCGTTCGGTGCCGGACGACCGAGTTGATCCTTTTCCCACTCGATCGATAAGTTCGCTACCAGGTTCGGATGAGCGGGCAAGCTTAGTGGTCAATCGTCGATTCAAACCACCTTTATGGCAGAACGGATGTAGAAATACACCGCCCGCGTCGTCGTTTGAACGACCGTGGAAGGTGGTCCAGGCGCGAACAGCCTCAAAGACCGCCCCAAGCAATGAACCAACCATGTTATGTCGCCATTTTTCCCTGGAATCTAAGCGACCCCATTACCGCCAAAATTGAAGATCCCCAGTGTCGGTCTCTACAACGGGAAACCGACCCGACCACTCACGTCCACAAGATTTAGCATGGATGGAACCAGACGGCCCTAGTGATGCCATCCTCTGCAGGCCTTCCCACCGACTCGGGGCGACCGAGCCCACCGTTGGGGACTTAGACCCTACCACCCGCCCATTCGGCATGGGGAGATCTCGCCTCCGCCTTTACGACGCATTTCTTAACGTCCAAAGTCCAAGCCGCACCTAAGGATTCCTCGTGAACATCAAAAGGGAAGGACGAGCCCAAAAGCTATATTTCTCGGTCAACAAGCAAGTTCGAGAGATGGAACCGGTGTCGGATGACGCCATTTTAATCGCGGCCCGTGGCTGGACTTGCCCAAAGAGACTGGTTTAACTACTCCATCCATGAATCGGCTACCTCGCATCAAGAGTTTCGGTCCGCGCGAACGCCATATTTGCGGAAGAAGCCATGGTAAAGAATCGCCGAGCACGGCCGGGGGCGTGAGAAAGGACGGAAGGAAAGAACAGCCGATTGGGCGGGGTCGGGATTTAGCCGTTCGCGGAAAACCCGACCACCGGATTTAGGGCTCGCCAGGAAGCGCGAGCAAGTTTGCCGTGACCGAGGAGTACTTTGACCACACTCCATCGCCTATATGGAATGAAGACAGGTCTAAATTTGTTACCCCGGCTCGGCCTTTGAAGGTCGAGCCGACAAAATTAGATTCACGTCGATATTGTGCCTATCATAAATCAATGGTCACGATACCGATGAGTCCGAGATCTAATCGAGAGAAATTATGCGGATTGTTCGGCAAGGCGGTCTTAAAAGATACGTGCATGAACCACGCCCCCACCGGATCGCCCAAGTGTCAATCCGGAAAGCAGCGTAACCAATCCGGCTCTCGCCGCCACCACTGCCGAAAACCATGGTAGGGAGATCTCATGATGTCGAGTGTAAATCGAATCAATACTAACACAGTGAGGATAGCGCTCAATAGAAAAAGGAAAGGCGATGTTAGGCAGTAGCCAACGCCGAAAGGCAAGTTCGGGTGGCGGAAATCAAGGACGGCCAACCCACCGGCCATTTTGTGTTCTCGGATGCGGATGCCGACCAGGTGGTCCATACTCATTTTGACCCCCTGGTCATTACGCACCGATTTTGGGTATTAGGTCCACGAGAATTTTGATCGACTCACGGAAGCTATTCGTCGGTCATTTATGTCCGAGCTTTTGAAGATTGAGCGTGGACGATAGCTACATCCGTCCATGCAACGATAAAGATTCGGGTTTTGGAGGAGGAAGGATAGTCCCTTCGGGAAGTTGATTTGCCCATCCAAATGGGACAAGGGTTGCATAAACGGACCGTCATGACAACATTCAAAATAATCAACGCCGATTCGGAGTACAATCTTTATCATTGGGAGGCCATTGCTTTATCATATAAAAGCGGCCGTTTCAATATATCATTTTTGTATAAAATTCCCAACATCCGATGGCGTGCTATACATAAAGGGAATCAGCGGAGTCACGAGAATGCTCTCTCAAGCTCCGACCGGTAGAGATTAACGTGGTGGAACGAGGACAAACCGGTGGAACCACACAAGGCGATCCCCGCCGAGGAGGAGTCCGAGCGGAAGGTGGTGATCGTTCAGGAGGATAATCCGGTCGTCGACCTGGGAAGGAGCCGATGATGGAAAAAAGCGAGCGGGCAATCGAGAACGAGCCGGCCATGAAGACGAATTGCCCTGCAGATCAAAGAGGGGAGTAAGAAAAGAAAAAAGGCGGAACCAGAGAACAAAGGTTGATACAATCAACGTTGGAAGGCAAGCGAAGGGCGCAGTGCGTATTGGTCGCGATCTCCCGAACCGTATCGAACCGAAGTGATTGAGTTTTGGGAAATAATCTTGGCGTCTTCGCATGGACTCATGCGCACATGCCCGAATTGACCCTAGTATGCATGCCACCGCCTCAATATTGATCTAACGTTCCGCCCGATTATCCGAGAAAAAGCGTAAGCTCGGCCCCCGACAGACAAACAACACGAGGCCGAGGTTAACAAGTTGATTGACAATCAATTCATCCGGAAGCCCTCTATCCCGATGGGTTGCCAATCTGTTTTTGGTGAAGAAGAAGCGATGGCGGTGGCGCGCGTGCGTGGATTTTACCGACACGAATAAGGCGTGCATGTCCTAAGGGCGAGGTTATCCATTGCCAAATATTGATTATATGGTGGATGCCACGCGTGGACCACGAACTAATGAGCTTCATGGATGCATACTCGGGTTACAACCAAATACGAATGCACCCAGGAAGCGAAGAAAATACATCATTCTTTTTCTGCGTCGTGGAATTTCTTTATTCTGAAGATGATGCCCAGGTTGAAGAAGCTTTGGTGCGACTACCAAAGGTTAGTAAATAAGATGTTTGAAAAAATGATAGGTCACACTATGGAAGTCTACGTAGATGACATGTTGGTAAAATCTGTACATATCCGATCATCTAAACGATCTTAATAAAATGTTTGTTGTTTTGAGAGAGTACAATATGATGTTAAACCCGAGAAAGTGTACGTTTGGGGTCGGCTCGGGTAAATTTCGGGGTATATGGTCACCAAAAGGGAATCGAAGCCAACCTGGACAAAATAAAAGCCATCATTGATCTAGAACCCCGAACTCGTAAAAAGGGTACAAAGCCTAACTAGCCGATTGGCGCCCTTAACCGATTTGTTTCACGATCCACGGACAAGTGCAAACCTTTCTTTGAAATTATAAAAAAGAGTAAAAATTTTGAGTGGACTAAGCAAGCACAGATCGCTTTGAATCCCTCAAACAAAGACCTTCCTCAATTCCTATATTGCAAAAACCTACCCAAGGGAGGACTTGTATTTGTACTTGGCGGTATCCGAATACGCCATCATTTCGGTGTTAATCAAAGGCTAGATGGTTCTATTCAAGATCCGGTCTATTACACCACCAAGCGTTACATGATGCCGAGCCCGCTTATCTACCAATGGAAAAATCGCTTATTTGCTAGTCATTGCAGCCGCTGAAACTCCGTCCATATTTTCTAGAGCACAAGATTATAGTCTTAACGAACTACCCCCTGAAGCAAGTACTACACCGACCCGATATTTTTACGGTTGGATGATCAAATGGGCCGTCGAACTCGGTCAGTTTGATATTATATACGAACCACGCATACCGCAATAAAAGGGACAGGCTTTAGCCGACTTTGTGGCGAATTCACACCTTCCATACGATTGGAAGTTATGGAAGACCAAGAATGGAAATTGTTCGTTGACGGCTCTTCCACCGCAGCCGGCAGGGGGCGGAATCGTGATAATCGATCCAAATGAAAAGTCTTCTTTGCTCGGCCGCACGATTTCGAGTTCCCGCAACGAACAACGGCCGAATACGAGGCACTTCGGCGGCAGCTTAGAGATGGCGGCTTCTATGGGCCTAAAATAACTATTGGTACACAAAGTGATTCTCGGTCGCTCATCGAATCAACGAATCGGAAGTACGAAGCAAAAGAGCGAAAAAAATTGCACAATATTTGGACTTGGTCAAGAAGAGGTTATCACACTTTAAGACAAAAGTCTTTACATGTGCCCCGAATGAGAACATGCAGCAGATGTCTTAGCTCGGCTCGGTTCGGCCCAGGGGCGGATGCCATCACGGAGGTCATTGTCACACAACTATGTCCGCCCGTCACTTGGCGCAAAGAAAATATATACAACTAAAACCGCCGAAAGCGCACTGGATGACCCCAATCATTCGGTATTTAGAGAAAGGAGTTCAACTCAAAACAAGGTTGAAGCGAACACTACGAACCCAAGCGCACGGTTTACTTTAGTAGATGGCATCCTATACAAACGAGGATACTCGTCCCGCTCCTACGGTGCCTTTTGAGACAGGATGCAGATTATGCACTCGAGAGGTTCATGAGGAATATGCGGGAACCACGCTGGGGGCCGACGTTGGCCTATAAATTAATACGGCAAGGATACTATCGGCCATCCCTAAGAAAGGATGCAACCGACCTCGTCAAAAGATGCGAGAGGTGCAAAGATTTGCACCGCAGTCGGATATCATCCTGAGCAACTTACCTCCGTATTTAGCCCGTGGCCGTTTGCCA
The DNA here is from genome assembly GCA_016081115.2 of Rehmannia glutinosa. Taxonomy (NCBI): domain Eukaryota; kingdom Viridiplantae; phylum Streptophyta; class Magnoliopsida; order Lamiales; family Orobanchaceae; genus Rehmannia; species Rehmannia glutinosa. The sequence continues at coordinate 350,239 of JABTTQ020000747.1, forward strand.
AACGGGAATGGACCTCATCGGACCACTCCCACATTTGGCAAAGGGGGCGTCAAGTATGCCGTTGTGGCGGTGGATTATTTCACAAAAATGGGCGGCGAGCCTCTAGCAAAAATAGATGAGGAAAAGGTTGTGAGCTTTGTATGGAAATCCATTATCTGTAGATTCGGGATACCACATTCGATTGTTACAGACAATGGGAAACAATTCGATAACCGAAGGTTTCGAAATTTTTGTGAAGGTTTCCGCATCAAAAACTATTTCTCAACTCCATACCATCCCCAGTCGAACGGACAAGTTGAGGTCGTTAATAAAATACTCAAGTATACCCTGAAGGCGAGATTGGAGGAGTCTAAAGGTAATTGGCCGGAGGAACTACCCGGTGTACTATGGTCATACAGAACGACGCATCGAGCGGCCACTGGAGAAACACCTTTTTCTTTGGCTTATGGAGCCGAGGCGGTGATTCCTGTTGAGATTGGAGCCCCTACCTTCAGAGTTGCAAATTTTTCTGAAGACTGCAATGAGGCCGCGCTCCGAGCCGAGCTAGACCTGCTCGAAGAAAAAGGTGCGATCCGAGATGAAAACGCAGAGTGTATAAACAAAGGAGTGAAAGGTACTACAATTCGAAAGTAAAGGAAAGGAGATTTCGTGTCGGCGATCTTGTGTTGAAAAAGATAACGGGCGTTCAACCTGACCCATTGAAGCCAACACAGGAGGCCCATTTCGGTCACCATGTCTTATCCGGTGGGCGTGCGGTAGAATATTTGAGTGGAGAAAAATTTATGCATCCATGGAATGTAGCATACGGGAAAGCAGTATTATCAATAAAGATCTCGGTTTATGATCCGGATAGATTCCAAGGAATTATCCTTTCATCCGATATTTCGTGATCTCTCTAAAGGAAACGAAGTTTTTACTCTTTCTACCGTGTGCCGAGGACGAGAAAATCGCCTCGGCTTAAGTGAAGGCGAAAAGTCATCTCGTGCACGTCCTTTGCGACGATGAAAAAGGGCAACACGCCCATAAGGCGAATCTATCCTTACAAAACAAAAAGACAGTTACGCACTGCGAAGCACAAAATAAAGACTTCGATTCGCACCGAGCAAAATACAAGACTCGATTACGCGACCGAGCACAATACCAAGACTTGGTTACGCACCGAGCACAAATCAAAGACTTGGTTACGCACCGAGCACAAATCAAAGACTTGGTTTACGCACCGAGCACAAATCAAAGACTTGTTACGCACAAGCACAAATCAAAGACTCGATGTACACGTCGGGCGCAAAATGAAGACTTGGTTTATACACCAAGTACCAAAAACAAAATAAAGATCAGGTTCATATACCGAGTACGAGAATCAATTAAAGCAAGTAAAGCCCCTTACTCAGAAGCACGGGGAACCGAGCCCCATACTTGGGAATATAAAAGGAAAAAGAAGACAGGCAACAATCTTACAAAAAGGAGAAGAGCCAAGCATATGCAAAAAGCTTGAAACACATACACAGGTGAGGAAAATAACAGTTCATTTCTACTTCAAAAGTATTTACATAAGGGAGGCCGGAGCCCATTACATCTTAAGGCACGAAGCCAAATTACCTACCTACGAGTACATATGAAAGCACGTAAATAAAAAGAGGCAAACATCAAGACTGAGCAGGGGGCGGAATTTCAACGGCACCGCTGGAAGCGACTTCTTCCACGTCCGGATGAGGAGAGCCCTGAGCATTAGGAGCCTCGGCAAAGTTCGGCCAAAGAGCATCGAGATCAGCCTCCAGGAGGCCAAATCTTCCTGGTCGAGCGAGCAACAAGACGCCCACCCTTAACCAAATCGAGAATTTCTCCGAGGTTGGTCGCGTCGCAGGTTAACATAAATGCATACTCGCCGAGTCCTTGTAAGCTTCAACGGCCTGTGTGCGAGCTTCCTCAATTTGCCGATAAGTTGTCTCTTCGGCCTCTCTGCGCACATCGGCTAGACGACTGTCCATTTCCTCGGCCCGGGCAGCGGCAACACGTTCCAACTCCGCAACCTTAGCCCTAAGCTCCTCTTCAACCCTGCGGGCCTGATCTCGCTCTGCCTCGGCCCTCGCTGCAGTTTCTCTCTCAGAGTTGGCCCGAGCCGTAGCCTCATCCGCTTGGGTCTTTAACGATTCTTCTACCCCTTGAAGGGTAGCATAAGCCTCCTGCAGGTCCCCGTGCCGCCTTTCCAGATCGGCATATTTTTTCTCTAGCTCCCGAGTTCCCCCAATCGCATGCCATAAGAGCCCAATCATTCGCCCAGACATTGCCATGGCATATTGGATTTGTTCTTCGAAGCCAGTCTCCGAGCAGAATTGCTCGATGCCTTTTGTCCAGGCACGAGCTGGGACACTCATCGCGGCCCGACCCGCCTCCGGTAAAACTCTCGATTGCTCCTCCGTCGGCGTGGCACATCGAACAAATTCCACAAACCATCGAGGCGTAGTCAATCGTTCCTCGATATTCATCCCTCACTGACTTGGAGGGATGAAGTGACCTTCCCTGCCGAAGTCATCGAGAAAGTTCGCGGACCCCCTTCTGGGGCCTGTTCGGGATGTTCCGCGCCGTTTGACCAACCCTTCCCCGATCGTCCGGGCTCCTCCATCACAATCCCTCCTCTTCTCCTTTGAAGAGAGGCTCGCCTCGGCACTCCGCTGGGCCGGGACGTTTACGCGGCCGGATATCGGCTCTCCGAGCGCCTCCGCATCTACGGGGTGACCGACGGTCGCCCGAGTTCGCCGAGCGGCCGTATTCTCACGCTGCGTAGTGGGCGTGCACGCAAATCAAGCCACGCCCTACAAAAAGCAACCACCGTTAATAGGTCGGAAGAAAACGAGATAACATTTCAAAGGGTGTAAAAATACAAGGTTTACCTCGAGCGGCCACACTCGGCGGCTCCGGAGTCTGCGTTTGCCCAACGGGCGCAAATGATCTCGCTTGCGGACTAGCCGTCGCAGGAGACGGCGCGGCTCGCTCTGTTCTCGCGTGGCCGCTCCCGGGAGAATGGGGCCGTCTTCTTCATTCACACGGGAGGGTTCTGCTGAGGCTCTCTCTCAACCTCCACCTCCCGCTCGGCCGCCTCGCCCCGAGCCGCCCCCGGCTTGGTCGGGTCGGCGGCAGAGCAGCACCAACCAGTGCGGCAAGTTGGCCCGTGAGCCAACCTCTCAATCCGCCTGTCCATGATGCCCCGATCCTGGATGTTTTCCGGCCTTTCGAATAAAGGTGGCGATAGGGGCCCCTTTGATGCCCGAGTTCTCTATAAAGGTAAAATGTCAATTACAAAAGGAAACGATGAAACAACAAAAGCAAAGAAAGGAAAAAGATAAGACTTCATCAGAACTAAAAACAAAGTTCGATGGGGGATGAAGAATGGTTTCCCTTTCTCCATCTCCCACGCGAGCTTGCCACTCGCCGCTCACCCGTGAGCCACTTATCCTTCCACTCCTTCAAAGATGAAGGAGACCTTCCACAAGCCGTCCGGATACCCCGATCGGGTCATGACATAATACCACCGGACGGTGGTCCCGAGATGAAGGAGTCGCCGCCATATAAAGAGCTCGTTCATCTCCTTAAATTTGGGGCGAGGATATTTTTCCGGTGAAACATCACCGGGAGGCCGATGATCTGCCCCAAGAAATAGGGTGCACACTGGGTCGGATGCATGCCCCACTTGCAAAACCACCTGCGTAAGGAAAGGAAAGAAAGCGGTGGAAATCTCAACCCGTATAGAAGGTGGCGGCAAATACGGCCAAGCAACCCGCTGGTGGGTACTTGGGAACTTCGTGTCGTCCGGTACCCAAAAATCGATGCCACTGGAATACGGTACCTCGCCGGAACTCTTCCACCTCCCGAATCATCGCATGCTCGGGATATCGTTTATATCACTCGGCGTCCACCGAGGCTCGACACGAAGACGAGGGCCTCCTCCTTGCCCGTCGCCGCCATTACGGTGACTATGGGCCCTAGTGGCCTCAGGCCTCGAATCACCGGAGGTTCATCTACCCGTTCCACGTTATCACGCTCCGCTCCGATGGGTCCATATTTTTTCTTCTTGCCGGGTAATCGCCTAAAATCAACACTTGGTGATTCTTTTTGGAACACTCTTGTGCCACCCGGCCGATACACTGTTCTCTCTAAAAATGGTCTTTGGCGTCGGATCAAAGATAGTATCGTCCGCTCCAAAGCGTTCCACCTCGAGAAGAACTGGAGAAGATATCGAATAATGCTCGGCCGTGAGACGGAGATCGCCGTCTTTGGTGAGAAATAAACGAGGAAGGTTCGGAGGGAGGATCTTCGATTTCAACCTCTACACTATAACTACGACTCTACTATCCTCAAAAGAAGACATTTTATAGGTAAAGGGAGAGTATTTGAAAAAATACCTAAGTTCGAAGTCTCTCGAACTTTGGAAGCCGACCAGAAATTTACGCTTTCGGTTTTAGTCACTTCAACTCAAAGGTTAATGGTTGCGAAAGTGGATAATGGAGGGAAATAGAGGTATTTATAGATGGAGTTCCTCGATAAACGAAACGTTTATTCGAAAAGACGCTTTTTAAACTCAAAAGCCGTCAAACATGTCGGAAGAACGTCGCGTCCCCATGCCCGCCGATAGAATGGCGACGCACCGATTTGCGCCCTGCAAGATCGTCCAACCACAGGATGCCACGTATCTGTCTATTATGGCAACCCGATTAATGCGCCGTTCGAGGCATTAATCACTACGCGACGGATGTCAGGAATGAACAAAACCTTTGAGAAATCCGTTTCCCATTAAATGTTTATCATTAGCATTAAAGTTTAACTCCGACTTGTAAATTCTTCTCTCGGAATTAAACTGGGGGCCTTTGATGACGCCCGAGCCGAGTGGAAGAAATTAATCCACGTCATCAATCCAAAGATCGTCCGGAAGTAGGAGACTGCGGGTGACGTCCAAAGAAGCGGTCTTGTGGCGACACGTCGCGAATTAGGCTCACCCGCTACAGAGCCCAACCGCAACACACGCCGCCGAGCCCCGAACCCAAATTTCGAACGGAAACGCATGCGCGATGACTCATAAAAATAATCACACGCCCATGCTTAACGCTTTATTGGTATCGAAAGCGCCACATGTCGAAAGTTATAAAGAGAAGTCGACAAGTGGCGAGTTTTGGTGACATGTGATTAGAGAGGGACATGTGTCTTTCTTTAATTCTTTTAGTAATTAATAACTAGTTAGTGCAAAGATGACTATCAGTAAACCCACCGACTCAAGGGGTATAAAAAGTGGGATAGAGAGAGATTAAAGGGGGGACACAGAAAAAAGAGAGAAAAAGAAAAGAAGTAAGATTGTAACAAAGACCGACTCCAATAATTCGGCTCGGCATTATGCAAAAATGACAGAATTAGCCAGAAATAAACACACGTTACGCACGTTTACATTTCCACATGTCAAATCTTTTACATATTTTTGTTTGTTGACCAAAACGCACGTCAACAGATTCACCACCCCCACCCCCACCCCCACCCCCACACAACAAAAAAATAAAACGAATAAGAGTAAGAAATCAACTTCGTCTTTTTTTCTTTCAAGGTTACCACGGAAATGCAATAGTTCTAATAATTAATGACTCTGAACCACAATAACACTTCATAAAGGAGCTCAAACACCGCAGTAGAAGCTGGTACATAAAAGTATCAATTATACAATATCCAAAACAAAAACAAAAAAGAGAATCACACTCATGATTTCACGAATTCACGTTACGCTGAGTAAATTTTCACACAATGTGTGTTTACCACCCCTGAAATTTAAATACACTAGTTTTTCGAACTACAGGAATCCAATCTAAACCCGGAAAACAGGATTCTAAAACATTTAAAAATTTCTTTAGGTTTTACCTTTCGGCTTTCTCGACGTTGCTGGAGACATCGTCGCTACAGGCGAATTGCAGTGCCGAGACGGTAACCATTCTGCTATTCGCCATTTTTTACCCGTAGCAGAAACTGCATATGGTCAGTGAACAAGTCACCTTTCTTCTTCTTCTTTTTGTTTTTCCCTTACTTTTTTTTTTTTTTCAGAATAATAAAGATAAATAGCTTTTTCTAATCGAAAGTTATTTAATTAGTTTCTAATCTCTTTTTTAAATTCAAAATATTTTAATCATGTAATTTGGCATACTTAGATTTTTAATCCTTTTTTTCTTCAATATTATAATTAGGGTAACATTTTGCCTTCTGGAGTGTGCAGGTTTTTTCACTTTGCTTCCTCAATTTTTTTGTAACAATTTACCCCTCAACCATCGTGGAGATGGTAAAAATGTACAAAAATATTAAGTTCACGATAAAAAATCTCACAATAAAAGTTAAGTATGCAAAGTGAAAAAACTGGCATAGTGTATGTATATGTCCGTTAATTTGAATTTTTTATAAAAGATTTAGTCATATGTCCGACGTAAAGTTCATGATTTATCTGGGCTAGCTTGACATTCAATTTGGAGAAAAATGTATGGAAATTTTATGTTTAGTCTTATGTTTTGAAAATTGGAAAAATCCATTGATGTTTGACCTTTCTTATATTTTCTTATTCATAAGAAAAAAATATTTTAAAAACCCCCAAAAATTTATGAAAATATTAAAGTTACATCTTAAAATTAAGACATAAATAAATTTGAGTTTTTGCTTTTGTAATTTTAATTTTTTTTTGTTTTTTTTTTTGTAATTAGCTCAGACCTCAGAGCATTTTTGTAATTATCCGAAAAATAATAATGGAACGAGAATGGTGGATAAGTTGGCAATCCATATAAATTGGTTTGAAACAATTATAAGCCAAAAATATTAATTTTGTAGTCAGAGATGGACCTAGAAATGAAGTTTTCGGGGATGGAATTTATTTTTTCTCAAAACTAGTACATAAAGATGTATGTTCTATATTTTTAGAGGGAAAAAATTTTAAATTTTAATAATTTTATATACAAGATTTATATGAATTATAGAAAATAAAAATTGAAGTTTCCCCCCGACCGCCGCCGCCGCCAGCCCCTGGCTCCATAGCAGTCTAAATAGTAAATTCCATCATTTTGTGGATTGAGCTGTCAACAAATTTCCACTTGGCAGTAAATGCACATAACAAGATTCCAATCAAAAAATGTTTGTTCTCTTTGAGGAAGATTGAAGAAACCAATCGAAGACAGAAACAAAAGCACATAGCCTATGTTGTGTGGATAAACCTCCAAATTTTTGTATTATGATTTTGCCACCAAGTTTTTTTAACATTATTCCCAACAGTCAACAGAGCTAATTCTATGGACTTTCTAGAGAGAGTGTGTAATCCTACCCATTTTCTCTCTCTACCCATTTTCTCTTCCTTCTCTCTAGAAAAAAAGAAACCTAACCTATTTCTCATTCCCCTCCTTCACCCCTCCATAGCCGCCACCCTCATCCCTGCCCCCTCCCCCTCCATACTTTCTGCTGGAGGGCAGACGATAGCGATTCCTTGTAATATTCGGAGGCGACCGATATTTTCGTTCTAGGGTGAAAGCGGGTTGGAGCTCTTCGGAGGTATCTCGGAGCTGAGTAGATGATGGGCTGCAGCAGTGGAGTTGGGTGAGGGAGAGACAATTTTTTTTCTCTCTCGTTTTTAGCTATATTTGTTGTTTTCTTATTTTGTTTGTATTTTCTTTTCCCGGTTGATTTGCGAAACTCGTAGGCGATTTTTTTTTATGTCTGCAGTATGTAGTGGTTTCTCGTGTCCGGTTTCAATTTTTTAGTGTGTTACAGTCTCCATTAAGGAGTGCTAAAGTCTCCCGGCGTGGAGTGGTTTAGTTTGGGGTGTGTAGTTTTTAAGTCCATGTTGTGAATCTGAATTGGTCTTACCAATTCCCCGCTTGGCTTTTAGTTAGTCATGTCCGTTCTTAGCCCGTTGGCTACGATTATAGTTGTAATTTTAGTTTTTGAGTTGTTATAATAAAATACTATCGTTCGGCACAAAAAAAAAAAAGAGAGCTAATTCTATGGAGCTTGCTTTGAATTTGCACTTTGGATTATAATTGTATTTGATTCGCTAAATAAATATGAACAAAATTAATCTATTTAGCATATATATATAGGGGGAGGTTAAAATGAGACCACATATTATAGTGAGACAATGTGGACTCATCTCAACCCTCCTTTAGTTATATCAATGGCTAAGATAAATAGGGGTTATAATTATATTAAATATTTAATTAAATCAAAATAAGGGTATAGTAGTCAAATTACCCAGTGGGGACCATCTAAATATGGAATCAATTAATAGGGAGAGAGAAAATCACGTGGGAGAGAGAAAATCGCTGAGAAAATCGCTACCTGGAGAGAAAATCACACGCATGCTTTCCGCCACGCAAAGTATGTTGTACACTTATCATATATTTGATGTATATTTAACACTATTTTTTGTATGTTTAGCATAATTCTCTGCATATTAAAATGGTCAAACAAAAATATGTGGGGACCGTGAATTAAGGAATCAGTTATATATAGAGAGAGAATCACGCTCATTAACATGTGGGGACCGTGGATTAAGTAAATCAATTATAGAGAGAGAGAGAGAAAATAACGCTCATTATTGTGTTGTATATTTAGCATATATTTGATGTACACTTAACACTATTTTGCTGTGTGTTTAACATAATTTTACTACATATTAAAATGGTCAAACAAAAATATGTGGGGACCGTGAATTAAGTAAATTAATTATAGAGAGAGAGAAAATCACGATCATTAGTGATGCATATTTAGCATATATTTGATGTATACTTAACATTATTTTGATGTATGTTTAACATAATTTCACTGCATATTACAATTGTCAAACAAAAATATAAGTATACAACAAAACACATATAAGTATACAACAAACCACATATAAATATACAACAAAAAAACATAAATATACAGCAACATAAATATATACATAAAAAATTAACTATTTATACAACAAAACACATCTAAGTATACATCGAAAAACATCTAAGTGTACAAGAATCGATCCATGTCAAGCATTGTCATCTTCACCAATCCTCCATCTACAACAACATGACTACACCACTCCATTGAGAAATAGAAATCAATAGCCTCTTTATTAACAACTACACCACATCTAAATTGCCCCTAATTTTTTTCTCGCGCCGACCTAAAATTAGGGGATTCGGCTTCGAAATCTGATTCGCATATGGGAGGCTATGGTGGTCGGAGATGGGAGGGGAGAGAAACAAAAGAAGTGCAATAAGGAGGAGTAAAAATGGGAGACGGCGGAGAGGAGCGGGATTAGGTGATTGAGGCGGCGGCGGTGGTGGTGGTTGCCATGTTCGAAGAAATCGACGAATGACCAACAGATTGGTGCGTGTTCTTCCTTCGAGAATTGTGAAAGGGATGAAATGGGATGAACGTGATTTGGGGGACCACATAATTTGGGGTGAAAATTAAAATGACTAACCTGCCCTTTTCAGCTTTAAAATAAATCTAAAATGATTATTATATTGGGAAAATCCCAACCATCTAAAATTTGAGATTTGTGGCTAGGATTAGTCCACACTGTCTCACTCTAATTATGTGGTCTCATTTGATCATATTCCTATATATATATATATTATCTAAAATCAAATTGTACATGCATTTTTTTTATCAAACCGATAGCGTATATATTCACAACGTGAACCAAAATCACACTGTCTGGCAAATGGTCACCTTGAACAAACATATATGTCAAGGGGAAAACTACACACGAGAAAAAAACAATCACTCGTCGAGGAAGATAACCAATACTCAAAAACCAAAAACAACAAAACACAAAAGAAAGTACTCCTACAGGAGACTAAACGACCTCCAAAATGAGGACTAGGCACTCCGCAAGGGAGACCCACAAGTGGAACAATCTGGACACGAGCTACATCACGCACTGTAAGATAGAAATATCATATAATAATTGCATTTCAAGTTTTCAACCCAAACTGAAACGGTAACAAATATTTTTTTTTCCTTTAATCAAAGGTGGCAATTTGAAGCACGACGTGATATGACTTGATTTAGGCTAGTATTTTCAGCTCGTTAAGTCCATCGAGTCGTGTTTGGGTTGGTGATTATTTAGCATGTACTTCAACCCGATAACAGGACGACTCACACAATTTGCCACACATATCAGCAATTCCTATATACAATTCATTTCATACTCCAATAAATTATATAAATAACACGTGTACATTTGTAACAACGTATACATGTTATCTTTGAATTTACTTTAAATGTTGAATAATATATATATATATATATATATATATATTACTTTGTTTCTTATTATAATTACTTATTTTAAAGATGAAGAATACAATCAACCTATAGATGATGTTGTGTTGTCTGGTTTATTTTATAATGTGTGTTTTTTAGAACCTCATATATGTACCCGACTTTTAGAGTTCTGGTTATGATTTTTAAACTTTAGTCTTTACATCATTACATTTAATGTTAATTTCAAAAATTTATTTTATTTTATAGATGATAAATATTAAAAAAATATAATATATTAATAAATAATTTGGCGGGTTAAATTATCTAAATGAGTCAAATAAGTATTAATAATAAAAGATCTATAAATGTAAATAGAGTTACTTATCAAGCTTATTGAGTCATGTCGCTATGTCGGATTATCGTGCAATGCTTGATATGCACTTCTAACCCATTAATCTTATTGGGTGTCGTGTTCGAGTTAGAGTTACTGTTTGTTAGAATGGGCTTTTATCGGGTTGGTCTGATAACAGCAAGACCCGCACAATTTGTTACCACTATTTTTTTTATACAAAATAATAATTAATAATATACGAAGACAATTAAACACATGCTATATTCGTGTCACTATCGTTCCTAAAAAGGAAAATGTCAAAAACAGATTACAGCTAGCCGACCTTCTCGTCATTTACCCGTCCCCATCTCAATTTTCCACTGCTTCGCACCTTTCCATCAAAAGCTTGTACCCCTCGTACATTCATCCATATCGTTGACTTTATGAATCCAAGAAATCCTCCGTACAACAATTCACAAGGCGGTTTAAAAAGACCGAATAAGCTACCGACACACGCGATTGCTCCCTCTCGGGAGTGCATTAAAAATATATATTTTAATATTTATTATATTGATTTTATGGTACACATCACATATCTGACGTCTCTCTCTTACTCTCCACACACACACACACACACACAGACGCGAATGGAAGAACTTGGCGGCGGCGCCGCCCGTTTCCGCCACCAGCGTAAATCTCCGCCCTCCGATAGATTCCTGGGATTATCGAGGTCCCAATCCTCCTCCTCCGCGCCACCACTCGAGCTCTCCGAACACGATATCTTCAACACCCCTTCGGGGGGTTCATCTCCCTCCCCCACACACCCGGGCTCCAGCCTCAACCCGGCCCGTAACGTACCAAACCACAACCGCGGCCATTACGGCATATTAGCTGCCCTGAATGATAACCTCAAAACCAGATCCGGATCCGATTGCCGACCCGTGTTCAACCACAAGGCCTCCACATCGGCGTCGCTCTCGTCCTCCTCCTCGACCTCCCCCGCCACGTCAGCTTCGTCTCGGATGATTAATATTCCGAGGAGGCCAGCGCCGCCTCCGGCTCCGGTGGATAGGATGCGACTTCGGCATCAATCGGCGCCGATTAACGTGCCGGTGATTCCCGCGGCGATGATGAGGAGGGAGAGGGAGTTGGAGGACATTGTGTCCGAAGAGGAGGAGGAGGAGGGTGCGGTGAGATTGCCGCCGCATGAGGTGGTGGCTGCTAGGGATTCGCCGCTGTTGGCGTGCTCGGTGCTGGAGGGCGCTGGCCGGACGTTGAAAGGGAGGGATCTCAGGCAGGTGCGCAATGCCATTTGGCGAAAGACTGGTTTTATTGATTGATTTATCACTTGAAATATGTAGGAATCATTTGTTCTTTGGTTGAGAAAGAATAATCTAATGATATTTGTGCATATGTAGGGATGATTCTGTACATAAACGTCAGAACTGATAGCTAATCTTTATCATATTTGCTTATTGTTTGATTGATAATTTTTCTTTGATGTTATGGGCTGATTCTTATGTTTCTCATGAAAATGTTATTGTTGTCGATTTTGGGAATAATTCGAAGTAATAAGTGGAAGAGTATTGTTTTTTCTCCGATTAACTAATAATGGATGTATAAGATGTTTGTGGAATGGAAAGATGCTTGTGAATTATTTCCTATTACGGTAGGGATAGTCGTCGGAAAAAGAAAAATCGATATTTGCTAGTTGGTATGGTTTTGCTTTAGGTGATGCATTTCATATGGAATTTATGTCCTTGTGTTGAATTCCCATGAAAGTATCTATTTAACTTGTTAGTTGGTAACCGGAGCAATATATATCGAACTTGTCGATGGTACTAAAAGAAAAGGTAAAATAGCAAAAATAGAATTTTCCAATGTTATACTCAGGCTTGAGAAGGAAACAGAAAGAAAACATGTACCTTGAATTGAATTTAGATTTTTCCATTTGGCAAGAACTAGAAGCTCTTTAGTTTTTAAGTTTCTTCGAATTCTATTTTCATGATTTTGCTTTGAGATATTCTCGGATTCCTTTTCTTTTTCTGCCATTGACAGAAAGTTAAAACACAGCCTCTGTGTTTCTAAGATGATGGAAGTATTTTGGGTGATAATTTCTTCTCAGTAATACAAAATGTGGGAACATTTCTTGAACACTAGAGTAATTGGACCTACAACGTACACAATAAAATTATGTTTCTCATGAAGTAATGGAGGCTAAAATGTCCCTGAAAGTTAGAGTAATTGGATGTACAGCTTACACATCTGAAATTTTTAAGATTTTGTAAAGTTATTGTTATTTATCATCAAATGAGTGTGACCTCCCTCACTTCCCGGATTTCTGTGTCAAAGGGTTATGAATAGTTGTAAGTGAATCAGCATCAAATTAGAGTAGAATCCCCTTTTTAGGCTGGCGGTTTGTGGTTTTGGTCCTTTTGGAGAGGCTGTGCAACTGATTTGCATAATTTTGCATATATGGAAAGAACAGAAAAATAGAATTTGTTTAATGGTACATGAATAACACAATAGGTTCACCATGGTGGTTGGAAATTGGAATTGTTGGTCTAGGATTTTTGAGAAAGAGATGGGGAATTTTGATATTGTGTGTCAAAAGTTACCTTTCATAATTAGGGAAAACTGGCACAAGGGAAATATACGGAAAAACTGCTAAACGACATATTTTTGTTATGAAGATATAGAAAAACTCGATGAGAATGTCTGGTGAAGTAACGGGCTGAAGAAACGTTCGACCCTCTTTTATTGAGAATACACAAAAAGCTCATATTGTTTGTAGAGCGCAATTGCTTGCAGCCCTTTGTTTGTTATACGTCTGTTATTTTGTGCGCTGGCCTGATTTCTTTGAGTCTCAGGTGCATTTTGCATGCGTTGAAGTTTCTCATTAGCCGTTACACGGACATTTTAATTCTGTAACCTTGATCTTATCCTTGCTGTATATATTTTATAGTCCAAGTCTGATGGTGATCCTCGTGTCCATTTGTTATCCGTGTTCGTGTTCGTATCATTCCTAGATATCCGCTGACATCCTTGCCTCAGATATGTCAGTACATTGTGTCGCTTGCACGGTATGAAACTTTGTGTTCCTCATGTAACCAAGGTTCTATTTTCCTGAATGATTGACCTCTCTGAGTTCATATTTGTTTAGGGATAATTACAAAAACACTCCTAAGGTTTGGGCTAATTACAGAAAAACCCAGAGATTTTTGAAAATTACAAAAACACCCTCGAGGTTTGATTCTGTATTGCATTTTCCCCTTTGTAAGCAAAAAACATTTCAAAAACCCCATTGACATTTATAGAAATATTACAGTTACCTTACCCCTAAATTTAAGACATATTCAAACATGAGGTTTTTTTTTTTTCGTAATTTTGAAACATCTCTGTGTTTTTTTGTAATTAGCCCGAACCTCAGGGGATATTTTGTAATTACCCCTTTGTTTTATTTATCAGAAGAGAACATCCAATGGAGTGTTCATCTCTAGTGGTTCGATTAGTTAGTTGCTATACTGAATGTTACTGTGATCTTCTTGTAAATGCTATGTCACATTAGGGTAGTGATGCCCCTTCCAACACTCAAATACTGAAATGTTTTATGAGAAATGAATTTTTGTTGAAGGTTTTTTTTTTTTTTTTTTCCAGTTTAAAAAGGGTTCTCTTATAAATTTGGTAGTTTTGTCCTTCCTTCACATCTTTAAGAAAGATATTCTAACTTGTAGGTAACATTTATTAAATTTTTGCTTGAAAAAGATGACTGTTCTCTCAGCCTCGTTTCAACAAATTTGTTGTAGGCTTGTAGCTACTATCTATACCTGCTTGGTTTATGATTACTTTGTACAAAATTAATTGTTGGTTTTGCTATAATAAACAGATCTCAAAGATTGCAGCTTTGTGTTATGTGCTGTGATGGCATGGTACTGTTTTACATACTAATACTGGCAACAAATTAGAAATAGGGGATAATTACAAAGACTACCCCAAGATTTGAGATAACTACAAAACATATAGAGGAGAGGGTTTCAAACAATGTTTTGAAACCCGATCAGACCGTCGGTTCAACCGGTTTAACCGGAAACTGATCACATGTCCGATCCGGTTCTATATTAAAATTGGGTGGCTAAAAAACCATTGTCTCCTGGTCAAACCCGGTAAAAAAAACTCGAAAACCGGTGATCCCATTAACCCGGTTCAATTTTTTTTAAGCAAAATTTTCTTTGTTTTATTACAAAAATTGAACGAAAAAGTATTTGTAAATTTACATATAACTGTCCCTTATATTCAATTTATACATATATTTGAATATTATAATTTATTTTTATTTTTATTTTTTTTTTGTTATTTTCTTATATTTATAGTTGTATTTATCGTTTACATTTGTACATTCATATATATAGGAATGTATATGGATCAACCGTGTTTTTTAGAACGGTTTAACCGATTGAACCAGTGACCCAATGACCTAATTATAAATTTGGTTCGACGTTCGGTCCAGATTTAAAAGCATTGGTTTCAAATTTACAGAAATCCTCTTAAGGTTTGATTCCTCTTACCAAAGATAGACATAAATCACTCACAACGAGTGCATTGTGCCCCCATAGTTTTTCTTTTTCGCATGGTGCCCCCATACAAGGACGAAGCTAGATGTGTAGTTTTGGGGGCGATAAATAATTTTGAGGGACTAAATTAATAAAAAATAAATATTTAATACTAAAAATTAATATTTTAAAATAAATTATACATAGAAAATATTGAATTTTCAAAAAAATTGGGGTGGCTAAAGCCCCCGTAGCTAAGGGGAGGATACGCCCCAACCCCCATAGTTTTTCTTTTTCTTCTTTTATTGCTCTTTATTATTTGTTTTTAAAATTTTATATTTGATTAGGTCAAAAGGAAAAAAAGTGTGCATTTTTCAAAACAATGTGTCCAATTATATAGTCTTTTTCCTTTTTTAGTTGTTTACTATTTATTTTTAAAATCTACGCCCCACTAATTATTTTTTATGTAAATTATAATTGTATTTATTTTGTGTCCTCTTATAGAAAATTTCTGGATTAGTCATGCATTTCTTATATTTTAACTCAACCGATATTTTATTCTGACCGTTAATTGACTTGATAGAATTTGATGAGTCATCAAATATCTTACAATTATATCCTTCAACTATTCTAAATGTTACAAATCTAAAACGTTCGTATAGTATACCAATTTAATAGTACAATCATATTTAATCTATCAATTCCATGGCCTAACGGATAGATCAACGGACAGGGATTTTTTTTTTTGTTGGTACACAGTTGTGTCCAGTCAATTGTTTATAAGCACCAGAGAAAATGAATGTACATCCTAACTCTTTGTTTTACTTTGTCTAAGCCGCGTAAAAATAATGGGGCCTTTTTGAGGTTGATGTATTAATCTTATGTTTTTTAATTAAATAATAGGAACACAATAGTCAAAGTTAATTAAGTACAAAGTGTAACAACTAACAGGTATAAATAACAAAGGATAGAGTCTTTTCATGCCCCACAAAGGAAAATTTATGGCATACACCATTTTCAACTATGATCATTAATAAGATAATACATATACGATAATTCATTCATGCCTCATGCCATATATAAATTAATAATTTCTTAATATATAATACATTTGTGATTAATCAATGAAGATTTTATATAAAAAAATGTGACTCAATTGTTATTTGTTCCTTGCTGAAATTGATATCACATTGAATCTCATCTATGACTTTAGTTAAGGTAGTAAGAATTTTTAGTATGATTTTCTCGTAGCTCAACAACTAATTATTCAATATCATTGTCGGGCTTTTTAACATACTATTACAAAAAAAAAATTATTTTTACAAAACTAAATCAACCAAAAAAAGCATTAAAATTTTGATCAAAACTGGCATTGAGGTGGCCGACTTTTGAAAAGTCGGCATCTCAATGGCCGTTTATTTGTTTTCATTTTTATTTTTTTTCTAACTAAAAATGGTTTATTATTTTTTACATAAATATATGTTTTAAATTGTGAATTAAAAAATGTTTTATAGTTTTACAAAATAATTGAAAAATAATTTTGTTTTTTCTAACAGATTTAAAGTGTTATTAAATACTCCGTACATGTCAGGTACTATATAGTTATAAAATATTTAGTACATATGAGTACTAAACGTTTTACTTCAAAATTACAGAGTATTTAACGTCGGTTTAAAATATTTTTGGAAATATCGTTTCAAAATGTGTACAGAAAACGAAGGTATTTTTCACTTATTTATTTGTATGGTCATAGTAACAAAGTTCTGTGATATTCGTACTGATAAAATGTATTGAGAATTTTCTGATAATATGTATTATTTTTTATATAATAATTATGTATTTGTATCGACATATTCCCAAATTAAATGCCTATTATTAATAATAAAAAATTCGTATAACTGAGATTTTATTGAGTTAGTCCCAAATTATCCAAAATAATACTTGAAAATGAACTTTAAGGCTTAACAAATTATTCCCAAATTCGAGATTTATTACTATGCGCACGAATATTATACGGATATACGAATTTTAACTAACAAATTATTATAGTTTTATAGTCAAAATAAATAAAATACTAAAAAAAATATTAAAGTCGGAGTTCATAAAATTGGTTTTAATTTACAAAAAAATGTGTATATTATATATATATAAATAAATTATTTTTATTTTGAAAAAGAAAAACAAAATTAAAATGTAAACAAGAAACGGCGTTTGAGATGAGGACTTTTAAAAAGTCGGCCACCTCAATGGCGACTTTGATCAAAATTTTAATGAGTTTTTTTGTTGCTTTAGTTTTGTAAAAAGAATATTTTTTTGTAATAGTTTGTTAAAAAGCCCCGTCATTGTTGAGTTTCTTTTTGTGAATGGTGATCTTGAGTATATTCAATTATTCTCTTCAACTTCACAATTCACATGTCGTTATCGATCATATGTTCATCGGACAACAAATCTATAATTTCAATATCTCTTCAGTTGTATGATATTTGTATTATAAGATTGAGTGTTTTGATGTTTTGTTTGGTGGGAAAGAAAAATAATTCAATATTTTGCTACTCGTCAGTCGTCACAGTGGGGCAATTACTTACGTGAACTAATATCTCATTAATAACAGGTTTAATGGATGATATATGAATTGTTATAACTGTGTATCTTCTCTTGTCTAATTTTTAGATGAGCATGACAACTATTCACAATTAAAAAAAAACTTTTCTACCAAGCCATATTTCTATAAATTAATAGATTATTAAGTTATCGATTATTTAATATCTCGTTAAATTAATAAATTTTGGCAGGCCCAAATTATTAATTTATAGATGTTTAACTATATTTATAAATATCGATGAAACACAAACATATTTTGTGGTTGAAAACTCTATGTAAGGCAATCTTGAAGGTAAGTTGTTTTCAAATTATCCTATGTTGTAAAAATCTTCGCCTGACCCCGATTAATCTCCCTAGGCGCTAGGTTCTCATTGTTCGTCTACGTTTTTCTTTCAATTAGGCTCCATCTAACCCGCCCAAGTCCACCTAACCCAGTCAAGGCTCCGCCTGGGCGATATGCCAAACCTACTACCCGACTAGCCTTTAGTGCTTTTTACAACATTTGAATTATCTCATATGTACCTTGACTTATTGATAGTCAATGTTGACTTCACTTGTATCAACTCATGAATGTAAATATATTGACGGAATTGACAATCAACAGTAAACTGACCTAATTATATATGGATTTTTTTTCCCTAATCAATAATACAAAACCGTACTTCAAAGTACTCACCACTCCATAATATTATATATTTAAGGATAAGAACAAATGAAGGGGATTGACCAGTTCAAGAACAGATATATAATTATAAACTCATTTTAGCATTTATTGGACAAAAGAATCTCTATTTTCTTTGCTGAAACGCGTGAAATTTTCCAGGAAAATCTCTTGCCAAATTTTCTCATTTCACTCGGAAACTCCCATATATGTTATGCATATATATACCACACACACACTTTGTTTTACAAGGTAAACTAACCAATTATATATACCAAAGTCCTAAAATAATAATCTAGTTTATATATATGGAAGAAATGCCAATAGGGTTCCGTTTTTACCCCACAGAAGAAGAACTTATTTCCTTCTACCTCCAAAACATGCTCCAACACAAAAATGGCAATTACTTTAATCGTGTTATCCCTCTCCTCCACATTTATCAATTTGAGCCATGGCAACTTCCACGTATGAACATCTCATGATACTTATTTTCTGTCATGCTATTTAATTGCACGTTTACGTCCAGATGGGATCTTCTACTGCAAAATAGTGTTTCATCTCATATTCCATCGTACATCTGATTTTCACGTGTTAAAAATTTATCATTTTAATTTTTAAGCATAAATCGAGCCTAAATTGTGGGTTTTTATAAGGTAACTTTTAAACTCGTGGCAACAATCTGTGCAGTGAAATAGAAGATGAAACATTATTTTATAATAGAAGATCTTATTCGTACACTTTTTTTTTGTTTCATTCTCTATTTTATTTGATGTTCCAATACATTGGTTTATTTCTCATGATTAGCTTTTTTCTTTTAGTACAAATCCTAGGATGGATAGGCTGGTGGGAATTGGATAGTGTCTAGTGGTTAGTGGTTAAAGACTCTAACGTCTTAACATAATTAAATATTTATTTTTGATGATAATTAATGACCCATGATAAAATATTAAATCTGGTAGAATTGGTAATTTTTGTGTAATAATTCATCCAACCGATCCTCTATTCCAAATTATATTTATACTAGTCCGAGTATCATAGATACAAGTCAAAGCGTGCATTTATGATGTCATCAATACATGCGCTTGGCATATAGAAATAATATTTAGAATATGAGATGATATAAAATTTGAATAGAAAATCTTGTGTATCCCACCTAGTTGGATCCTTTATTCCAGATTGTTTTTCAACTCGTATTCCAAGTATATATGT
This sequence comes from Rehmannia glutinosa, assembly GCA_016081115.2. Lineage (NCBI taxonomy): Eukaryota > Viridiplantae > Streptophyta > Magnoliopsida > Lamiales > Orobanchaceae > Rehmannia > Rehmannia glutinosa. Next base: position 369,848 of record JABTTQ020000747.1, read on the forward strand.
TAATACATACACATGTGTACACAAATCACGTAGTGACGTAGATAATGCCATAATGGTTTTTTTGGGTGCATGTGATTCAGAGAAATGTGGGGAGCTTTGCTATGGTGACCCCGAGCAATGGTTTTTCTTCGTACCGAGACAAGAAAGAGAAGTACACGGAGGCAAGCCGAGTCGAACCACCACCACCGGCTACTGGAAAGCCACCGGCTCACCGAGTGACATTTACTCGTCGGACGGAAAAGTGATCGGAGTTAAGAAATGCATGGTTTTTTACAACGGGAAAGCTCCTAGGTCTGCAAAAACTAAGTGGAAGATGAATGAGTACAAAGCCATTAAACAAGATCTCCCCACTTCCACTCCAGGGGTTTTTTTTTGAAAAAAAAATATTAAGGTTGGGGCTAATTAAAAAACTTGAAAATTTTGAAAATTACGAAAACTTTTTAGGTTTGATTTTGTCTTATATTTTCCTCTTCACAGGGTCGGAGCCAAGGAGGGCTGGCGGCGACAGTTGCCCCCTTAACTTCAATTTCTTACATAATTAATATAAATTTTGTTTTTAAAATTATTAGATGTTAAAAGTTTGTCCCTATAAGAAAACTGGTAATATATATCTCTTTGACTAATAGTTTTAAGAAAAAATAAATATCGCTCTTCTAAGCTTCGTTTTAATTTTTATCGCTCCGCCCCTGCCCATTGATAAGTATAATAATATTTCAAATCCTCCAAATATTTCTAGAAATATTACAGTTAGCCCTTAAATTTAAGACATAAATAAATCTAAGGAGACTTTTTTTGTAATTTTGAAATATTTATGATTTTTTTTGTAATTAGCCAAAACTTCAGGGAGTCTTTTGTAATTATCCCTTTTTTATTTAAAAAGTTTGTTTTTTATGTTTTGCAGCTGCGGAATGAGGTGAGCCTGTGCAGAGTTTACGTGGTATCGGGGAGTTATCGGGCATTTGATCGACGACTGCGTCAATTTAAAGTTAATCGGTGTAGTGCTCCCACTCGTGGTATAAGCTAATATTTTCCCTGGAATATCATCAAGAAGAACGTCTATAGTTTTTAAATAGTTTTTTTGTCTTTTAGTTAGTTCTTAGGTTCAAAGTAGAGGAGAGATTGACATTTCTTTTTTCTTTAATTTTTATATTTTTATTTGAAAATTGGCTTGTTGTCACTCATAGAGTTATGGTCATGTCTTGTAACTATATCTTATTTTATTTGTGCAATTCAATTATTTATATAATATTTTATCTTAATGTCATGATATTTTTTACACCGTTTCTAAATTCCCGTGTCATGGTGCTGTTGGAATATACGATAAAACACAATATTAAATAAGTGTTATTTATGTATGTATATGTATTACAAGATGAATAATCCAATTAAAAAATTGGTGGCACCTTCAAAGTTTCGTAGTCCTTTGAACTACGATTCAATTATGTTCATGATGTACGGAGAGGAGCTTCTAAGCCACAATAACAGAACTTGGTCATCTGCTGCTCCCCAAATGTGTGATCAACCGTTTGAAGTTGAGTGATTTTGGGACACAACACAAGTTACCTCAAATTATTCATATTATTTCCATTTAAAACTCAGTAGATAATGCAAAAAATACACACATTATTATACATGGGGCGATGCTAGAAAAAGAAATAATATTGTATAAAGCACAATAATACTAGTTCATGAATACTTACAAATAATTTAGATAATATACTCAAACTCACTCACAGTCATTGTCAAACCAAATGGACAAACTATAACTGGAAAAAAGGGGAACAACTTCTGGTTACTCAAGAATGTTATTTTATAAATTGAAGCTAGATTATGTTGCAGCTAGTGCAGAAAATTATGTATGAATATGAAATTGATGTTTTTCAAACTGAAATGAAGATATATTTCCACAATCATTTCACAATCATTTTGAAGCGCAAAGTTTTGAGCTCAAATTGAATATTCTCAAACTTAAATTGAACATGCATTTATAATTTTATACCCAAGAATCTTAATGAACTATTATTTTGCACCAGACAATATACAAATGCTAATCGAATAGGTATAACTCCTAAATAATGAGATTATTTTGCATTTTATTTCAGAGATGCCATATTTGTATTTGATCCACACCAATTTGAACGTGCCTGAGCTAAGTGGAAAATATTCAGAATACTCTTCATTTCTTAGAACAAATTAATTTAGCTTGTCTGAGTTCGTTAATTAGGATTTATAGTGAATATTCACATCATCATCTTCATTTATTCTTTCTTCTCCAGTGCTCAAACATTAAAATATATTACTGACACCACTGAAGGCCCAACGCGTGGAGGTGAGTATCGAAAATCATTCGCACACGTTCGCACTCATTCTTTGAGTATTGATTCAATCTATGGTTTTCAAAAAAAAAAAAAAAGATTAACTAATAGTTTATATTTTGGCCACAATTTTTTATTAAATTTCGACTTTTGTTTCTAATGTTATTTTGACTTTTGTTTTTATTACGAATCTCACCTAAAATGTTTATTAGTTGATCCTGAGAATAAGAAAGTGATCTATCAAAAATATGATTACAAATTCCACGAATATGTTCGCACTAAAAAACCTTAAACCTTTCGAGATGTTTACGATTCCTCATGGTCCGGTCCAATCAATTTTGTAAAATACCCTAACACAAGCTCTCTCCCCCAAGCTCAAATCCTGCGTCCGACACAGTTCACATGGACAAAGCTAAGAGGGCTGCCAGGGACTTCTTCGCCCCTCGCGGTGCTAAGTCAGCCTATCTCGAAAGTGTTAGTTTGTGAAGACGTGTAGGAAAAATGGCTAAGGAAAAAACACACAAGATAGCTTGGAAGAGAACTCTTGTATTCACTTAAACTTACTTACAATTGTTTGATGGTTTACAAATGAGGTCATGCCTCTATTTATACTACTCCACCTTCTATATCGACGGTGATGATGCATTTGATCCTACGGTTGGGAGAAGTTCCTTATAAGATATATAGAAAGGAATGCTCTAGAATCATCCTACAATCTCTACAAAACTCCTACAAGATTCTAGAAAATTCTATGTACAAATGAGCCTAAATATTTATGCCATCTTGTAGGCTTGAAATTGGGCTTAACCTCTTAGCTCATGTAGAGAAATGTTGGTCCAAACAGGTGCTCCGTTACACTGAGCTTGTTACTTAGGGTTTATAGTGAATATTCACAACATCATCTTCATTCTTCTCCAGTGCTCAAACATTCACAGAAAAATATATTACCGACACCACTGAAGGCCCCGATGCGTGGAGGTGAGTAATGAAAATGATTCGCACTCATTCTTTGAGTATTGATTCAATATATGGTTTTCAAAAAAAAAAAGACTGATTAATAATTTATATTCTGGCCACAATTTTTTATTATATTTTGACTTTTGTTTCTAATGTTATTTTGATTTTTTTAATGTTATTTTTTTAATCTTTGTAGATGGATGGACAAGAATTTGTTGCTCTTGTTGAGTATCGATACTTTGTGGTTGATGGAAGCACCTTAAATACTAATAGTATGAACACCAGGACCTTGATTTTCATAGAGGATATCCATGAAACCTCATTCTTTTTCAAAGAAGACATAATCACCCTCTGTTACAGTATAAGAGAGACTTAATAGTTAATATTGACACTTCACTTGGAAGCGATGGTTGTGGGATTCCACAAATTGTTGAAACATTTTAATTACTTTATCCTAATATTTTAAATTTTTATTTTGTCTCAAAAAATGTTTTAATTTTTTTTTTATAAAATTTGGTTCTTTTGAACTTATTTAATCATTCATATCTATCTATATATATAAATAATCTATATATATAACATAAAATATCTTCAAATATTAAGAGTTTTCAACATATTTTAAATCATATTAGTTTAAGTATTCATCCTCATCTATTTATTTACAAAATCATCTATTATTTCAATAAAATTATTAAATTATACTATGTACATACAACTAAAACAAAATATTTTCAAATATTAAGAGTTTTCAACATATTTTAATTCATATTAGTTTAAGTATTCATCCACATCTATTTATTTACAAGATCATCTATTATTTCAATAAAATTATTAAGTTATATTATATTTCACTAAAGTCATAATTGATACAAAATGAATTCATAGAATAACTTTTCCTAATTATTTTTTCTTTGAAGTTTTTCAATATCCATTATATTTAGTTCAATAATAATCTCGTTTGAAGATATAATTCATGCAATATATAAGTTTAATTTTAATCTTGTGGGTTTTATGTTAAAATCAAAATTACATGAACAATATTCACAATAAATTCAAAATATTTTATACAATAATAATTGCAATTGATTAATTTTTTTAAATTAAATTATTGAAATTTATTTGGATCATGTCATTCACCTTACTAGTTATTAAAAAAAGTACTACCTCTAAGTCGCCGCCAAATGCGCCAAACCTCCCACTTTTCTAAAGAAGACATAATCATCCTCTGTCAAAGTATAAGACATTAAAAATAATAAAAACATAAATTACATAAAACTATTAAATTGTCGAATCGTTTGCTGTGGTGGAATATTTTAATTACTTTATCTTGGTGTTTTAAATTTTTATTTTGTCTCAAAAAAAAGTTTAAATTTTTTATTGAATCTGGTTCTTTTGAACTTAGTTTAAGTATTCATCCTCATCTATTTATTTACAAAATCATCTATTATTTCAATAAAATTATTAAGTTATATTATATATATAACTAAAATAAAATATTTTTAAATATTAAGAGTTTTCAACATAATTTAATTATTATTAGTTTAAGTATTCATCCTCATCTATTTATTTACAAAATTATCTATTATTTCAATAAAATTATTAAGTTATATTATATATACCTAAAATAAAATATTTTCAAAATACATTTAGCATGCCTGAACTCATTACTTACATTTAGCATGCCTAAGCTCATTACTTAGTTTATAGTCAATATTCAACATCATCTTCTTCATTTTTTCTTTCTCCTCTAGTGCTCAAACATTCCCAGGAAAGTATATTACTAACCACTGAAGGCCCTTATGCGTGGATGTCTAATAGTTTATATTTTGACCATAATTTTTTATTACATTATGACTTTTGTTTTTAATGTTATTTTGATTTTTGTTTTTAATGTTATTATTTTTTATTCTTTGTAGATGGATGAACAAGAATTTGTTGCTTTTATAGAGGTTTTAATTGTAAAACAGTTCTTTTATAGTAAAATCATGGAACAACAAAAAATCATATTTTGGTGAATCTACATCGATATTTTTAAATCGAAGGCTCAATAGTTTAACTTTGTCATTTAAAACTATTACATTCTTAAATTTCAAATCAATTAAAGATTTGTTTTTCGAGTACAAGTAAACCACCAATTGGACAATGACACGTATAACATCTCTATAAAATTCTGTAATATAGCGGTAAGGAGGCAGTGAGTTTAAATGCATGGGAGAGAGCTCGTGTCTAGGGTATTTTACAAAATTGATTGGACCATGAAGAATCGTAAACATTTCGAAAGGTGTAAGGTTTTTAGTGCCAACATATTCGTGAAATTTGTTATCGTATTTTTATAGATCACTTTTATATTATCAAGGTCAACTAATAAACATTTTAGGTGAGATACGTGAGTAATAAAAAGAGCAAACCCATATTCTTCGGGATCTGTAGATTCGGTGATATCCTCTGTGGAAATCGGGGTCCTGGTGGTCATATCATTAGTATTTAATGTGTTTTCATGATAATAATGATATGACCAAGACTCTGATTCTCTTCCATAGAGGATATCCCTGATTCTGCATATCCCGAAGACTACGGGTTTGCTCTTTCGATTACCCACAATTCTTACCTAAAATGTCTTTTTAGTTGACCCTGAGAATAAGAAGGATTCTTCATGGTCTAATCAATTTTGTAAAATACTCTCTTTAATGCTATATTCCAGTATTTTGTAGGAATGTTATATGTGACATTATTCAATGGTGGTTTACTTGTACTCGAGAAAACAAGTCTTTGATTGATTTGAAATTGAAGAATGTAGTGGTTTTAGATGACAAAGTTAAACTATTGGCATTAAGAATGCCGATGTAGATTCACCAAAGCATGATTTCTTGTTGGTCCATAATTTTATTATAAACGAACTATTTTACAATCAACCCTCGACTAATATCCTGTTAATGATTTGTTGAGCAAATTATTTTCTGACACGAGGTAATCATTCGCTTTTCTTTGATTTATCGTCTTTGCTAATCTTACAATATTCTTCTTTTTAATAGTGTTAATATGGAGATTATGTTAATAATCACTTGCCGATCCTCTGTTCGTCTGATAGATTGATATTTTTTAAAAAAGTATGGGACATGTGGTCTTATAGTGATATTAAGTATAATGTTGAGGGGTTGTCTAAAGTGATGACTATAGGGTATAGAAATTGGGGCCGGTAGTCGGTAGATCAGGCCTACTACGCCGATGCGCAACATTTTTGAGGTGTGGATGTAAACATGAGCTTAATCAAGTTTGTTCGCAATGCGCCGACGAACAAATTGAAGAATGTAGTGGTTTTAGATGACAAAGTTAAACTATTGAGTCTTCGATTTAAGAATGCCGATGTAGATTCACCAAAGCATGATTTCTTTCTTGTTGGTCCATGATTTTATTATAAAAGAACTATTTTACAATCAACCCATCGACTCCTATCCTTCTAATCTTCGTGACTTGCTGAGCAAATTATTTTATGATACGAGGTAATCATTCATTTTCCTTTGATTTTGTCGTCTTTGTTAATCTTAGAATATTTCTTCTTTTCAACAGTGTTAATATGCAGATTCTGTTATAGAATCACTTGGTGATTCTCTGTTCATCTGATAGATTGATTTTTTTTTTTTAAAATATGGGACATGCGGTCTTATAGTGATATTAAATGTAATGTTGAGGGATTGTGTAAAGTAATGACTATAAGGAATAGAAATTGGGGCCGGTGGATCAGGCCTATTACGCCGATGCGCGACGTTTTTGAGGTTGGAAACTATAATGATGACAATGGTAATTTGGTGGATGTAAATATGAGCTTAATCAGGTTTGTTCGCAATGCAGCGAACCATTTATTAAAAAAAAATGCTTTATAGCATGGATTAGAGGCATATTATAGTCTACTTACTATAGACTACTTAGTGAAATAGAGGCTTTAATCGCTTATTATAGACTACTTACTGCCTCTATGAAATAGAGGCTTTATAGCATGTATTATATATTTACATTTGATCACTATGTAGTACTACTATTTTATCTTTTACAAATATTTCCAAATTTTGTCCTGTCAATATTATTTTTGTCCTCATCCTTATCCTCATTGTAAATTGCAATATTTAAAACCAGAAGCAGTCATTCTGTACACATTTCAGGGTTCGGGCCTACTTACTGCTATAACTTGTGCAATATCATTTTTATATTTTGGTTAATATGACCACCAGGACTCGGTTTTCATAGAGGATATCCCTGAATCTGCAGATCCCAAATAATACAGGTTTGCTCTTTCGATTACTCACGAATCTCACCTAAAATGTTTATTAGTTGACCCTGAGAATAAGAAAGTGGTCTATCAAAAATACGATTATAAATTAGACGAATATGTTCGCACTAAAAACTTTAAATCTTTCGAGATGTTTACGATTCCTCATTGTGATTCCTCATGGTCCAATCGATTTTGTAAAATACCTTAGAGACAATCTCTCCCCCTCCCCCGAGCTCAAATCCTACGTCCGCCACAGTTCACAGGGACAAAGCTAAGAGGGCTGGCAGGGGCAATCACCCCCCTCAACTTCAATTTCTTTTATAATTAATTTAATTTTGTTTTATATAGTTATTAGATTTTGGAATTTTGCCCCTGTAAGAAAATTAAAAATATATACCTCTTTATCTGCTTATTTTAAGAAAAAATAAATTTCACCCCTCCAAAACCTCATGTTCAAAATCCCCGATATTACAAGAAATATTATATTTACCACTTTAAACTTAAGACATAATTAAACTTAAGGAGACTTTTTGTAATTTTGAAATATCTATGGTTTTTTTTCGTAATTACCCAAAACCTTAGGAAGTCTTTTGTAATTATTCCTTTTTATTATTATTTGAAAAGTTTGTTTTTATGCTTTGCAGCTGCGGAATGAGGTGAGTCTGTGCAGAGTTTACGTGGTATCGGGGAGTTCTCGAACATTTGATCGATGGCCTACGTCAACTTAAAGTTAATCTGGTGTAGTGGTCCGTGGTGTAGGGTAATATTTGGCTTGGAATATCATCAAGAAGAACGTCTATAGTTTTGAAATAGTTTTTTGTCTATTAGTTCTTAGGTTCAAAGGAGAGGAGAGATTGGCATTTATTTTTTCTTTAATTTTTATTTTTTATTAGAAAATTGGCTTGTTGTCACTCATAGAGTTATGGTCATGTCTTGTAACGATTTATTATTTTATTTCTGCAATTCGATTCTGTATATAATATTTTATCTTCTATTTCAATTAACATGATATGCCATGATATTTTTTACACCATTTATGAATTCTTGTGTCATGGTGTTGTTGGAATATACGATAAAACACAATATTAAATAGTTGTTATTTATGTATGTATATGAATTATGTTCATATATATATATATATATATATATGTATATAGTTCATGCTACCTAAGGGTATTACTATAAATTTTCTAGATCTTGACACGTGTTTTCACAAAAATAAAAGAAATTAAAATGGGACACGAATATTGTTCTAAAAATCCCCGTCTTACCACGATTAGTCCCCGCCAAGATTAGGCGATCAGCTTTCTTGTCCGCCAGAATTTTTTTTTCCGATTAGGCCACGCCTAAACCCGCTCAGTGGCCCACGAAGTCCCTTTCTTATTCTTTACCTAAGCAGGACGGGATAATACAGTAAAGTAAAATAAATAATACTAAGTTTTCAAAAAAGATCTCCAAGGTGCAGTGGTTTGTGCTCTTTCTTGCATGCCTAAGGTTGTGAGTTTGATCATACTTAGATACAAAGTATGTTTTCTTTTCTTTTTTTAGCTAAGCTGTTGATTCTTTGTGGCCGAAAAGATATGATAAAATAGTAAAGTAAATATGATATTAAAATATCTTTTTTTTTTTGTAGTAGAAACGTCGAAATGAAAATATAATGCTCTTTATTTTATTAGTTTTTTTTTTTTACTTTTTTATATGAATATAAAGGGCCCCATTTTCGTTTCGCACCAGACTCCTTAAATTATAGAAACGGCCCTGCTTAGGTACTACCCTTAGGGTAGCATGAACTAGTATATATTACTTTTTTTTTTATCATTTTACAAGTTTGTAATTTATAAATTGTGTATTAATGATATTTCAAGCTGCGTGTAATATATACTAGTATTATATATTTTTCATTCTCTTAATTTTTTTTCCAAGACTCATGATTAGTAAGTTTTACTTAGTTGATTACAGAATTAAATGTTCACTTTATTTACAACTTGAACTCATTTAAATCAGCATTGCACAAGGAAAAAGAAGAAAGTGGTTGATTTTACTAAAAGTAAACAATACTGGGTGTTACTTTTTGGATAGTCAAGATTTGAATTAAATACTATTTTTTTTGTTAAAATCTAATTGACTTTATGAAATACTGTTTTTTTTTTCAGTCACTCGAACGCTGAGAAATACCGTTTTGTCCAAGCCATTAGTCAACATCATATTTTACTTTACTATCGAGACGTAATATACAAAGTCATTATTATTAATAAGTCAAACTAATTTCTTTTTTTTTTTCTTTCTGAACTTACCATTTTCATTACGTATATCTATATGTATATGAGTCTATATTTAATGCACTGATTTGTTAGACTTATAATTAGTAAATAATACATTAGTTTTGTGTGACGAAAATGCAATGAACATAATGGTATGATTTTTTTAGTGAAATGGTAATTGGATATGATTGAAAATTGTTGATAAGGCAATAATAATAAATAATGTATTTTTTTTAAAAAAAATATTATAAGCGACAAAAAAAAATCCTGATAATTTTTATAAGAAAATTTGCTAATAAAATTTTGTAGGAAAAATCCTTCAGATGATGAAAGAAATGAAAGTCCCACGAGGCATAGCTGAGTGATAAAGAGGGATTGGTAATCTACGCCGACTCTCTAGCCACGTGGGTCGATTCCTGGTTAAGGCAACCCCCTCAACTTTAGTCCCGGGTCAATTTGACAAGGTGTTCAGTTGAAACCCTGTTTAACCCTGATACTCGGACACATCCTATTCACCTCATGTTGGGTCAATGAGCCTCTGGTGCTGATAGATCCAAGATTTTTTTTTTTTTGAGGAGTAGATCCAAGATTAGTCGGATGCAATCTCAAATATATAGGTTATTAAAAAAAATGAAACTTGGACTTATTTTATATAGCCCTCTCCCATTATCATTTTCGTTTTCTATTTAATTTGTGGTTATTTGGTATCAATACACAAATGCAATCAATATGGTCGTGACCTCTGTTAGTTAAATACGAGACGGGAAAAGTTCGTTATTTAGTACGTACGAGTATATTATGAATATTTTTTGAAAGTTACGGCGAAAAATCGGCAAAAAATATGGAAATATTTAAAATACGGATCCATAGACGTACGAGTTTAATACGAATATGAAATAATTATTCAGGAGTAATAATACGGCTTATTTTAACAGTATATTTACATAGATTGTAATTCATACTTACGTTTAGATTATATTAAAATTAATTTTAGGTACTTTATTAATTTACTTTAAATTATTAACATACTTATTTATTATTAATATTATTATTTATTATTTTATAATATTGTAATTATACTTATAAATAAATTTTTAATGATTTTTTGATTTATTTAAATATTATAAAAATATAAAAATGAAGTTTTATTCGCCAAGTATTATACAGATAACAACAATACGAGTATTAAACGTTTTATTTGAAAAGTACGGAGTATTTAACGCTGCTTCAGAATCTATACGGGAGACGGAAGTATTTTTCAATTATTCGTATGTACAAATACTATATGGGTATGATACGCGTATTAACTAACAAAGGTCGTGACCACGATAGTCATTTTTATTTTAATAGAGCAATAAATACATTGTATAATTAATAAAAGAAAATCAATTGCTAACCAGTAATTATGAATAGAAACTATCAATAATTATTTTTATAAAAAAAAAGTGATAAGTACCCAAAAATACTGGAAAAAAAAAGAAAAAGAAAATCAATTCCATTTCCATATATATTTCTTGAAAATTTGCACCGTTCCTATTTCAGCAAAATTAGCAAACATCTTTTTTTCCCACTCCATTTTTGAGTCAAAATGCACAAATTAAGAATATAATTCATGATCATGTATGAAATTATACAAGTGAATACAAAACTGATCAATTGGTCAATCTCCTCACGGCTTTGGAAGTCAATTAAACGAGGTCAACGCCAAACCAAAAGTCAAACACATGTAAATCTTCAGTTCACTGGCCTACAATACGCTACGTATGTTACTTCTAGCGACTTACCAGTTACGAACTTACGATTGCCACACAATTATAACAAATGTTTATTTTATTTTTATTTTTTTAGCGTCAAATTAAATTCATTCATTGAATCGGACAGTGTACAATAACTAAGACTTTCATGCTCAACCAAAAATTTGAGGTTGGATTTTCGTCACTCCTTTCCCACCCAGAAAGTGTACTAAAAAAATCATAAAAAAAAACTTACAATTGATTACAGTATCGAATAAGAATCAGTTCAACTACAGGGAGGGACTTCAAGAATTTATACTTGGGGGTAAAATCAAGTATTATATAAATAAAAATAAAAAATATATATTTTAGAGGGTGGGGGTATGGATGACAATGGGTAGGGTACTCATAACTCATTTAAGAGTAAATAAAAATATATATACCCAAACCCTATAATATTATTACTACATGTACTCATCACAAACTTGATTAAAAAATTACATTTTTTGCCCGTACCTGTCCCAAACTCATTTGCTAATACTCGTATACTACCCGTATACAACATGTACCCGCCCAAAATCCGTTTATTTTATAAAAAAATTATAAATATATAAATATTTAAATGGATATATATATATATATATATTTAAACAGGTACTCTAACAAAAATAAATTATTAGATTTAATCGAATAATTTATTGCAAACTATCAACGCAAACCATTTTTAATTTGATCGAATTAAGTGAGGTACTAAGGCTCTGCAGGTTTTAATTATGTATATAATACCCTATACCCATACCAAATTATATAAGCGGGTTGGGTAGAGGATACCATAGGTGGTAAATTCGTATCCTACCTATTTATAAATGAGTATTGATTTTGCATCTTATACCCGTCCCACACCCGAATAAACTTATTCATACCCGTCCTATTAGAGTTTGGGCGGGTTGATACCCACGTCTACCTATCTCGCTGCCATCCCTAGGTGGGGGCCAACCGGGTAAATGGAAATTTGGGGGAAGGGGGGCAAGATATTTTAGTTTATATTTATATATAATATATAATTTATTAAATAATATATTATAGGGGTTTGATGATAAGGTGAGGGGGGGTTGCCACCACCAGCCCTCCCTCTCCCCTGGTTGCAAAAACAAAATTTAAATATAACTGATTTGTAGAATTAGAAAATCGTAACGAATATCACATATGAGGTAATAGTCCATCTAACTTTTATATATGAACAAAATGACACATATAGGGGCAAACTTATTCAATTGAAACAAAAGTCATTTATTAAGGATAAACAAAAACCACTTATTGGACAATTTTATTCAAAAAGTGAGACTAAAAATGTTAATAGTGGATAGCAAATGTAATTAGATCATGAAAAGTCTGAAGTTCGGTAACATTCTTCCGTGTTAAAACACAAAAAACAAAATCATTGAAATAAATGGATTTGGCTGAGAAAAAAATTGTTACATTTAATCCTGTGCAGTTATATAATATTCTCCAACTCCAGATGTAATTGGTCAATTCATCTATCAACCCAAGAAAATTGATAGAGTTATCAATTAATTATAGAAAAACATTGAAGTATTGTGGAAGTTTGTATGAAACATGAGTCATTCATTGGTTGGATTTTTTTTTTTTGGTTATAACCAAAATGTACTATTCCAAAATAACCCTTTTTTTCTTTTTTTAGGAGCTAGGGTATTCTCACACTAGTTGGGGGCACAAACTCCACACTTCCTTCCTCTAAAGTAACAAAAAATGGGAACCGAGTATAGTTTTCATATTTGAGTTCTCATAAAAGTTGCCAATGATAATCTTACATTTGCATTGGTCAAGGAACTTAAATCATTTGTACTCATTTAGCAATTAAAAATATGTACGAGAATCGTGTAGTGTTCGAGTGGTTAAGACTCTTAATCATTCCTAGGATAAGTACTCAAAAAACAGGTTAAATACAATTTCGGTCCTAAAATTTTGGAGATAAGCAATTTTAGCCCTTTATCTTATGATGTGGCCTTTTCGGTTGTTGACGATTTTATCTTTTTGATTTAAATACCAGTAACAATCTTGTATGTTTTAGAAAAGACAATTTTAGTCTTATATAAGTGATAGTTTCGGTCATCGCCCCTTGACCAAAATAACCAAATATTTAAAACATTGTGTACATAATAACAAGATGCGAAAAAACACTCATTTTTGTTGCTTATTTCGTTCATGACATTGTTACACATATAGACCTATTCTCTATATGTGATAAAATGAAAGTTTTTCACATATTGTTATATTGTCAATATTTGAAAAAAAAATGATTATTTTGGCCAAACAGACGTAGATCTTGAATGACTAAAATCACAATCTCTAAAAGTTACATGACTTAAATTGCTATTTAAACCAAATATTCAAGAATATTTTAGGAATAAATGAAAGTTTAAAACAACCGTAAGGATCGTAAACGCAACATCCTAGGACCTATGGGGCTAAAATGAATGGTATTAAAACTTATGAGAACAAAGTTGCTAACTCAAATTTTACAGGACCAAAATTACTAATCTCTTATAATTAAGGGACCAATTTCCAATTAAGGCCAATATATATATATATATATATATATATATATATTATATATTAAAAAATTACTCCAAAAGATAACCCCAAAAAAAGAAAAAAAAAAGGACAATTAAAATAGGAAAAATCAATAATAAATAATAAATAAAAGGCAAAAACTCATGTAGGACCGTCTTACGGGTCTCAATCCGTAAGACGAATCCTATTGACCCACGGATCATGTTGACTAGGTCCGCGGGTCAAAGCCACCTGCTGTTTTTTTTTTCCCTCAGTTAAAGTAACAATTTATGAGAAACAATATCGGTTATTTTAGATAAAGTATCATATTTTTAATATAGCCACTGATTATAATTACATTACATTGAAAGAAAAAAAAATATATCAGAGTTAAAGTAACACCTTTATGAGTAAAAGTATATATTTTTTGAGACAAAATATCATGTTTTAAGAGTAAAAATATCTGCTTTTTGAAATAAAGTATTACATTTTTTAATAGTCACATATTATGAATTCAATACAAAGAAAGATGAATAATAAATATGATAGAGTTAAAGTAATAAATTTATAAATAAAAGTATTTGTTTTTTGAGATAAAGTAACATATTTTTTAATATAGTTACAAATTATGAATATATTACAATATATATATATATAAAACAAAGTTAAAGTAACACTTTTATACGTTAAATTATCTATTTTTTGAGATAAAATATCATGTTTTTTAATATAGTCACAAATTAGGAATAAAGGAAAGAAGAAAAAATAAATAATAAATATGATATAGTTAAAGTAACACTTTTATAAGTAAAAGTATCCGTTTGTTGAGATAAAGTATCAGATTTCTTAACTTAGTTACAAACTAGGAACAAAAAAAGAGAAAAAATAAAAAATAAATATGACGTAGTTAAAGTAATACTTTTATAAGTATCCATTTATTGAGATAATGTATCATGTTTTTAATAGACTTTGGTTTTTTTTTTTTAGGGGAAAATAAAATTGAATAAATCAAGAAGGGGCCTCCAAAAGTACATATTGTGCGAAATGGTCTGGAAAGTCCCCAACAATGGGATCAAAACATAAAACTGAAAAAGCAAATCTAGCTAGAAGATACGCCACATAGTTTCCCGCACGTTTGACATGGCTCGAACTAAAATTCTCCAAATGAGTGCTAAGCTCCATAATGTCAGAAATGATGTTGCCCAGGTAGGATAGGTCCGGCTCGTTCCGTTTAAGTTTGTTGATTACAGTCAAGCTATCCATTTCTAATATGACATTCCTCCATCCCAAACTTGCTGCTATCTTTAAACCTTCCCGACACGCGAGGGCTTCCGCTATATCCACCTCAAACTCTTCCTCGTACCTCTTCATTGCTGAAGTTAGTCCAAGACCCCTGTTGTCCCGAATTGCAATGCCTAATCCTATCCCCGAACCCTGAATAACAGAGGTATCTACATTTATTTTAACGTAGTCGTCCCTCGGAGGTATCCAATTCGCTGGAGAAGCTTTGCGCGTCCTATCCGGCTGAGTCATTTTACTTCATTTGTGGTCTTCAAGTCTGTCAGTTGCCATAGAGATGCACCATATTTGATTTAAGTCCTTCTTCTAATGCACCTTACAATTTCTGGCATACAAGTTTGCCCATAACAACATAGCAAAAATCGGATGCGAATATGCTTCTCCTTGCTTCACAAACTTTTCTATCCAATCTGGTAATGATCCCCTAATATCCTCGTCACTAATTCTGAGACATAGTGGACTAACCACCCAGAAAAATTGCGACCACGGGCAATCTCGGAGGGCTTGTTCCAACGTCTCAAGCTCCATTCCGCAACGACTACAAGAAGGATCGACCGCCATGCCTCTTTTTAGCATTTCGGCGATTTTGGTAGGGAGAATATCATGTAAACACCTCCACACAAAGATTTGGCATTTAGGCGAAATATCTAGTTTCCACAACCATGCCCAGATTTTCGATCCATCACCAGAGGAAAATGCAAGATGGTCGATCTCTTCAGCCAAGGATTTTGCCACCTTATAACCAGATTTAACTTGGTAATTACCATTCTTCGTAAAATGCCATGTTAGGCGATCCCGAGTTATTGTATGCCTTAACGGAATGAGTTTTATGAGTCGGGCATCCTGCTCATTAAAAAGCTCCGATAACAGAGTCGTGTCCCAGCCCAAATTGTCCTCACGAATGAGATTAGTCACGAGCAGCACCTCCTGGCCATCTGATTTTGGGGTCGAAACACGAAATTGTCGCTGGTCCGGAATCCATGGATCTTCATATATTCGTACCTCTATCCTATTTCCAATATTCGATCGAAGGCCTTTCTTAAGGATAGTTCTAGCCGCCGCAATACTTCTCCACGTATATGATGTATTATATCCTATTGAAGCGTCTAGAAACGATCCATTTGGAAAATACCTTGCCCGGAATACTTGGTCAAGCAAAGCAAGTTCGGGAATTGCATCAACCTCCATCCTTGTTTTGCCAATAGCGCATCATTAAAACATCTCATGTCCCGAAATCCGAGTCCCCCATCATTCTTCGACCTACACATTCTATCCCAGGTGTACCAATGAATTATCCTCTCTTCCATCCTTTGCCCCCACCAAAAACTCCCAATAATAGAGTTAAGTTGTTGGCATATGGAATGAGGGATTTGAAAACAACTCATTAAGTAAAAAGGGATAGCATGTGCTATCGACTTTATCAAAATCATTTTGCCGGCCATTGAAAGTGATATGGCCTTCCAATTTTTCAATTTCTTTCGAACCCTGTCAACAATGGTTGCAAATATATCTTTTTTGGACTGCCCAACTGCCGTAGGAATGCCAAGATAAATAGAATGCTTCTCCACCAACTCAACCCCCACACTACTTGCCATCAAGATACGCTTGTTCAGCTCTACTCCCTTACTAAATGAGATTTCAGATTTTTCCAAATTTATTATTTGTCCCGATGCTCGTTCGTAATCCTGAATAATCCCAATCGTGTGTGATATTTCCCCATCATTTTCCAAAAATTATACTATCGTTCACAAAAAACAAATGTGAATTTTTTGGCGCATTCCGACATATTTGAATGTCGTGCAGATTTCTTCCTGTTTCTGCTTTTCGAATCATATATGACAAAGCTTCTGCACAAAAAAGAAACAGATAAGGGGATAACTGGTCTTCTTGGCGGAGACCCCGCTAGGTCGAAACATTTGACCCGGCCGACCACTAAGAAGGAGGGAAAATGAGACCGAAGAGATGCATTTCATAATCAAATCACAAATGAACACTGTAATCCCAATTTAACCATGAGATTATGCAAAAAACTCCATTCCACACGGTCATAGGATTTACTCATGTCAAGTTTGAAAGCAAATGATCCCTTTTTTCTGCATGATTGTGTTTCATGGCATGAAATATCTCAAAAGCGACAAGAGCATTATCAGTAATTTGGCGGCATGGAACGAAGGTGGATTGGGTGTGGTGTATAAGATTAGGAAGCACTAATTTTAGTCTATTCGCAATTGTTTTAGTAATAATTTTTAAAACTACATTGCACAAGCTAATAGGCCTAGAATCAGCGACTCTTTCCGGATTTTTCTATTTGGGGATGAGAACAATGAGGTTTGATTAATTTTTTCAGGGGATAAGCCACCATTAAGGACATCAAGAATGACAGATAAAACATCACATTTAATAAGAGACCAGAATTTTTTATAAAAAAAATAGCTTGCATACCGTCCGGTCCCGGGACTTTGGTGGGGTGCATTTGAGCCAAGGCTTCTGTCACATCCTCTTGCGTGAAAGGTCGAGTTAATAGTTCGTTTCCCTCATCCGTCATTTTATTATCAACCGCATCGATTGCTCTAGTCATGTCCAGGTTAGGCTCCGAAGTGAAACGATTCTGAAAATAGTCCGTAAACACCCCTTTCATAGCCTCCTCATCTTTGACCCAAACCCCATTATCATCCCGAATCTTATCAGCCCTATTTCAGTCTCTTCTCCCAGAGGCGGTTCTGTGAAAAAAGGTCGTATTTTTATCTCCATTCCGAAGCCAATTTACCGTGGATCTTTGGTGCCACATGCATTCTTATTTACGATACAAATCTTCCCGGGTGTTCTCAATTTGGGCTCGATTCTGCTGGTTAGCAAGCGAAAAAAGGTACAAGATAGGTTTCTGAAGCTCTTTTTCACACGCTGAAATTTTGTGGTTGAGATTTCCAAAATGGAAACATTCCCATTCTAGAAGGTTTTCCCCACAATCACTAATTTTCTGAGTGAGGCAAGATATTTTATCAGAATTGTCAATTCGGTCCCAAGCCTTCGTAATCACAAATTTACAAGATTCATTGAGAAGCTACATGGTTTCAAAATGAAACAATTTTCGGCGTGCTTTGCCCCCATCAGATCGTCCACTTGGAGGGTTCCAATAAGCTAGAAGCGGGAAGTGGTCCGAGTGGGTTCGAGGGAGGTGTTGAATTATGTAATTAGGAAAATTGTTGATCCAACCGTAATTACCAAAACATCGATCACTTCATTCCTGGATATTGTTCTCCCCCTCCTGCCCATTCGTCCATGTATACATGAAACCATTATACCCCAAATCTTTAATGTTAGCCTCTTGAATTGCCGCATGAAATTCACCCATTTTCTCACTATCCCGGGCTCTACCGCCATTTTTTCATATCCAAACATTATTTCATTGAAGTCCCCTACGCATAACCAATCGTCATGTCGGTCCCTCGCTAGGTTATGAATGAGCTCCCACGTTCTAAATTTATTAGACTCTTCCGGCCAGTCATAGATACCCGTAAGTCTCCAATTCTTGCCATTATCAGACACCATGCCATCAATACAATTATTTGAACTCAAAGAAACAGTGAAATCCCAAGAGTCTTTCCACATCAGAATTAGACCACATTTTCGTCCACCATTTGAAGTGTCGCAATCCACATTAACGTAACCATTGTACCCCAATGACTTAAATAAATTCTCTGCTTCGTCACCTTTCAACTTTATTTCCATCAAGAAAATAAACTCGGGCTCTTTAGAATTAATGAGGCGTTTAAGCACCTTAATCGTTTTGGTTCCCAAGCCCCAAGCAGTTCAATCGAGGCAACTCATTGTTCTCTGGCCGCTTCAGGCAACCTCCGCCCGTTAGAACAAAATTGCATGGAGCATCAAAAAGACCGATTTTCTTTGATTTTTATAGATTGCGAAGAAGTAGCGCTGTTTCATCAACGTCCATAGGTCGCTTTCTTTGGAAGGATAGGTAGTTGGTTGGGGGGTCAGGGCTTAGGAATCTGTTTTGTCTTGGGAGCTTTGTTTTCTTTTGGGTTTTGAGGGTGAGGTGTGGGTTTTGGGTTGGGAGTTAAGGGTTTGGCTGGGGTATATGTTTGACATTATGGATATGGGAAGACGTCTGCCTTGGGTGGTATGCATGGGATTTGCTACTAGTATTTGAGAATTTTTGGATGGTGGTTGAGGGGTGGGGTAGAGGTTATTCCATGTGACGGTAAAGTGGTGATATTATTGGATGGATTGGTAAGGGGGCCTGTTATTTGATTTTCGATAAGAGTGGCCTTGTGGGGGGTAGATTAGGGGTCATAAGGTTATTGTTTTCGGTCATATGTGGTTTAGGCGATGGTTGAGTGTCCTGTTTACCAGCTTCATAGTTTGGAGTGAGAGGGTGAGGGATTGAAGGGAGCTGCTGAGGATTTTATTCCGATGGTGGTTTGGGTCGGCAGGTTCTTGATGGGTATCCTCATTTTCGCTGAAATGGTGGCTTAAGAGGGTCGGGTTAGTGTTGTGATTTGGTTTAGAGAGGGGATGAGTGGAGAAGGTGCGACTGTTTATTGAGTGGGTTGGGGACATGGGTCCATGTCGGAAAAGCGTACGGGCTGGGGACGATCTAGATGGGTGCGGTGGTTCTCTGGGGTAAAGATGTCATTTGATGGGAGAAGCTTTGAGCCAGGGACCATATTTCATGTTAGATGTGTCAAGGCATTCTTTTTTATCATGCATATCGCAATTGCGGAAAAAGTGGCCAATTGTTCCGCAGCAAAAGCAATACAAGGGTAAACCCTCATATTTTAGCCGGAGGTGGATTAGGGATCCCTTAACACGGATGTGTGGAAGCGAGATGAGAGGTTTAGAAAAATCCAAGCTAACCTTAAAACACAATAATTTACCAAACAGGCCTTCATTAGAGTTGTCAAGGGTTTCGAGGTGTCCAATCTGTTTTGCAATGCACCTAGCCGATTTAGGGTTCATACAAGAGATCGGGACATCATAGGCTCTGACCCAAAATAATGAGTGATTTATTTGCACTGTTGAAGGCAGTTCGCTTGGCCTGAAGCTGTCGAATAGCAAATAATGCTCCCTCGTAATGCCAAGGCTGATTTGCCAAAGCCCACTCTATATCAACTTGGCTTTCAAACCTGAAAAGGATTAATTCGCCACCCCACTCCCTCGCAGCGATGCCATTTTTTGGTTTCCAGGCTTTTTCATGACCTTTATTAGGTAGAAGGCCTTCCAAGATTTCTCCGTAATCAATTTAGTTACAAAAGAGTTACTTAGAAATTATTTGGCTAAGAAATAAAAGAGAGCTTTGGTGGATGAATATTTGCATTCTATTGATTATTCTTCTCAAATTTTTCTACTAAGACAACTTCATAACCAATTTTTAGGATTTATTTGATCTAAATACTGTAATTCATCTACTATTATTATCTTCTAAAATATCTAGCAACCTAAAAGTTTCTACAAGCTTTCTTCAACTAATATCTAAGATATATTAATAAGGGGGAAGGTTAAAATGAGACCACATATTATAGTGAGACTGATGGCTCGGAAGCTACTCCTAAAAACGGCCTAGGCAAGTGCACCTATCGTTTTATAGTAAAGCTAAGCGAGTATCGAGTGTCATTCCCATGAGGACTATGATTACTAGTAATTACCGTCTTTTTATTATCTAGCCTACAAATTCGTCAAATAGTTTGTTGCAAAATAAAAATAAAACAAAAGCAAATAAAAGTGGAAGAGGCAACTAAGAACACGAAAGATATCAGATACACTCGGATTGGAAGATGTTGGATATAAATATGCTTAAATGTGAATCCCTCTAGAACGTCTTTGTGATTTTACCAAAATAAATACAACCATAACCCTTAAGTTTTAACCATCCCTTAACATATTTTCATGCTTCATGGACCGTAGGCATTCCTAAATTAAGTTAAACCCTTTCTCAAGGCGAAAAACTCCTAACCTCAAGTTGATTAATCGAAATCTCTTTCTAGTTAAAACCCCCAAGATTGCATTAACGGTTTGTGAATTCCCATATTAGGTTTGACCCTAATCAGGAAGATTTATGTCGTCTATATCTAGGATTGCATGCAACTCCTTTCACTTATGTTGGTTCTATTTCACCATGAATCTCTCGATTTCGGTGAAAAATAAACTTCAAATCAATATTGCGCATATACCAATTCGAATAAACAAGCATAACATAAGTGACTCGCATAAAAACATAAGAAAATATATTAAAACATTCAAACCAATGATCACAAATAAGTTCTAGGGTTCATCACATTCAAACACTAGCGATTTAACTCATGATGGATTTGAGAATGAAAACAACAATTAAACAAGAAGTTTCTTTCGAAATCAACATGAATATTTGAAGTTAAAACTTCCAAAACCAACATAAGACTCCCCTGTTGGAAGTATGATGATGAAGTGGTGGAGTTCATCTTCTTCTCCGAGCGATCTTCAATCCTTGTGCCTTAGCGCCTCTCCATGGTGATCCAAGCCTTCTAACTCTCTTCCTCACTACAATATAAGTTTCTCCTCTCCAAAATATGAACTTTCATTCCTAAAATCTGATTTCTTTGTATATCAATGAATGAATTTTACATGAATGCAATTTCCAACTCAAACTCTTGGCTTTTATAAGCACCATCTTGTGAAATACCATATTAACAAATGCCCCATTTCTATGCTTGTTAGTTGAATCATTGTGTTGCACATTCATGGTTGAGTTGGTTGAATCATTGTATACACATGATGATTGAGGGAATATGGGGACATGTTGCAGCAAAATTGGGTGTTAAAGGTGTATAAAAGTGGTCAAAAGGCTTGGTAGGTGAGTTTTCCATAATTTTCACATGGAAAAGTTGCAAAAAGGGGTCCCGGACACGCCCATGTCGCTCGACACGGCCAGGCCCGTCTTTGTTTAATTGCGCAGCACTCGGCCGACACGGGCGTGCTTCCCAACACGGCCAGGCCGTGTCTCTCGACACGGCCAGTAGTGTTGGAACACGGCCTGGCCGCGTGTCGGAGGCTGATCAGGTGCAAATTTTTTTTTTTTTTTTTTTTTTTTTTTTTTTTTTTTGCTCCGGTGAACACGGCCGTGTTGCCCAACACACCCGGCCGTGTTGGACCAAAAGGCCCCGAAATGACGCGTTTGGCCGGGATTTCGAGCGTTTTTGCATCCTTAAACCCCGGTATGTTTTGACATGAATCCATGGTCCGAAATTCACCAAAATTAGCCCTGAATGGTCAATCTACACCAATAAAAGCACCCCAATTAGTATAAACAATGTACAATCAAAAACTAATGAAACTAACAACAAAATAACTCAATTTCTACTCAAATACACACATAAAACATGCATAAAAATACACTTATCAGAGACAATGTGGACTCATCTCAACCCTCCTTTAGTTATATCAATGGCTAAGATAAATAGGGGTTATAATTACATTAAATATTTAATTAAATCAAAATAAGGGTATAGTAGTCAAATTACCCAAGTGGGGGACCATCTAAATATGGAATCAGTTATTAGGAGAGAGAAAATCACGTGGGGAGAGATAAAATCGCGCTGGAGAGAGAAAATCACGCATGTGCTCGGCCCATTCAGTATGTTGTACATGTATCATATATTTGATGTATATTTAACACTATTGTAATGTATGTTTAACACAATTTTACTGCATATTAAAATGGGTCAAACAAAAACATGTGGGGACCGTGAATTAAGAATCAGTTATAGAGGGAGAGAGAGGTAATCACACTCATTAATATGTGGGGACCGTGGATTAAGTAAATCAGTTATAAAGAGAGAGAAAATCACGCTCATTAATGTACTGTATATTTAACATATATTTAATGTATATTTAACACTATTATGTTGTACAGTTAGCACATTTGTACTGCATATTACAATTGTCAAACAAAAAACTAGTATACAACAAAATACATATAAGTATACATCAAAAAACACAAGTATACAACAATATAAATACATACATAAAAAATTAACTACTTATACATCAAAACACATATAAGTATACATCGAAAAACTAACTACTTATACATCAAAACACATATAAGTATACATCGAAAAACATCTAAGTATACAGTAATCCTCATTGCCTCCTCGTAGGCCCTCGTTTTCTCCACGTCGGCATCGTCTTCTTCACCAATCCTCCAATCATGTCCTTTATTCTGAAACCCCAACAATATTTTACACCTGGAGAACCATCATCCTTATCATCATCTTCATCATCAGAATCATCATGCTCCTCATCTTCTTATTAAAAAAAAGCAAATTAATCCCCAAATTCGTCATCTTCCCCATTTACAACCCTATTTCCCCAAAATCCAAATCCAATTACCAAAACCAGCCGTCGCACCTCCCATCGCCAACCACCAACAAGGGTGTCGGTGACCACCATCCGCTTGACATCCTCAAATTCTGCATTCGCTATGTCGTGAGTGGAAAAGCATTGGATAATCTCTTGGAAAACAAGACTGATTTTACTACCAAGTCTAACTATGGGAAAGAAGCGAGAGAAGCTCAATGGGCGGCCGCACAGTGGACTTTGCTTGACCTTTAGCCATCAGAAAACCACCAACCTTTTGTGTGAGAGAGATGACGGATTTGGGGGGATTTGGGGGTGAAAACTATTAATAAGAAAATGACCAACATGCCCTTATTTGATTTAAAATAAATAAAAAAGCCAATAAATAAGCTAAATCTCAGCCATCTAAAATTTAAAATATGTGGACAGGATTAGTCCACACTGTCTCACTCTAATTATGCGATCTCATTTGATCCAATCCCTATTAATAAGATATTTCTGGAGAAAATCTAGAACTTGAGGCATTTGGGCTTGGACTCTTCTTTTATCTTTTAACTAAATAACATAATTTCAAGCCCAATATTATTTGGACTCAAATCAAGTTTATATTCTAACAAAAAGATCACAAATATAAGCCAATATGGTTACATTCATATAAATAAATTAGGCCAACAACAAAATTCATATATGTTAACATGATCACGATTATATATGCCAACAAAGAAAATATCATATAAGCTGACCAAAACAACGAAATATCAATATACTTGTCTTTTAATTAGTGCATTATTCTTTTATTGTCATTTTCTATTTGAGTTCTAGACTCTTTCATCATACCTAAGTTATTAAATCACTAATTTTAATTCTTTATTATGATTGCAAAGTACAAATTTATAAATATATTATCATTTTTACGTTTGTATTACTAAACACAAGGTTTTATTTAGATAATAATTCTGTATAAATGCAAAATACAAATTTAAACAATTATAACAATTATGAGGATTCTGAAAATTTTATACAACTTAAAAATGATACAAAATGATATTAGTAACAAGAATATAAAAAATATAGCATTTATTTTCAACAAAACACGAATAAATCGTGATTAATAGATGTCAATATCGACTTTGTAAATTCATAGTAAATTATACAAATTCGTAATATAAAAAAATATAGCATTTCTTTTCAGCCTTAAGATGTTGGCTTCTAAAGTAAAAATATAGTCAAATTTGGTGTAAACGCTATTCATTTACACCAAATTTGGTGTAATACAATATCCCTATTTGTCCTCCAATTCCCTTATACTTCAAATTTAAATTTCAATTGTATCCTCATTTTATAATTATTAATTTATATAACATGGTTTTAATAAATAATTAACATTTTTCGTAAATAATAATAACTAACAAATGATTATAATTTAAACCAAAATAGATATTAATATTAATTGTACTATTTATTTTTGTAATAATTATTTAATGTTATATAAATTATATGTAAATCTTTAGTTAATTACATTAATAGTAATAAAATATATATAAATAAAATAATTGTATGCATAAATAAATTTGTTTACTATAAAATGAAAAAGAAAGAATAAGATATTCATTTGATGTAAGATTTGGTGTGGCGGGTTGAGATGATTTTGATAAATTACACCAAAACACTAAATTTGGTGCAATGGGTTGGAGATGACCTTAGCTCTCTTGAGTAACGTCACAAAACGTAACCCCCAAACCGTTATAGTTTCATCCACCACAACTAAATTTTCATAGATAATCCTTCCACCGATTTTCCTTTAGAATGTATATGAGCCATGAATTCAATCATGGCTTGTAGGATACCCTTGTACGGTTCAATGAGATAACATCTTGTTGTGGAGAATTATCGAGGACTCGAAATTTCTCTAGCGTTAGTGCCAAACGTGAGCTTTGAAGATATGATTTAAGGGTGGAGTCGTACGCATGATATATGACTTTTTTATTATCCTCATCAACAAATGAACAATTCAAGAAGCTTTTGTGGGAAAGGTGCATAGCAAAATTATATGCATAGGGTTTGCAGATGGAGGCAGGATCGGTTCTATGGTTTTACTTCTAAAAAAGTGTTAGAGAAAGGTTATATCAATTTATTTCAATTTAGTTAAAAACACTGAAGGCGACACCACTGAAGCCCCGATACCAGACACCACGGCGACACCACTGAAGGCCTCGATACCAGACACCACTGAAGACGGTTAGGGGTGGAAATAGGCCAGGCCGGGCAAAGCTTTGCGTCGGCCTAGGCCCGATTCGTTTTTTCACCCTAAGCTAGTCAATGCATTAAATATAATAGGCTTTTTTTTTTCAGTTCAAGCCTGGCCTGTTTAAAAGCCTAGGCCCGACCTGAGCCTATTAAAAGCCTGTTAAGAGCCTACGAACCATATTTTTTATTTTAAAAATATATTTTATCTATTATAATAATTAAATAGTTATATAAAAAGAATAATATTAATAAACTATATAAAATATATTATATTTTTTATACTTATAGGCCATAAATAGGCCGGCCTATTAGGCTTGAAAGGCTATTTTAAAAGCCTAGGCCCGGCCTATTTACATAAATAGGCTTACAAGAAGGCCTTGGCCTGGCCTATTTATGAAATAGGCCAGGCTAGGCCGGGCCCAATGTAGGCTAGGCCGTAGGCCCCTGTCGGGTAGCCTGGCTTATTTCCACCCCTAAAGACGGTGACAACACTGAAGGTATGGTATGTTTTTGTTTTGTTTTTTTTTAAAAAGAAGATTGTCTAATATGGGCCACAATTTTTATTTTTTATTACATTTGACTTTCTGTTTTTAATGTTATTTTGACTTTTGTTTGTTTTTAATGTTATTTTTTTAATCTTTGATTTTTTTTAATCTTTCTAGATGGATGGAAATTTTATGGCTTTTGTCGAGTATCGGTATGGGGCTGATGCATAGATACATTAAATACCAATGATATGAACAGTAGGACCCCTATTACCATATAAGGTATATCCGCATCTACAAATCCAGAAGAATATACGTTTGCTCTTGAGATTAGTCACAAATCTCACCTCGGATGTCTATTAGTTGACCCTAGTGAGTTAAAAAAGGAGTTACTTAGATAAATTGGGATAAATTGGAATTTGGAAGAGAGATTGTGCTTGTTTGGAAGCACTTTTGAAATCAACTTTTGGATTTGAAAGTCCATTTCAATAACTTTTCATGTTTGGTGGTTATTTTGGAATGGACTTTTGGATAAGTCACTCCTCCAAAAAGTCTATTCTAGAGAAGTGAGAATGAGAGGCTTTTTGAAAAGTCGATTCTAGATAAGTCCATTTTCTAGATGGACTTTTCCATAATTGCTCCCAAACAAAAGACAGTTTTGGTGGATGAATATTTGCTTTCTATTGATTATTCTTATCAACTCAATTTTTTTTGGCTTAGTTACAAAATGAGCAAGGCGCTCATATTTATACTAAGACAACTTCATAACCAATTGCTAAGATTTATTTGATCTAAAGGCTATAATTCATCCACTAGAATTATCTTCTAAAATATCTACAACCTATAAGTTTCTAGAAGCTTTCTTCAACTAATATCTAAGATATTTTAATAAAATATTTATCGAGAAAATCTAGAACTTGGGGCATTTGGGTTTGTACTCTTCTTTTATCTTTTAACTAAAAAACGTATTTTTAAGCCCAATATTATTTGGACCCAAATCAAGTTTATACTCAAAACAAAAAGATCACAAATATAAGTCAATATGGTCACATTCATAGAAACCAACAAGGCCAACAACAAAATTCATATATATATATTGACATGATCACGATTATATATGCCAACAAAGAAAATATCATATAAGCTGACAAAAATAACGAAATCACTTGTCTTTTAATTAGTGTATTATTCTTTCATTATCGTTTTCTATTTGAATTCTAGACTCTTTTATCATACCTAAGTTATTAAGTCACAAATTTTAATTATTTATTATGATTTCAAAGTATAAATTTATAAATATATTATCATTTATACGTTCGTATTACTAAATACAAGGTTTTATTTAGATAATAATTCTGTATAAATACAAAATACAAATGTATACAATTATAACAATTATGAGGATTCTGTAAATTTTATACAACTTATAAAATAATACAAAATGATATTAGTAACAAGAATATAAAAAAATATAACATTTCTTTTCAACAAAACACAAATAAGTCGCGATTAATAGATGTCAATATCGATTTTGAAAATTCGTAATAAATTATACAAAAATCATAATACCTTGATTCACATTATAATAAAAACCTTAAGATGTTGGTAAAATATAGTAATGATGATTTGATCACTAGAAATTATTGAAGTAGCCCACAACTATAACCATGACAGTGAAAAAATTTTGGAGAAAAAAAAAATAAAGATTTGCTAAATCAATTATGGAGTTTTTGGTTTCATAAACATTTATTTGATTTTGATTTTAATTTGATATTTATTTGTAGAGAAAATATATGAGATAGATTAATACAAAATTGTGATTTTTTTTAATACTCATGAAATGGGTTGGCCGAATTTCGCTCGGGCGCCTGAGGCGGTAGCCTCATTGGCCTCACTAAAGGACCGGGCATGCGTTTAAATCCAACCGGTTAATGCATTGCGTTGAAAGTCATTAAAAAGTGAAAATAGGTGTTATTAAGATACACCATAAAATAAAAATAATTCTAAGTATAAATGATATATCTACTAGTTAAATCAAGTAGTAATTAGTTCAACAAATCAAGAATGAGACACTTTGCTATTTTACTATAAATGTCGGATTTTTAACAAAATAAATCTCAAATACTATTCTTTCAAAAATTGAAATTTTACTAGATGAACTTTCAGGACATGACACATTGTCTTTGTTAAAGTATTAAATTAGTAGTAGATGGTTTTAATAGATCATAAAATGAAATGATTTGTTTGTAAAGCATAAAATCGTTTTTTAATAAAACAGGTTCAAATACTACTTTATTTTATGCTAAGAATTTCAAAAAACTATAATAAAATTTTGTTAACTCAAAATAATAGATTTGGAGTAAAATGTTGAGTTTATCGAAATGGATATTTCAAAATCTAAAAAATTAAGACGTAATTTCTTTTAAATAAAAATTGTTTTGATCGATTAAGCAATAGTAGCTTTATGGAAAATGACTAAATATAAGTATCGTCATCATTAAAGAAATATAGCGACAAGAGTTTTATTTTCCAAATACCAAAGAATTGATTTTTAAATAATACATTTTACTAAATCAAGATGATAATAGATAATAGTCATCGAATTTGAAGTAATACGCAATAAATTTAAATCAAATAGTATTATCAAGTCGTTTAGTAATAAATTAAGTGACGCTAAATCTAATAACATAACATATTGTTTGATAAATAGTTTTATCATGATTTTGATGATTTTGTTTTTATACCAAAACAATGGTCTTAAAGGTTGTCCAAATACTCCTAAATGATTTAAAATGGTTTTAATATTTTTTGGAGTATTTCTTCAAGTTTTATTTTAGATACAATTGGACAACACTTTTAATGATTTTGTGTTAATGTGTTTTTACATCAAAACAATATTTCTAAATGTTGTCCTAATACTCCCGATCGGTTTAAAATATTTTTACTATTTTTTTGGAGTATTTTCTTGAAGTTTATTTTCAACACAAATTGGACAACTCCTCTGTTTTGAGGTCAACCGGTCGCCCTAGAGGGCAACCCGTACCTGAAAGTTGTGCAAAACAGAAAACTTCATGTTTGCAGAAAATGGTGAGGGTGACCGGTCACCCTATAGGGTGACCGGTGACGTCGGCCGGTCGACCTATAGGGCGACCGGTACCTGAAGGTTTGTTCTAAATTGCAAACTTCTCTGTATTGGTTTTTTGAAGAGGGCAACCGGTTGGACCCCTCGTCAACCGGTCTCCCTGTGTAATTTTTGTGTAAAATTCATTTCAAACTTATCCTCGCTGACGACCGGTCGCACATCCTTTTTTGACAAAGAAACTATCCGTTGAGTTTGCGATGCCTTTTCCTTAAATTGTGGGATTGATTTCTAACAGCTATAAACTTGATTTTAATTGCATTTTTTTTGTAGATATCAGATTCCAAGAGGATCCTATCAAGTATCAATCATCTCCTATAAATAGAGGAAGATTTGAAGCTCAACAATTAGAGAGAACAATACAACACAACAAGAAATACTCAAGCAAACACTTGGTCTTATATTATCATTATTCTTGTTGTAATTTGCCTAGTTTATCACTTTCACATTCTTGAGGTCTAGGCTATTCTTGATTACACTTGCACTTCATTGTATAATTCATTATCGAGTTGTAATCTTGAATTTTTGGGTTATCATTCAACACAAGATATCCTTGTGAGTGTTCTTGTGGTAAGAACACACTTGGGTGATCTAGGTGTTAGGTGTGAGAAGATTGTGGTAATCTTCTTATTGAGGTGTTGAAGAATTTGGTATTCTTCAAGGTTGAAGATTGTGGTAATCTTCACAAGGTGCCGTTGGAGATTGTGGTAATCTTCAAGAAAGATTGTGGTAATCTCAAAGGTGGTGTTGAAGAAAAGTGTGGTGCTTTTCAAGGTGTCGTTGTAAGTTGGTGTTGTATTAATTTTGGTATTTAATAAAAAAAAAATTCTTTTTGAAATCCATCCCGGTATACTGGGGTGGTAGAGGATTAGACCCTAGGTGGGTTGAACCTCTATAAATCGACGTGTGTTGTTTACATTCCGTACCTTTATTATTGTCTTTGAGCATTCGATTTGAAAAAGAGGGTAAAATCGAAAAGATGGAGATAATCTATTCACCCCCCATTGTCACGCCCCAAACGGGACGCGACGACGATCCACAACTTTAAATACAATAACCAAACAGTCCAGACAAATATCAACGAGAACCCAATGAAACAGAGTCTAAATAGCAGTGGAAATAAATAACAAGTACGAATACAACTTACAGTCTACAATCCATAACCATATTACATCCCGAAAATCAACCAAACATAACAACTTAAAGTCAAAGGGTCCTACGCCCTTTAGTTACAAACTGGAATAGAAAGAAATACAATAGTCCAACAACAACACAAGGTAAGAGTCCAATCAACAACAAGAAGAAGTAACAAATCCAACAAGCGGAGTACGTGGTCTCAATCCAGAGTCGGTTCTGCATCTTCAACGAAATCCTCATCTAAGGTTAGAAAATAAGTGGGGATGAGACAGAAATCTCAGTGGATGGGGTGACCGTGTGCAGGTGTGGCGCAATATAGTTAATGTGAGAAAACAGTTATATGAAAATGCGTGAGTATGATGTATGAATTCACACACAGTTCGCAAGCGTCGTGATAAAATAATAAAATAATATACTTATACAGTTTAAGAAAACAGTTCATGGTCACACATGCACTATGTGATTCAGTCAAGACAGATAGGATTGTGTACGGAAGTGTAACGCAATCCCATGCAAGGCAAATAATGGTTGCGTACGGATTTGTAGCGCTAACCAATGCAAAACAAGTACCGGTTGCGTATGGAAATGTAACGCCAACCAAAACGGGTCCGATAACTCCAGAATCGTGTGGATCAGACAGCGATTCCTTCGTTCTTCCTTGTAACTCCCCAGGCAGGATGGTCCAAGACCGATCACCTTATCGCTCCATAGGCAAAGACAAAATTCACAGTGGAGCTTGCAAGGCTCGGATCTGTCATAATCATGATTATACCTCAAATCTACGACGTTTCCCTGGACAATCCGTCCCTCGATTGCGGGATTAGGACGATGGGGCCGGGAGAGTGGATTAGCAAGCGAGCGCCTTGTTCCATCCCCGATGTATCCATTCCGATTGTGAGCTCGACACACCAAGTTGACTCAGCAGAAAGTAATTACAAGTACAGGCAGTCAACCAGACATTCGAGTATTATTGATTCAGGGGAAGCGATTCAGAAATTTTTTGAAAATAACGCGAGGGCAATTTTGGCGTTGGTGGAGTTTTTTGGATGAAGATGATTATCGGAAGGATAAGCAACCTTCGATATCTTGAAAGATTAGGTGAAACATAAGTCCCGTTATAGATTCAAATCGCAAGGCGATGGAGTCGCTCCGCGATCGGGTATTAATCGGTCAAATTGATCCGATAAGTCAAGGAATTTTGGGAAAATAAAATACTTTAATTAAATCTCCAAGTCAGAGGGTCCAGGGCTATTTTAGTAAAAGAGAAAATAATTTGAGTTAGGTCCTTTATAAAAGAAAAATTACAATTTAGCCCCATTTTGTAAAAACCAAAACTTTTGGGGTTAAAAATTAAATAAATAAATATACCGACCTTGAAAAATTATGAGGTCAGTTCCTAAATTCTCCAAATTGTCCAGAGATTCAGGTTTTTAAAGTTTTGAGTTCGAGTTTATAAAATTCTCATATTGACCCCAAATTTGTAAAAATTGTCAATTCGGACCTTAAGTTTAAAATAATCGGAACTCACAAACCGGAAGGGCTTTTAATGTGATTCCAGTTGAAAAATGTCACTAAGGTTAGTAGGATATTGGGACAAAAGCGTTGTTTAAAAGAAATATGTGTAGGTCCTTTAACTTTTGAAAATATCATTTTTGTCCCATTTTGAAATAATTACCTTTCAGGCTTTTAGGGGTCCAATTGTTATGAATTTGAACCTTGGGTCCAAAATATAATTAAGTTATAGTTAAGTTAGTATTTTCAGGTGCATGGGCTGCATAAGTCCTGGAAATCTCATTTGGGTCCTCAAGTTTAATATTTTACACATTAGTCGCTCAATTTTTGTAAAATTACTTTCCAAGCCCTAAACACTTGGATTTTTTGGAATACATTTAAAATATGTCATTCCCAGTATCTTAAGAGTAAAAATTTCAAATTTTAAAGTTTAGGTCTGGTGCAATTTTAAAAATTGCAAAGTAGCCCTTAAACTTACAAAATTTTACAATCTAGTCCTTGGGCTTTTAAAGGTTGATTTTATTTATCTTAAAACTCTTAAAACTTTATTAAAATTTCCAAAAGTCATTTTTGAACCTGAGTACAGTCCCAATTTTCAAAATTTGCAGAGGGGTCCTTTAACTTTTATTTTCTTGCAATTTAGTCCACCAACTTTCCATTTTTACATTTTTAAGTCCAAAATTAAAATTTAATCAATTATGCTCGACTTTTCCAGGTTATAAGGCATCCAAAACATAGATTTTAAAGATCATACACATGCATGTCCAATACATACAAGGATTCATCAATTAAAACATTAAATTGCACATGCATGCACCTAATATTCAATAAATAGCAAATTTGAGCAACTCTTGAGAATTTCATGACTTGATACATAAAATTGACATGCAATACATAGATTATATATCTCAAGGCTTATGATCAAATTTTCTACATGCATTTTAATAAAAACACCTAATAGTTGGAAAATATTTTTCCACCCACCTTAAAATTTGAAATTGTGAAATAAAAGGATAATTTCACAATTTTTGGATGAGGCTTCTTAGGTCAGCCCCAAATTCAAAAAATATCAAAAATTTGAAGTTAGAAAAATGAGAGAAAATTAAGGAGAAAAAGAAGGAAATAAGGAAATGAGAAGGACTCACTTTACCTTGTGTAGTAGGTGTTTGGAGATTAGTTGAAGCTTAAAAATTGGAAATTTTGGTTCAACTCCAAAATCACCTAAGGTCAGCCCCTATTTCTCAAAAATGAAAAAGGGGTGTTAAAATTTGAAAAAATTAGAAAGAATAGGGAAGAAGGGGTCTAGTACTCAATTCTTACCTTGTAGTCCAAATTCCTCTACTAATTCTTCTTCAAGCTTGAAGTCCTTCTTCAAAAACGTTGTCAAGCTCTAATCTTCAAAGTCTTCTAAATGCACCTCCAAATCAAATTCAAACTTAAGTTAAGAAGGTGGAAGAGATGAACTATGTGATATCAAAAATGGATTGGAGATAAAATTTCTTACCTTGTAGGGGGGTGTTCGACTTTTTGAAGAAGTAGGGGGAAAAATCTTGAAATTTTTCTAAGTGTAGAAGAAGAAAGTAAGGAGAAGAGTAGAGAGAAGTTGAGAGTTTTTAGAGAGAAGGAGGATGATTTTGTGTAGGAGATGAATGTGTTAGTGAAAAAATGAAATTTTTGTGTAAAAATGCCATAATGGCCGTCCACCTTGATGAGAGAGGGGGGAGGAATTTTGTTCAAATTGTGTCTTGCATTTTGCCTCTTGCATGGGAGACAATTTGAAGGTCAAAGGTATGGGCAAG
Source organism: Rehmannia glutinosa (assembly GCA_016081115.2). Classification (NCBI taxonomy): domain Eukaryota; kingdom Viridiplantae; phylum Streptophyta; class Magnoliopsida; order Lamiales; family Orobanchaceae; genus Rehmannia; species Rehmannia glutinosa. The sequence goes on from JABTTQ020000747.1 coordinate 403,925, forward strand.
ACTTGGTTTGAATGGAATGTTGGAAGACTTCCAACATGTTGGCAAAAATATTATTAAAGAAATAATATAAGAGATGATGTGTATAATGTTTGAATTAATGGTATAATTATACACAATATGACTAATATAAGGTGTAGGTGTACAAGAGTTGGATGATATTTTTACTCCAAAAATATCCACCATGGCCGTCCACTATAATGGCAATTTGGTAATTCCATATTTTTTTTTTGTCTCAAATTTGATGATAATAGATGAAATATATCAATCTCCAAAATAATTAGTGATTTCCTTGATCACTTGTAAGTCTCATGATCACTTAATCTAAATCAAAATCTTAATTCTATAAGGTAAAAGTCTCTAAAATAAATAGTCTCTTAAAATTCTAAGGTGACTAATAAATACAAAAAAAAAATAGTAATAATGATCAATCAAGTGATCATAAATGCAAAATAGAATTAATAAAGATCATGATCACAAGTAATTAAATAAAATGAAATAAAATACAAAATGTATATATTATTAATAATTACCCGTCAAAATGACGCGGTAAAATAGTCGATCAAAAGTATAAACGACAATAAAGATCGATTATAAGCTCGGAAAAATCGGGGCTTCACATAGATTATTGTAGCCGTTTGGACTTACACATATTAGGTAAAATAAATAGTGAATACAAGAATAAATTATCGGTGTAAGAACATTAGTATAAAATACTAAATCATTTTTGACTTTGCCAACCCCTCTCTCTCTCTTTCTACTTCTTGGAATGTCCAAATTGCCCTTGTGATGCCACTGGGAATTTTCATGCCAGCTTGTTAATGTTACAAACATATATAAAAGAAAATGTTCAATATAAAGCACTGGACACCACTCAATCCTACCACATGAAGATTATTCACAAGCTTCTTATAAGCAACAAATTGAACAATTTATCTCTTTATACAACCTTACAATTATATCTCCCAAAACAACTTCACCAACTGGCCAGACATTCATATAAACTGCAGTCACGCTAATTTTCGCATCGAACATGTCTAACCCTCTCTCTTTAGGGATCACGTCGCTATTATCAACACGTCTCGATCTACTTACTTGCCCACGAAGCCAAACTAGTGAAGGATGAATGCTAAAAGGAGCATAAGTATGGCCAAAATCATGCCGGGTCATCCCAGAAGCCAATTTTTTTGTCTTTCTTGCCCATTCTACACCGCGCTGAACCCTATCAGCCCATTTCATCTACAATCATATCATTCAGAATCAGAGACAATACAAACTAGTTAGTGTTAGGTATAGCCCAACAAAACAACTTGTCAAAAGTGGGGGGAAGAATTTTCTTTTTGTCAAAAATGGTAGCTGCAGATTTTTAGTACTTTATTGCCTAACTTTGTTTGGCAATTATTCCCTCGGTTTGCCTATAATAGGCTGGGGGAACCAGAAGGAAAAACTATGGCAATCAGGCATTTTCTTGGCCATCCAACCGGGTGGAGAGGGGAATTCCACACCAACAAAGAGATAAATCAAGAGAGAAAATAGAGTGTAGGCATTTGGGGTGATCAATTTGTGTGAGACAAATTGTGATAAGTGCGGGGAAACACTCGGGGTATTTTTTCTCTTGGGGCAATACAAAGGGGTTGGGGAGAGTGTTCTTTGATAACTAGTAAAGTAATAGTACGAGAGGATTTTATTCTTGAGTTTGGTCCATAAAACTCAAGGGGTGTAATTTCTTGTACCGGAAAATTCTTTATTAGTAAAGAACGGAAACTCTCGTGGACGTAGGCGGGTTTTGCCGAACCACGTAAAATCACTGTGTGCATTTATTTTTCTGTCAGTGTTATTTATTTTTGCCATCATTTTGTTGGTGTACGTGATTTGTCGGATATTCTGGATAAATCAAATCTCAGACCACAACACGCCTCTGCTGCGCCCAACAAGTGGTATCAGAGCTACTTGGTAACTCGGGCAAGGTAGAAAATTGAGATTTGAATTTTTTCGGTGGACACTGTGGCAGTGACAAATCCATTCAAGGTGCAACAATTTGACGGCAAAGAGAATTTCACTCCTTGGCAATAAAGGGTGGAGGATCTCCTAGTTCAACGGGGCCTGTCAATGGCGTTGAAGGAAAAGAGGAAAAATGTGAGATATGAAAGGTGCGGTGGGCAAATTTGGATCAACTGGGAAAGTTGGTGTAAAGGTTGAGGGAAGAAGATAAAGCCGTTGTACTTCTTACCTCTATCCCGGATTAATATGATAGTCTGGTGATGACGTTGTTGTACGGAAAAGAGACACTAGACTGGGAGCATATATAAAAGCATCGTTATTGTCCCATAAAAAAAAGGCAAACCAGGAGGAGGGACATGGATATGCTTTGGTTGCTCGGGAAATGAATCGGTAACGGGAGGGATTCTAGTGGTGGATCTGTAATCAACAGGTCAGATTCAAGGACCAGGGAAAGGGTGTTGTATGCTATCGTTATCACGAGAAGGATCACGTCAAAAGAAATTGTCCTCGGAGAAAGAATGATGATGGCGGTGGCGGTGGCGGTGGTGATGCGGTGATAGTCTGAAATTGGAGATATCTCACAGTCTCCACAAGGATTGATACTTCTTCTCGAGTTTGATGGATTTTAGATTCGGGATGCGTAATGCATGTGTATTCCAGAATGAATTACTTTGATTTACTTCAATTGAGCGCAGAATTTTGTTCTCGGGTGATGGTTCTACGGAATCATGAGATTGGAGTGGTGAAAATCAAAATAGGTGATGGAGTGGACCGTACTTTGGGTGGTGTGGTCTATGTCCCAAAAATACGGATGAATCTAATTTCCTGGTGCCAAGTGGAATCCAACAAGTGCGATATTCAAATTGGAGGTGGAGTCCGAAAGTCACACATGGCGGAAGGGTCCTAAGGGTGAGAGAGAAGTATCGAATTTGTATCGTCAGTAACCTCGAGGATTACCGGAAGTGGTAGCGCCGAGGAAGACTTCCGGGAAGGAGACGGGTGTGAGGGAAATCTGTGGCGAGAGGATGGATTGGGGTCGTCCCTCCGGCGATCAACCGGTGGTATTGATCGATCGCGCGTGTGTCTTGTGGAATTTATCAATCGAGGTAGAGTTAGGACCTTACCGATTTGGCATACGCAGAATCAAGGCCGGTGACGTTTGATTATTTGATTTGCGAGTAATATTATTTTGTTGTGCGGTGGAGATTGTTGCAGTATAGCCCAACAAAACAACTTGTCAAAAGTGGGGGAAGAATTTTCTTTTTGTCAAAAATGGTAGCTGCACATTTTTTGTGCTTTATTGCCTAACTTTGTTTGGCAATTGTTCCTCGGTTTGCCTATAAAAGGTTGGGAACGAGGAAGGAAAAACTATGGCAATCGGGCATTTTCTTGGCCATCCAAGGGTGGAGAGGGAATTCCACACCAACAAAGAGAGAAATCAAGAGAGAAAATAGAGTGTAGGCATTTGGGGTGATCAATTTGTGTGAGACAAATTGTGATAAGTGCGGGGAAAAACTCGGGGTATTTTTTCTCTTGGGGCAATACAAAGGGGTTGGGGAGAGTGTTCTTTGATAACTAGTAAAGTAGTAGTACGATAGGCTTTTATTCTTGAGTTTGGTCCATAAAACTCAAGGGGTGTAATTTCTTGTACCGGAAAATTCTTTATTAGTAAAGAACGGAAACTCTCGTGGACGTAGGCGGGTTTTGCCGAACCACGTAAAATCACTGTGTGCATTTATTTTTCTGTCGGTGTTATTTATTTTTGCCATCATTTTGTTGGTGTGATTTGTCGGATATTCCGGATAAATCAAATCTCGGACCACAACACGCCTCCGCTGCGCCCAATAATTAGTATGCATAGAAGAATCATGGCTGCTAATTTTCATTTTCCTTCAATCTATGTGATGCACTTGAGAATATTTTTAAGGGATAATTACATAAAAACCCCCGAGGTTTGGGCTAATTACAAAAAAAGCCTGAGATTTTTGAAAATTACAAAAAGCCCTTTAAGGTTTGATTATGCTTACATCTTCCCGCGTCATAAGCAAAAAGCATTTCAAAAACCACCTTTATATTTGTAGAAATATTATAGTTAATCCCTTAAATTTAAGACAAAATATATCCTGAGGGGCCTTTTTGTAATTTTGAAACATCTCTGGATATTTTTGCATTTAGAGGCGTTTTTAATTTAATTTTTAATTACTATGAATTTATATACATTGTTATACACGATTTTTTTTTTAATAACAGGTGGACGGATTGGGCTGTAGGCGGGTTGTAGGTTGTAGGTGGGCTATATGATCCGTCTTATCAAATATGATCCGTAAGACGGTCCTACAAGATAACTACTCTGAATAAATTTTTTTTTTTTTTTGAGTGAAACTACTCTGAATAAAATTGTAAAAGGAGGAATAGACGAACAGTTGAAGTGAGGAACAAGCAAATTCAACTCGAACCTCTCTTTGCCAGAACTGCCAGCGCACAATCGCACGACCATATTTGATTTCATCCACTTCTTCTTTCTCTAATCAATTTGATTAATTTGCCACACTGGTGAATCAATCGTGTAGAGATTACCAGTTTAAAATCTCACCTAGGTTTTTTGATTTAGTTGTTTTTCTATAATTTTATGCGTAATGAAGCCAATAAGACTTCCGGAGCCGCCAGGGAGCCCGCAATCGATGGGCGGATTGCCTGATATTTTCGAAGGCGGTGTTTACGGCGTCATCCGGCGTGCCGTCATAATTGGCAACGGTTTCCCGGCCTCGGAAAATCAGAGTATCGGATTGGTTCGCGCCCTTGGTTTATCTGAAAAGCAAACTCTCTATGTAAGTCTCTACTTCTCTTTCTAAAGCTCTTAATGTTTTTTTGTTCTTTGTGTCGTGGGTTTAGTTAGTAAGTAGTGAATAGCTGGGAATTATTCAATTTAGAGTCATAATCCATCTGTTTTAGGAACTAATTTTTCCCTAAACTTTGTATGCATCTGTTTGCTTTTGTCAATGGATTTTTATGGTTGATATTCATGATGATGCAATTTTGAGGTTAAAGCGAAATATGTATTTTGAAATTATTGGCTGGTTAGGTTTCTGCTTCTTTCTTAATGTGGGATTAAGAATAGAAATTGATGAATATTTTGTTGCTTTGGGGCTTGCTTATAGGGATGTGTTAGCATATGTTCTTTTTGTTCTATGCAAGACGTGGTATCAGCTTTATTTGATGTGTGCCTGTGTTCTAATACCAATTTTGCTAGTGAATCACATACTTGTATTATTTGCCATTGGAAGTTCTAACAGAGAATATTTATCAGGGAAATTGAGTTTAAATGGAACTCATTCCAGTTCAGTGCAACTTAAGTTGAGTAACTTGAAAACTTTGAAGATTTTTTTCCTATTATAGTGCCTGGAAGTTGAGTTTTTTTATTTTTCAGGCAATCTGTTGGGTGCTGCTGTTTATCAAAGAAAAAGGGAAATATGTACTCGCTGTTGTCTCTTCAATAAACGTTGGTTGGTTCAAATATTTTGAAATATAGTTAAATTTAATGTGAGATATGAAAGGAAACTAATTCATGTGAGATTGAATTTGATAACTTATACATTTGAGGCAGTTTTTCTATTTAAGCAAAAGATGAGAAGTTGTTCTTTATTTTCTGCTTACAATCAACGGGCCTGGATGCTTATTGGGAACTTGGAAGTAGTGAAGTAAAGACTACATAGAGAAAATGGAGGAGAGTGGAAACAAGACCACAGAAACTTATGTTCCTCTTTTCTTGTAGCCAGGGAAAACAATTAGTGAAAGAAGAAATAGTATTTTTTTTACTCTTTCTTTATTAAATTTTTCTTGATGTAATATAAACTTAGAAGAGGCCAGGAAAATCCATTATGTCACCAAAAAAAAGGTGTTCTCTGTTTTAGCGTTCTTAAATTCTTCTCTTTCTGTCATTTTCTATGCTTATTGGCAAGCCAGCGTTTCTTGTGGTAATGTCTCATTCTGAATAGTTTATAAAGTTTGCTGAACAGCCTTTGTAGATAAGTCCGATTCTGGAAATGTTTGTCCTTCTTTGTTTCATCGTTTCCTTGTGGTGATAATTTCTCTTCTTTGCTGCTGCCTTCAACCTCTTCTTTTCTCTGTGGCATGTATCTATGATCTATGGCTAACCTGCACGCCGCCGTTTGAGAGTGTGTCTAAAACAGACACAATTGTTCATGCTTATTACTTTAGAAATTCATATATTCGAACTTATTGATTTGGTTGTATCCCATCTGTCTGATGCTTATGTTGTACAGCGGGTTACGAGACCGACAGGAGGAATCAATGAGTGGCTACACTGGCTCCCAGTTTCTATCCATAAGAAGTTGTACTATATAATTAGCCGGATATATGGGTATTCACAATTTTTGATTGCTAGAAGAGGGACCAAACTAGCACCTTTGCCTAGGGGGAATGGTGTCGGTATAGGCTTGTCATCGGTGTTGGAAGCCGATGTAAAGAATATTGTCAAAATGGCTAAAGAAACTTTTGAGAAGTAAGTTATTTCTGTCTCTCTCTCTCTCTCTCTCTCTCTCTCTCTCTCTCTCTCTCTCTCTCTCTCTCTCTCTCTCTCTCTCTCTCACGCATGCACAAAATAGATGAAATGAGTCTCCTACTTTGACTCTCACTGTATCGAACACCTAGTTGATATTTATGTCCGGAAGTTCCTTTTTATCATATATAGTAGAAAAGTTATTGAAAATAAATTTAAATTTACTAGGTTTATGATGCTTCTGCTCTGAGGAATGATGACATGAATTGCTTAACTAATGAAACTGTGCCTTCTGTTCATCCGATTTATTGGGAAAAGGTGCAATTCTGCAAGCAGTCTTTCCATAGATTGCAGAAAAAGAATTTGAGGGCCCAGGATTAATGCTACTAAGGGAATAACTAAAATCTGACTGTTCACTTTTTTAGCTTATTGAGTGAAGATAACAATTCTAACGTCTTTAAAGTTGTCCAGTTATATCAAAGTAGATATGCTGCTTCTGTGACCCTTTCTCATGGACAAATCTAAATGCTTTAAACCAACACAGGATACAGCTTAACATGCATCATTTAGTGCATTGATAAAGGGTCAGTTGCACGGCACAATTTAGGAAAGCTCATTCTCCAATGTAAACTTTTTTTTCAAGTATAATGAACTAGGAATTATCTTTAGTATTTCTTTAATGGTAGAATAAAATAAAAGGAGAAAACTCCCAGAAAGTAAGATTGAAATAACTTGCTGTTCGTTTCAAAATGGATTGACATTTTATTTTCTGCATAAGTTAAGTGACCGGTCATATTTTCTATAGGTGATTTCAGATAGCGACTAATTGATTTGATATTTACACAAAAGCGGTAATGTTGTTGGTGAAAGAAAAGTATTTTCTCTTTCGTTTTGTATAAAATTCCATCAAAAGATTTGGTTTCAAAATTCATCAAACCATTACATTCAGATTATACTGTCACCATAGGGAATGGAATTTTTTAAATATTATTTTGGGTGCGACTATTTTTCATTCCTTATTTGTTAATTTCTTCGAAAGGATATATATCTCATATGTTCATTGTTCATGTGCCTTGATCAATTTGACACATGAGGTATAACATTTTGACCTCTTTCCAGGGATGGCCCTCTACTCGTGGTTGCATCTGGCAGAGATACCATTTCAATTGCAAGCTCTATAAAAAGATTAGCATCTGACAATGTGTTTGTTGTCCAGGTTTGTACGACTTGGCCAGTCATTGTTAAGAATATTTGATCTGATTTGCAAATTTTGAAATACTTAGAACATTCTTGTCTCAATCCTGACATAGGATCCCAAAGTGTTTGCATTGGAAAGTTTTGGTGATGTACCTTTCACCTCTCCTATATCGTCTAGCTCCTTTTTGATTTCTTTTTTTTGTGTTAAAAATCTTGTAGCAGTAATCATGAAGTCATTAAATACTTTAAAAGTCAATCCCATAGCGTGTAAACGCTTTGAGTTGTCTATCATGTATTGGCTTCAATTGGATGCTTGATAATCATGTATTGGCTTAAATTGGATGCTTGATATTTGAGCAAGTAAAAAGTAACAATGACATTTACTATTATTAATCCTTCTTTTCTTCTAAAACATGCCATTAGAAGATTTCTGTCAGTCTGTTACTTCAAATCTCAAGTTGGTAGAGTAACAAGTTTGTCCTAATTCTGGTGGAAATTATTTTTTTGTGCTACGTGACCTATATATTGGCTCATAAAACAATGAAATCTTAAGGATTTTGGACAGCACTATTTTCTCCTGTCCAGCTTATGATGGTAGTTATAGCATCCCAGACCTTCATGGATATTTCTGGGTGCATGTTTGATGAATTTATCGAGAGCTGCAACAGATGGTTATCAATTACAAAGTGTGAATATTTTTCTCATGAAGTTTCTATTACATGAAAGTATAGCATTTACAGATTAAAAAATAATAATAAGAAAAAACTTAATTTAGTTTAATGCTAATTGTTAACTGTTAATTTGTACTAATACGTTATTTTGCCTTGATTATGTGTTTACCAGTTTTTTCCCTTGGTGGGAGTTATATCTGTGTTGTTCAAAATGGCTCTATCATGCTTTTTACATTCTATTACTTTACGTAAAAAAAATTATGATACTATCATGCCTTTCCTTTTCAGATTCAGCATCCGAGATCCCATTTGGACAGGTTTGATTTGGTCATAACCCCGCAACATGATTATTATCCATTGAGCCCTCATGCTCAGGAGCAGGTTCCTCGTTTTCTCCGGAAATGGATTACACCACATGAACCTCCTAATGAGCGTGTTGTATGTATCTTCGTTGTGCATTTACATATTTATTGTACTTTTCCGATTGAGAATTGCTGTCGCTGACTCCTTGCTCTTATTGTGTGGGTGCTTTTGTCATTGCTCAGGTCCTCACAGTAGGAGCACTTCATCAAGTAGATTCTGCTGCACTTCGAAGTGAAGCTACTGCCTGGCATGATGAGTTCGCACCTTTGCCGAAGCCCTTGCTTGTAGTCAATATTGGAGGGCCCACAAGTAATTTCTCTTCCTTTATCCTGGTTATGCAGCCTTTTCATTTTTGCCAAAAAAGGTTACATATGAAATTTGTTAACAATAGAGTTTCTGCAAATCAATATAAACCTCCTTTAATTGATTTGTTTTGTAAAATATTTATTCCATGTTTACTTAACTTTTCACTATTATATGATGTAGACATGTAGTTAGTCTTTATTTAGCCAATGGCATGACTAATACATTAAATGGGAAATTTTAATGGGGCTTGTTATGGTGTTGGGAGTCCTATCTTGGTCTTGTTAAATGATTGGGAGTCTAATGGATTTGGAATTTGCAATCTCTTCAACTATTTTAGGAAAAGGCTACCTTCCACAATGCCCTGTGTGACTGTGTCACTCTATTGATATTTGCAAAATGACACAAAATTTTTAGTTTTGTATTTTGTCTCTTTCCTGAGATTTTAAGAATGGATTTTTGGGACATGTACTTAGCATACCATTGCAAATTTCAATGCGATAATGGAACCAATGTTTTCTGGATTTGTGTCAAGCTGGATCAAGTATACACCATAATTCTTTTACCTGCTTCTCATGAAGTTATGAAATGATTGCCCTTAAAACTTTCAAGCTTTTGTATCGCCGTCGCCCGTCGGAAGACTTGCTTCTTTTTTCTAGAGTTATTTGAAAGTTTATATATTTAAAGTTCCAGTAGTAGCCAGTCTGGAAACCTTTTTAGATGGCTGTTCGTATTCTTAGTGTTGTATCTATTGATAGGGTACTGCAGATATAGCACAGACCTTGCAAAGCAACTAACCGCATCTCTACATAATGTCCTCACAAGCTGTGGAAGTGTGAGGATATCATTCTCAAGAAGGACACCTGAAAAGGTAAGAAAAGCTCCACTTTTAAATTTTTATCTCGTTTGAGTTCAACTGATGCCTATAGTTCATCCAGCCTTTCACTACTATGTTTTATTGGTTTCTGTTGACAGATTTCTAATATGATACTAAAAGAACTTGGAACTCATCCCAAAATATACATATGGGACGGTGAAGGTACTTCAAATCCACTGAATGATAGTGATTCATAACTAAAATTTGAGGCGTTTAATTAATGAGTATACTGTCATTATCAGAACCAAATCCACATATGGGACATCTGGCTTGGGGTGATGCGTTTATAGTCACGGCTGATTCAGTTAGTATGTTGAGTGAGGCTTGCAGCACAGGGTATGTCGGATAGTTGTTGGTGATTTTGAAGGCACACATTCCAAATATCTGACTGACTTTATGGTGATTGCAGGAAGCCTGTTTATGTCATTGGAGCCGAACGCTGTACGTGGAAGTTTGTGGATTTCCATAAGAAACTAAGAGAAAGAGGTCTTGTTCGGCCATTTACAGGTCTTGAGGATGTAAGTGACAGATAAAATCTTCCTATTACTCAATATATTCTGGATATACAGATCTGATGTGCAGTTTTTAATTGTGTTGCTTCTGTGAAATATACATCTTTTTGAGCCCCAACCCCCCAACACACACCAAAGATAGTGAAAACTTTTTTTGCGTCCTGGAAAGCTATTTAAAATACGTGGCCGTACCGCTGTAGTTGGTTGATGGAAAAATGGGATATTGGAAATTAAAATGAGTCAAGGACCATCTTTATCTAATTACGATTTAATTTTTTTTCTATAATTTCTAATCTTGTTTTTGCTCGCACAACTTGTGTCCCCTATGACCAAGCACTGCGAAAATTCAGTTTTAGCTCTCTCGCAAGCATGGGTAGCACTAGCTCATGCTTTTAAAGATATATGAAACAGTCAATATGCTTGGTTTTTGTATAGAATGTCCATGATTGTAAAAACATCATTGTAGTTTTAGTGTGAAATGAAGTCTGAAATTGACCTAATTACCATTTGTTGGATGTTGGTGTTAAATTATAAATAGTTTTGTGCAATTCATCTTCTTGTCGGTTTGAAACGGATTAGCAAGTATGTTATGCTTTTATGTGTTGTTTCTGGGATTAACCTTGTGCTTAGTAGAAGCTTGTGTTGTTAGGGCAACTGTCCCGGGTTCGATCCCATATGAGCGCGGGTGCTTCCGCCCATTGCACTAAAAGAAATGTCAATAGTCTTCTAATTAGACATGAAATTCCTTTGCTTGGCCACGACAAATTTATTCATTGGCCGATTACTTATTTTTCTTTCATTCATGTTGATTTCAGATGTCGGAAAGCTGGAGTTACCCTCCTTTAAGTGATACTTCAGAGGCAGCAAGTCGGGTGCATAAAGCACTTGCCGAGCGTGGATGGAGACTACGGCCATAGGATCATTTATTTGTAATGTTGTTATGACACAATTTTCCTCAGGAATCAGGACAAAATGTGTCTAAAGTAGCATATGTTTGTTTTTCCAAGTTATATATCTATTGAAGTAGAGAGAGAACCACAGACATATACATAATCTATATATGGTTGTTGAGCTGGAGCAGCGTTTGCAATTTTTTTACCCGTTGGGGTTCGCGGCCTGTAAATAATGAAGAAGAGTGATACTTTGAGTTGGCTATAAAAATGAATAATATATGATCAAATTAATTTTTGTTTTCGCAAAGAATTGGCCTTGATTTTGTGGAAAACAAACATTGCTGAGCGTTTGATTCATTTATAAATGCATTTTCATATTTACTGTCTTTCTTTTATGGATGAAAGTGCAAAGTTTTAATGTGTGCTCGAATTCGAATTAGTATCTTTCTATGTATTCTCAGTTGAATATAATTATGCTTTATGTGTTTTTTCTGGTATCTAAAATGTTGACGTGCGTTTTGGTCAACAAGCAGAAATATGTAAAAGGTTTAACACGTGGAAATGAAAAGCGTGCGTGGCGTATGTTTATTCCGGCTAATTATGCCTTTTTATGTTTTTAGTTTAGGAATATTGGGAGTCGGTCTTTCTTATGATTTGTTACAATTGCCTCTCTTTGTTTTTCTCCTTTTCGGACTCTTTATACCCCTTTGAGTAAGTGGGTTTACAATAGTCATCTTTGCACTAACTATTCATTAATTAATAAAATAGTTAAAAAAGCGACACATGTCCCTCTATAGTTGTGCATGACGAAGCCCAAAAGCTTGCCACTTGTCGACTTCTCTTCATAATTCTCGACATGTGGCGGTTTCGATACCAATAAAGTGTTAAGTATGGGCATGTGTTTATTTTTACGAAGGTCGTCGCGCGTGCGTTTCATCTTGAAATTTGGGCTCGGGGCTCGTGGCCGTTGGGCTCGTTGAAGCGAGCGAGCCTTTAATTCGTGCGTGTTGTCGTACATCATTGTTGCGTCACCCGCAGTCGCCTATTCGGATATGTGTCGGTGATGGCGTGGATTAATTTTTCACGGCTCGGCTCGGGTATCATCAAAGGCCCCCAAGTTTGATTAGAGAAGAATTTCTGAAGTCGGAGTTAAACTTTAATGCTTAATGATGAACAATTAATGGGAAACAGATTTCTCAAAGGTTTTGTTCTTTCCTGGCACTGTCGCGTAGCAATTAATGTTTGAAACGGGCGCATTAATTGGGTTGCCATAATAGACAGACACGTGGCGTCTTGTGGTTGGACCAATCTTGCGCGAGGAACCGAAAAATACGTCGGTTAATCGGCGGGCGTGGGGACGCGGCGTTTTTGACATGTTTGACGGCTTTTAAGCTTTTAAAAGGCGTGTCTTTTTTTGAATAATTGTCGCGCTATCGAGGAAACCTACCTATAAATACCTTCGTTTCCCTTCATCATTCACTTTCGCAACCATTAACCTTTGAGCTAAAGCAAGTAGAACCGAAGCGAGAAATTTGGTCGGCTTTCCAAGTTCAGAGACTTCAAACTTAGGTATTTTTTTCCAAATACTCTCCCTTTACCTATAAATGTCTTCTTTTGAGGATAGTAGGAGTCGTAGTTATAGTGTAGAGGTTGAAATTGAAGATCCTCCTCTGAACCTTCTGTTTCTTTCTCACCGATGCGGAGATCTGTCTCATAGCCCGAGCATTATTGAGATATCTTCTCCGGATTCTCCACGGCGTAACGTCTTTGGGGCGGACTCATCTATCTTCAATCCGACACGGTGACCGTCTTTAGAGAGGAAGCGGTGTATCACCAGGACGGCACAAGCAAGTTCCGGCGAAGAATCGCCAAGTGTTGATTAGGCATACCAGCAAGAAGAAGAAGACATGGACCCATCGTGAACCGGAGCGTGATAACGAGGCGGTTAAGCGAACCCTCTGGTGATTCGAGTAGGAGGAGAGGCAAAAGGGCCTACGGGTCATCGTAATGGCGATGGGGCAAGGAGGAGGAGGCCTCGCCCGTGTTGAGTCTCGGTGGACGCGAGCGATATAAACGATATCTCAAGCATCTTGATGCTCGAGAGATGGGGAGCTCGGCGAAAGTATCTTATTCCAAGTGGTATCCATTTTTAAGTGCCGGATGGCATGAGTCCCCAGTACCCGCCCCGTGGGTTGCGTGGGTATACATACCGTCGATCTTCTATTTGGATTGCGGTTCCGCGGTTTTTCTTACACGGTGGCTTTGCAAATGGGGTATGCATCAACCCAGTGCATCCCATTACGTGGGGTAGGATTATTGGCCTCTTGGTGATGTTCCACCTCGAGAAGTACCCTCGCCCTAAGTTCAAAGAGATGAATGAACTCTTCGCCTGCGGCGGCGACTCCTTCATCAAAAGGCGGCCGCCTGGATGGTATTGCGTACAAACCCGATTGGGGTATCAGGATAGTTTAGTGGAAGGTCTTCCTTCATCGTTGAAGGATTGGAAAGAAAAATGGCTTTGGGTGGCGAGTGGCAAGCTCGCGTGGAGAACGAATGAAGGAAACCGCCCTTTATCCTCCTTGATTTTGTTTTTGGTTCTGATAAGTCATATCCTTTCTCTCTTCTCTGCTTTTTTGCTATTTATCGTTTCTTTTTGTGGTGACTTGTGTCTTTTTACCTTTGTAGAGAACAGTGCATCAAAGGGCCTTTGTCGACCACCTTCATCCGCGGTGGAGAATATCCAGGAGGTGTCCGAGATAAGCGGATTGAAAGATCGCCCTGAGGCCAATTTGGCCGCGATTGGTTTGAGGCGCTCACCTGCCGACCACCGAGACCGAGGGCGGCTCGGGATGAGCGGCGGCGGGAGGTGGAGGTTGAGAGAGAGGCTCAGCAGCATCCTCCTGGCAATGAACAAATACGGACCCGTTCTCCAGGGGAGCAACCGGCGAGAACAGAGCGAGCTACGCCGTCCCCTGCGACGGCCAGCCCTGTGGGCAGATCATCTGCGCCCGTAGGACAAACACAGACTCCAGAGCCGCCGAGTGCGGCGACTGTCCGAGGTAAACACTTAAGTTTTTCACATTTCCTTTTGAAACATCTTTGTTTTCTTTTGATATTCTAACGGTGGTTGCTTTTTGCAGGGCGTGGCTTAGACTTGCGTGCACGTCTTCGCAGCGTGAGGAACACGGCCGCGCGGCGAACTCGGGCAGCTGCCGATCAACCTGCGGATGTGGAGGCGGCTCGGAGAAGATATTCGGGCGTAGAACGTCCGTGATGGGGTGCAGAGGGGCGGTGCGGCCTCCTCTTCAAAGGAGAAGAGGAGGAATTGTGATGGAGGAGCTGATCGGGCCAGAAGGGGTTGGTTGAGCGGTGCACGAACATCCCGAACAGACCACTTTGAAGAGGAGGTCCGCGAACTTTTTCGGATGACCTCGGCGAGGAAGGTCACTTCATCCCTCCAAGTCAAGTGAGGGATGAATATTGCGAGGATGATCGGACTACGCCTCGATGGTTTGTGGAATTGTGCCACGCGGCCACGGCGGAGGAGCAAGCGAGAGTTTTACCTAGGGGGCGGTCGGGCGCGATGAGTGTTCGGCTCGTGCCTGGACAAAAGGTATCGAGCAGTGCACGCTCGAGACAGGCTTGAAGAACAAATTCAATATCTTTATGGCCATGTACGGGCGGATGATTGAGCTCTTATGGCATGCGGTTGGGGGACTCGCGAGTTGGAAAAAAAAAATATGCCGACTGGAAAGGCGGCACGACGGGGATCTGCGGGAGGCCTATGCTACCCTCCAAGGGTGCAAGAATCTCTTAAGACTCAGCGGATGAGGCTACGGCTCGGGCCAACTACGAGAGAGAGATCTGCTGCGAGGGCCGAGCGCAGAGCGAGATCGGGCCCGCAAAGGTGAAGAAAGCTCGGGGTTAAGGTCGCGAACTGGAACGTCTTTGCCATTGCCCGAGCTAAGGAAATGGGAGCGTCAGCCGATGTATGGAGGTGAAGAAACCGCCCGCCCGTGGCAAGCGAGGAAGTTCGTAGAGAGGCGTTAAAAAGCTTACAAAAACTCAGGAGTATGCATTCATGTTAAACTGTGGCCATGCGACCAGCTTCCAGAAATTCTTGATTTGATTAAGGGCGGGCGTCTTCTTTGCTCAACTTGAGGAAGACCGGCCCTCCTGGAGGCCGATCTCGATACCCTTCGGCCGAACTTTGCCGAGGCTTCTAATGCGAGGCTCTCCTCCTCCCGGACATGGAAGAAGTTGGGTCAGTGGGAGCGTCGAAATTCCGCCCCTGCTCGTCTTGATGCTTTTATATGTACCCCTAGGTAGGTAATTTGGTTCGTGCTTCGAGATGTAATGGGTTCGGCCTCCTTATGTAAATATTTTTGAAGTAGAAATGAATTGTTGTTTTACAACTGTGTATGTGTTTCAAGCTTTTTGTGGATGCTCGGCTCTTTCCTTTTTGTAAGATTGTTGCCTGTCTTCTTTTTTCCTTTTATATTCCCAAGTACGGGCTCGGTTTTGATCTTACGAATAAGGATCTGCTCGCTTTAATCGATTCTTGTACTCGGTATATAAACTGTCCTTTATTTTGTTTTTGAAATTTTGTTTATGAATCGAGTCTTTATTGCGCTTGGCGTATAACTGAGTCCTTATTTTGTACTTGGTACGTGGCCAAGTCTTCACTTTATGCTCGGTGCGTAACCAAGTCTTGATTTTGTGCTCGGTGCGTAACCAAGTCTTTATATTGTGCTTGGTGCGTAACCAAGTCTTTATATTATGCTCGGTGCGTAACCAAGTCTTGATTTTGGTGCTCGGTGCGTAACCAAGTCTTTATATTGTGCTCGGTGCGTAACCAAGTCTTTATATTGTGCTCGGTGCGTAACCAAGTCTTTATATTGTGCTTGGTGCGTAACCAAGTCTTGATTTTGGTGCTCGGTGCGTAACAAGTCTTTATATTATGCTTTGCGTAACCAAGTCTTTATATTGTGCTCGGTGCGTAACCAAGTCTTTATATTGTGCTCGGTGCGTAACCAAGTCTTGATTTTGGTGCTCGGTGCGTAACCAAGTCTTTATATTATGCTCGGTGCGTAACCAAGACTTTATATTGTGCTTAGTGCGTAACCAAGTCTTTATATTGTGCAGTGCGTAACAAGTCTTGATTTTGGTGCTCGGTGCGTAACCAAGTCTTTATATTGTGCTCGGTGCGTAACCAAGTCTTTATATTGTGCTCGGTGCGTAACAAGTCTTGATTTTGGTGCTCGGTGCGTAACCAAGTCTTTATATTGTGCTTTCGGTGCGTAACCAAGTCTTTAGCCGTGGTGAATAAAAACTTCGCTTTCCTTTAGAGAGCTCACAAAATACCGGATGAAAGGATAATTCTTTGGAATCTATCCGGATCATAGATCGAGATCTTTATTGATAATACCGCTTCAGGTATACTACATTCCATGGATGCATAAATTTTCTCCACTCAAATATTCTAACTGGTATGCCCCACCGGATAAGGCGTGGTCGACCGAAATGGGCCCTCCAGGTTGGCTTCAACGGGTTGGGTTGAATGCCGTTATCTTTTTCAATACAAGATCGCCGACTGAAATCTTCTTTTCCTTTACTTTCGAATTGTAGTATCTTTCACTCCTTTGTTTATACACTTTGCATTTTTCATCTCAAGATCTTTGCACCTTTTTTTCTTCGGCGAGTCTAGTTCGGCTCGGAGGCGCGGCCTCATTCTGATCTTCTTCAAAATTTGCAATCACGAAGGTAGGGGCTCCAATCTCGACAGGAATCACCGCCTCGGCTCCATAAGCTAAAGAAAAAGGTGTTTCTCCGTGGCGCTCGATGTGTCGTGCACGTATGACCATAGACGCCAGGTAGTTCCTCCGGCCAATTGCCTTTAGACTCCTCCAATCTCGCCTTTAACGTATACTTGAGTATTTTATTAACGGCCTCAACTTGTCCGATTCGATTTGGGGTGGTATGGAGTTGAGAAATAGTTTTTATGCGGAAATCTTCACAAAAATTTGAAACCCGGTTGTCGAACTGTTTCCCATTATGCTGTAACAATCGAATGTGGTATCCCGAATCTACATATAATAGATTTCCATACAAAGCTCACAACCTTTTCTTCATCTATTTTTGCGGAGAGCTCGCCTCGCCCATTTTGTGAAATAATCCACCGCCACGATGGCATACTTGACGCGCCCCTTTGCGGTGGGTAGTGGTCCGATGAGGTCCATTCCCCATTTGGCAAGCGGCCATGGGCTAAATACGAGTAAGTTGTTGAGGATGATATCTCGACTGTGGTGCAAATCGTTGGCACCTCTCACATCTTTTGACGCGAGGTTGGTTGCGTCCTTTCTTAGGGATGGCGATGTAGTATCCTTGTCGTATTAATTTATAGGCCAACGTTTGGCCCCGGCATGGTTGCCGCATATTCCTCATGAACCTCTCGAAGTGCATAATGCTGATCTGTCTCGGAAAAGCGTAGGAGTGGGATGGAGTATCCTCGTTTGTATAGGATGCCGTCTACTAGTGTAAACCGAGCGCTTGAGTTCGTAGTGTTACGGCCTCGGCTTTGTTTTGGGTTGAACTCCTTTCTCTAAGTATTGGATGATTGGGGTCATCCAAGTGCATTTAAGCGGTTTCGGTTGTATATATTTTCTTTGCACCAAGTGACGGGCGACGGTAGTGTGGCTTGAGTGACATCCGTGATGGCATCCGTCCCTGGATCGGGAGCCGAGCCGAGCTAAGGCATCGCTTGCATGTTCTCGGCTCGGGGCACATGTAAGACTTTTGTCTTAAAGTGTGATAACCTTTTCTTGACCAAATCAAATATTGTGCAATTTTTGCTCTTTCGCCGTCTTCGCCGTTGATTTGATGAGCGACCAACCGAGAGTCATTGTGCACCAATAGTTGTTTTAGGCCCATAGATTTTGCTTTATCTAAGCTTCTTAGGAGCGCCTCATATTCGGCCGTTGTTCGTTGCGGGAGGCGAAATCGTGCGGCCGGCGATAGCATTTTTCATTTGGATCGATTATCACGATTAGCCCCCCTCGGCTCGACTGCGGTGGAAGAAGCGGTCAACGAATAATTTCCATTCTTGGTCTTTCTTGACTTCCAATTGTATGGAAGCGTGAATTCGACCACAAAATCGGCTAAAGCCTGTCCTTTTATTGCGATCGTGGTTCGTATATAATGTCAAATTGGCTAAGTTCGACGGCCCCTTAATCATCCACCGGAAGTATCGGTCGGTGTAACACTTGTTTCAACGGATAGTTCGTCAATACTATAATCTTGTGTTTAAGAAATATGGACGGAGTTTCGCGCGCGGTAATTAATGAATAAGCCAACTTTTCCATCGTATCGGAGCTCGAGCATCATCATGTAACGCTTGGTGGTGTAATAAATGGATGTTGAATAGAGCCATCTGCACGATTAACACCGGTGATGGCGTATTCGGATCGCCAAGTACAAATACAAGTCCTCCCATTGGGTCGGTTTTTGTAATATAGGGATTGAAGATAGATGTTGTTTGAGGGATTCAAAGGCAATCTGTGCTTGCTCGGTCCACTCGAAATTTTGCTTTTCTTTATAATTTCAAAGAAAGGTTTGCACTTGTCGTGGACCGAGAAACAAATCGGTTAAGGCGCCAATCGGCTATTAGGCTTTGTACCTTTTTACGAGTTTGGGGATTCTAGGTCGGTGATGGCTTTTATTTTGTCAGGTTAGCTTGATTCCCCTTTGGTGACCATATACCCCAAAAATTTACCCGAGCCGACCCCAAATGTGCACTTTCTCGGGTTTAACATCATCTTGTACTCTCTCAAAACATCAAACATTTTATTAAGATCGTTTAGATGATCGGACATGTCTGATGATTTTACTAGCATGTCATCTACATAGACTTCCATAGTGTGACCTATCATTTTCTCAAACATCTTATTTACTAACCTTTGATAGGTCGCACCAAAGATTCTTCAATCCGAAAGGCATCATCTTGTAACGGTGAATTCCTCGGCGAGAGAAAAATAAGGTATTTTCTTCATCTTCTAGGTGCATCCGTATTTGGTTGTAACCCGAGTATGCATCCATGAAGCTCATCGGCTCGTGTCTGCCGTGGCATCTACCATGTAGTCGATATTTGGCAATGGATAAGCGTCTTAGGGCATGCTTTGTTGAGGTCGGTAAAATCCACGCATAGCGCCTTTGGCCATTGCTTTTCTTTACCAAAACAGATTGGCGACCCATCGAGGATAGAGGGCTTCCGGATGAATTGATTGTCTAGTATCTTGTTAACCTCGATCTTGAGGTCTTTGCTGTCTATCGGGCGAGTTTGCGCCTTTTCGGATGAGGCGAAACGTTAGATCAATATTGAGGCGGTGGCACGCATACTTGGGGTCAATTCGGGCATGTCTGCATGAGTCCATGCGAAGCGTCAAGATTATTTCCCAAAAACTCGATCAACTCGCCGATATGGTTACGGAAGATCATGACCAATACGTAGTTGGCGCCCCCGCTTGGCCTACCGGCATTGATTGTATCAACCTGTTCTCTTGGTTCCGCTCGTTTTTCTTTTCTTGCTTTGCCCCTCCTTGATTTGCGGGGGCAATTGTCTTCGGCCGGGCTCGGTTTCGATTGCGGCTCGCTTCTTCCATCATTAGCTCCTTCCCAGGCCGGCGACCGGATTATCCTCTGAACGATCACCACTTTCCGCTCGGACTCCTCTTCGGGCAAGGGATTATCTTGTGTGATTCCTTTGGTTTGCCCTTGTTCCGCCACGTTAATCTCCACCGGTCGGAGTTTAAGAGAGCACTCTCGTGACTCCCTTTGATTCCCTTTATGTATAGCTTCGCCATCGGATGTTGGGAATTTTATACAAAAATAATATATTGAAAGCTGCTTTTATATGATAAAGCAATGGCCTCCCAATGATGGCATTGTACTCCGAATCGGCATTGATTATTTTGAATGTTGTCATGATAGTCCGTTTATGCAAACCTTGTCCCATTTGGATGGGCAAATCAACTTCTCCGAGCGGGACTATCCTTCCTCCTCCAAACCCGAGAATCTTATCGTTACATGGACGGATATAACTATCATCCACGTTTAATCTTGAAATGCTCGGACATAAATGATCGACGAATAGCTTCGGTGTCAATTAAAATTCGTGAACGGAATACCCAAAATCGGTGCGATGATGTGAGGAGGTCGAATGAGGATGGACCACCTGGTGGCATCCGCATCCGAGAACACAAAGTGGCGGTGGGTTGGCCTTCCTTGATTTCGGCCACCGAACTTGTCTTTCGGCATTGGTTGCCTGTCTAACATCGGCTTTTCTTTTCTGTTGGAGCGTCTATCCTCTATTGTGTTGGTATTGATTGATTCGACGACACTTGACATCATGAGGATTTCCCCTCCCAGTTTTTCAGGTGGCGGCGGCGGGAGAGCTGGGTTGATTACGCGCTCGGGTTGACGCCTTGAGCGATCTTGGTGGGGGTGGTAGCTCATGAACGTACCTTTTAAGGCCGCCTGTCGAACAACCCGCATAATTTCCCTAATTAGATCTCGGCACTCGTCGTCGATCGTGACTATCGATTTATGATAGGCGCAGAATCGACGCGAATCTAATTTTGATGGCTCAATTTTTCGAGGCGGCGGAGGCAACAAATTCGGACCACTGTACTTCACTCCATATGGCCGATGGAGTGTGGGTCAAAATACTCAGCGCGGCGACTTGGCTCTCGCCTCTTGGCGAGCTCTAAATCCGGTGGTCGGGTTTTAGAAACGGCGGAAACGACCGAAACCCAACTCTTGGTTCTTTCCTTCCGTCTTTCTTACGCCCCCTTGTCGGTGCTCGGGCGGTTACTTGCCATGGCTTCTTCCGCACAAATATGGCGTTCGCGCGGATTAGAAATTCTTGATACGAGGTCGCCCCGATTCGTGGATGGAGTAATTGAACCAAGTCTCGGGGGGCTAGTCGGCCATGGCTGCGATCAAAATGGCGTCATCCGACACCGGTTCCATCTCTCGAACTTGTTTATTAAAGAGAAATATAACTCTTGAGGGCTCCTTCCCTTGTTTGATGTTTACGAGGGAGTCTTTAGCGCGGCTCGGACTTTGGACGTTAAGAAATGTGTCGTAAAGGCGGAGGCCGATCCCCCATGCTTGAATGGATCCACTGCGGCAGGTCCTAAACCAACGGTGGGCTCGGTCGCCCAAAGTCGGGGAAGGCCTGCGAGGAGGATGGCATCGCTTGGGTATAGTTCATCCATGCTAAGTACTTGTGAGCGTGAGTGGTCGGGTCGGTTTCCCATTATAGAGACCGAGGCACGGGGGATTTTCAACTTTGGCGGTAGCAGGATCGCCGGATTCGAGGAGAAAATGGCGGCGGAGCAGTGGTGGCTCATTACTTGGGGCGGTCTTCGAGCTGTTCGCCATCCGGACCGCTTCTTCAATTCGTTGAGGAGCGGCGTGGCGGTGTATTTCTACATCTCGTTCTGCCATAAGCTAGGGCCTTGGACCTGATTGACCCTGAGTTGTTCCGCTCATCAGGAAAACTGAGCGGGAACTTATCGATCAGCGGGCGAAAGGATCAACTCGGTCGTCCGGCGAACATCGAGTGGGCACGGCGATGTCGTGTTTGCTGCGAAATGACTCTCGCTATACGACTTTGCTCCTCCTCATCTTCTCTCTGCGCCTTCTGTCATGCGGACATGTTGTTCATTACCCGAATCGGCTTGGGCTTCGTGGCGAGGAAGTCCAGGAATTTGAGGATTAATGTTAACATTTAGTTGTGGGTTGAGTGGGTTAGTATTTGCAAGGAGTGGAGGAGGTGCTTGAGAGTTTGTGGTGGCGAGAGTTTGCGATATAAGTTGGTTCATTTGTTGTACAAAAGTTGGGTTGGCGATTAAGCGAGCGAAAGGAAATAAAGTAGTGCTCCGCTTGTTTGGAGCATATTGGCCATTCGTAGTTTGGCCAGGTTGGTTGTTCAAATGTTGCTCTTGATCAAACGGGCATTTCTCGGACAGTTGACTCATTTTTTCTCTTATCAAAAGGTTAAGTGTCAAATTTTACCTGGTTTTGTTTCACTTGCTTTTTTTGGAACTCGGATTGGACCAATACGGGCCCTCTTCTAGCGCCAATTTGTTGGCGTGCGTTTTGGTCAACAAGCGAAATATGTAAAAGGTTTAACACGTGGAAATGAAAACGTGCGTGACGTATGTTTATTTCCGGCTAATTATGCCTTTTTTATGTTTTTTGGTAGGAATATTGGGGTCGGTCTTTCTTATGATTTGTTACAATTGCCTCTTTTTGTTTTCTCCTTTTGGACTCTTTATACCCCTTTGAGTAAGTGGGTTTACAATAGTCATCTTTGCACTAACTATTCATTAATTAATAAAATAGTTAAAAAACGACACATGTCCCTCTATAGTTGTGCATGACAAAAGAAAAGCTTGCCACACTTGTCGACTTCTCTTCATAATTCTCTGACATGTGGCAGTTTCTGATACCAATAAAGTGTTAAGTATGGGCATGTGTTTATTTTTACGAAGCTGTCGCGCGTGCGTTTCATCTTGAAATTTGGGCTCGGGGCTCGGTAGCCGTGTTGCGGTTGGGCTCGGTAGCCGTTGGGCTCGGTAGCAGGCGAGCCTAATTCGTGACGTGTTGTCGTACATCATTGTTGACGTCACCCGCAGGTCGCCTATTCGGATATGTGTCAGACTGATGACGTGGATTAATTTTTCACAGCTCGGCTCGGGTATCATCATAAAAGATGTGAGGTGTTACTAGGTATAGGTTTGAGAATAAGTTTGGTAGATGTATGGAAAAGAACAAAGTGAAAATATTAGGTGTAAAATAAATTTGATGGGTATAAAAAAACACGTGAAATATTTGTAGACTGTAGTTGTAAATGAATTCTTGAAAATAAAAGTGAATTATATGTTAATGAGGTGAATACATATATTTTCTCATTTTTAAATATTGAAAAAACAAATCTTATGAAAACGAAAACTAAAACAAGAACGCTTTTTGCGATAAAGTTGGTACTGGTCTTGAGTAGGTCTCTTGTGAGACGGAGCTCCAATATCCAAACCCAAATCCTGTCCTTATAACCCCTAGAATATAACGCACGCTACATCTGTCCGGGCAATCTTCTTCATCTTCCCAAATTTTCGATGCACGGCCTCCACTACCTATTGTTATCCTTTTCTTCATTTTCTTATTATTAAATGTTTCACGCTATAAAGCGAGTAATTCATCTCGCAATAAGTAATTTCATTGAAATCTTGAAGGAAGAAATCATTAAAGACACAATGATAAATTGGATTGTTCTTATCCTTATGCGTATTAATTTTTTAATTTTTGTTTTTCTGTTTAATTTATTGAATTTAAAGTTTATCTGTTGGGTATTTTTTTCTTGAATTCCCACCTTTTATTCTTCTCCACGTCCTGTTTTTTCAATTGGAACTCACAAAAACCAATATTGATTCCGTGTTCTTCTTATAATTATGGCACAGAAATAGATAGTCAGTCATAAAAAAACTATTATTTTTCAGGATTTTAGTAATACTTTTGTGTTGTAAAGCTAATACTTTCTCTTTTAGGGTAATTACTATATCAGTTATGTTACTTTGAAAACATATACAAGTTAGAGTAAAAGTAATACTTTTTTAAATAAAAAATGATACTTTTAAACAATGTTGTTTACAACTTTGCAAATAAAATAATATCAATTTTGTTACTTCTGAAAACGTATTTTTTTTTCCAAACAAAAGTGATACTTTTTTTTTTACTAAAATGTGATATTTTTTTAATAAAAAATGATAATTTTTAAGTCTAAAGTGATATTATGTCTTCGTCATATTACAAAAAAAAAAAAAAAAACCACCGTGCCCCAAAAATTACATTAAAAATGTATATTTGTCAGAGTAAAAGTGATACTTTTGGAGAAAAAACTAATATTTTTTAATTATCATCAAACTCACATGTTAGCCTAATATTTATGAAAATGCCGCCGTCCCTTTGGTCTGGGTCATGGGTCGCGGGGAATCTATGTCCATGAGATAGGTTTGAGCAAAAGGTAATACTTTTGAGACAAGTCATACTTTTAAGCCATAAAGTAATACTTTAACTAGAAAATGTAATACTTTTGATAAATAAAATGATACATTTGCTAATGTATATGGGTTGGAGATGGGCAGTGACTCCGTATTAACAAGTATACTTTTTTTTTCAGTTTTGTTACTTTTGTAAACATGTACTTTTTAGAATAAAAGTGATACTTTTTGTAATTAAATGTGATACTTTTAAACAAGATTGTATATTACTTTGTAAATAAATAATATCCGTTTTTTTTACTTTGAATACGTATACTTTTCACTTCAAGCTGTAATACTTTTTAGTTCAACACGTGATACTTTTTAGTTAATAGTTTTAAAAGAAATAGTATGTGATTTTAAAGACGCAATAAGCAATATATTTATAATAAGATGTGATACTTTTCGAGTAAACAATAATACTTTTAAATGGATTATAAATTATAATTTTTATGTAATACGCATTGGTTTTAAAAGATATAGTATATAATTGTAAAAGATATACTAAATAATACTTGTCCACTAAAGGGACTTTTTTAACACAAAATTATACTCTAAATTTTTTAGTAAAAATCTCTACATCAAAAATCCCTGGAGATGATCCATGCTCCATTTATCACACCCCAAAACCCAATCCAAACTTGACTGCTCCACTATTGGTCCAATCCCAATCTCATGTTTCAGTCAACTTACAAAAGTGGGCCTCATCTTTTTGGGCTTTTATGTGACTAGAATTCACACACGCGCAGAATCGCGTGTGATGCTGCTCCACTGCACGCGCAGTACCCATATTTGGTAGGTGAGATCCATTTTGTGTGGATATGGAGCTCCGCCTCACGTGGATTTAGATCCAGTGAGGCAGTCTGCCTCATATAAGTTTTGTCATTTGGTCTTTAAAAAATCTGGCCTGAGTTTCAGAGTAGACTCAACCCAAAAGCTTGATTCTCTCAGCCAAGCCAGAGTGTAAAACAGAAAGTTTCTTAGACTGATCCTCCATACTAATATAATTTTAATATACATTAAATGTTTAAAATATTCTTTTTATAAAAATACTTGCACTTCTTATATGGATGTATGTGTATAAATTGATGTCATAATTATACATGTGACATTCATTTAGTATTAAGATAAACTGGCCAAATGTACATGCAAATTAGAAGCAATGTTCTAAAAAGTGCTAGACACTAGACATATGACAGACTGCGACCTTACGCATAGGTTGAGCCAGCTAAGTTAGACGGGACCTAGAGCTGGGCCAGCTGGCAAAAGTTCGAATTGTTTAGGCCCGAGCCCATTGGGCCAATGCTCAAAATAGGGCTGGGTCGGCAAGGCCCATAATTCACTCGGGCTTCGGGTCGACTCATTTCGGACCTTTTTAAAAAAATAGTCCAGCCCAACCTTATTCTCGGGTTGTTCGTGTTGGGCCAAAAATTGTTAGCTCTAGTAGGATCTGATGGGTCCTAATCGGAAGAATAATGTAGATAGATAAAGAGAGCCTGATGTCTAAACGAGACTAATCGGGATTAAATGGAAATTTTTAAAACAGTGATTAAAAGTAATTAATTAAGTGACAAAGTACTATCTCCGGACTCCAGTACAACAACTTCTTGTTACAATATACACACACACACACACATATATATATATATATATATATAAAATCAAGTTGACGATCAATGTAAGATGAATATTGAAGAAAGACATCACGTTTGAAAATATTCAACAAAGTGGAGCAAGTTATACTCAACCACTCCTCCACCTTAATTCGTACTATCACCCACTCTCCAATCCCAATTCCCAATTCCCCATCCCATCATCAAAACCCTAATCCATCATCTGCTCATGATCTATAAATTCCGTACCCCGCCATTGTTATTCCTCATCACATTTCACAATAACATTCCAATTAATATTAAATTACTCTGTCATCTCAGAGAGCAAAAGTTAAGTTAGCACCCATGGATTCTTCAAAGAGCGGCGGCGCCACCGGCGAAACAGCTATCAACATTCCCGAATCGAATTCCGCCAAACACAAAATTGCACACGCTGCCGCCACAAAGGCGGCGGCAGTGGCGGCTCACCCACCGCCACTGTTGGGTATCGACCCCGCTGTCATCTCGCTCCGGATCGCCATGGCCGACTGAATATTACACATTCTAACAAATAGAACTATTACAATAGACAGCCTACGGGAGTCGGGTTTAGGGATTACAAACCGATTCTAATAAAGCGATAAAATACAAGAATAAGCTAAAAGCTACAAAAGCTAAAAGCTTCAGAAATATACCAAACAGCCCGCTCAC
This sequence comes from Rehmannia glutinosa, assembly GCA_016081115.2. NCBI lineage: Eukaryota > Viridiplantae > Streptophyta > Magnoliopsida > Lamiales > Orobanchaceae > Rehmannia > Rehmannia glutinosa. The sequence goes on from JABTTQ020000747.1 coordinate 430,661, forward strand.
CAAACAACCCGCTCCTTTTCCTATAATCGCGCGAGGGCGAGGCCTGAGGATTGAAGGGTTGTCTTCGCACGGACCGCTCGCTTCAACACGCCGAATCGAGCACCGATGTGAAACGTCCGGGACTAGGCTCAGATTCTGTAAAAACCGACCCACAAACCGTCACTAGCAAGCAAAGGCACGAACCAAGGTTGGCCACTCTAAACCCATGCCCAAACGCCGGAGACACCCCGGAAAAACCCGAATTGGAACCCCACAAAGAGATGACCCAAATCGGACCTCACCCAAACCCGAGTCGAGAACCGAACCAACACACGAAGGTTGAACGGATTTAACCCTCAATTATTTCATGAAGACGTCTCAAAGATTCACAAAGAATCAGTTGAAAAGGCACCAAAAATATTAGAGAGAAAAAAGCGGCAAAGAAAGAGACGTTGAGAATGGATGATTAATTTTGGGGTCGCTCTCTTTTGGGTTTGGGTGAGGAGATATAAGGAGTCAAACAAAGGGTGTAGATTAAAACCCTTAAGTGGGACGGTCAAGATAAAGAGTCAAGATCCGCGGGTCTCACACGGGTTAAACACGACCGGTTGCCCAAGTGGGGTTGGCAGAATGAATGGTCGGGATTTTGGGGCCTAGAGAAATAAAACAATTGGGCCAATAACAAATATTGGGCCACAATTACAACATTCTCCACCTCGCCCAATGGGTTCACTATATACGGAGTAAACGAAAAACAACTTTCATCATCGCCTTTTTTTTTTTTTTTTTTTTGCACACATAGTGCCACAAAGCGATTTATAACAAGCACATAGCAAGTTATAAACGAAAAACCAAGAAGTACAACATCCAAATTAATCTGTATCAAAGTTCAAAATTTTAAGACAAGACAGAAATTTACTAAAGGTAAACACTTAGTTCCCATATCTGCGCAGGTTAAATTCGGGAAGGTATCTTTTCAAGACAGACTATACCTTTCGCAACAACATCACGAATATAATGAAATCTAACATCAATATGTTTAGTCCTATCATGAAAAAGGGGTTTTTACACAATGAATTCGATCGACTATCGAAAAACACAACAACATCACCTTTAAGAAAACCAATTTGGATATTAATCCCTTTAACCAAATAGCTTTTCTTTTAAGGCCTCGATTCATAAAGAACATATTTGATTGATCGTAGACAAAGCAACAATATCTTCAGAATCGAGATTTCCAGCTCACACACAAGAACCATACAAAGTAAAAACATACGAAGTTGTTGATTTTCATTATCTCTATCATTAGCATAATTGGAATCAACATAACCCTTAAGTTTAACACCTTCAAAGCAGATTTAGTAAATTTCAAGCCTACATTCATGAGAATGTTTCAAGTACCTTAACAACCATTTCAAAGCATTCCAATGAGGCATACCGGGTCGGACATATATCGACTCAAACAACTCACAAAGATATGCAATATCCGCCTAAGATTAACCATCAAATACATGATGGATCCTATAGCATTTGAATAAGGCACATTTTTCATAACATTCACATCATGAGCGGTTTTTAGGAGATTGTTCTTTACTCGACAAAAAATGACGACCCAAAGCACATTAACAAAGTTTAGAATCACCCATAGAAAATTTACTCAAAATCTTTTCAACATAAGAAATCTGATTTAGAAAAATCACGAGTTTTTCTATCTCTAAAGATGTTCATTCCTAAAATCCTTTTGGCATCTCCCAAGTATTTCATGTCAAACTTGGCACTAAGACAATTTTTAACATGTTCAACGACTTTAACACAAGGACTAATTAACAAAGATGTCATCAACATAAATCAACAAGAAAAAACAGCACTTTAGCATCTTCTTTAAAATACAAACAATGATCATAAGAACTTCGTTTAAATTTCAAAGACAAAGATGCAATCATCAAATTTCTTGTTCCAACATCTAGGAGACTGTTTCAAGCCATACAAGGATTTTTAAGTAAACAAACAAAATCGGGATTCTTTTTATCAACAAAACAATAGCTGCCGCATATAGATTTTTTCATCTAAATCACCATGCAAAAAAAGTTTTGACATCCATTTGTTTTAATTCCCAATTAAATTGAGCACATAATGCAAGCATAATTCGGACGGTGGTAAACTTCACAACAGAGCAAAGATTTCGTATAATCTATCCCCTCTTTTGAGTAAATCCCTTAGCCACTAACCTAGCTTTAAATCTAACAGATTCACATTCATTCTTCACCTTAAACAACCATTTCTGATCCACAAGAACAATTAGCAGGTTTAGGCACAAGAATCCAAGTATTGTTAACATGCAAAGAATTCATTTCCTCATTCATAGCATTTAACCAATCAAAGCAAAATTTTTAGATTTTAAAGCTTCTTCATAAGATTTAGGCTCAGAATTATCAATCGAGTCAAACACACCGAAAACAAATGAAGTCATATGAAAATCATCAAACCTAGCAGTCGCTTTAATGTTTCGTCTTGCCTCTATCTCTAACAAGTTGATAATCATGCGATTTTCATTTTCGGTTCATTTTCATCAATGATTTCATCACGCACAAACATCATCATCATGATTTTCGTGCAAAACAGGTTCAAAATCATGCAAAACTGGTTTGATTTCGGGCATAACAGTTCGATTTTAGGCATATTTTCATGATTTTCATGCACAACAAAGATCGGGAAAAATATCCACACTAGGAACATGCTCCACCTTATTAGGTGTATCATTTTGAGAATCAAACAAAGGCATAGCCAAGCAAGGCATTTTTGATTCATTAAATGTCACGTCCCTACTAATTAAAACTTTAAAACCAGGTTGAGATTTTAACCACAACCTATAACCTTTAACACCTTCGGGATAACCAAGAAAAACACATTTCACATTACAGGTTCAAGTTTATCAAGTTTTTGATGTGCAAACGCAGAACATCCAAACACTTTCAAGTTAGAAAAATCGATTTCTTTACCCGTAAACACAAATTCAGGTATTTTACCACTTAAAGGCGAGAAGGAGATCGATTAATCACATAGGCAAAGATTAAAAAGCTTCTTCACCCCAAAACTTTTTTGAAAGTCGAACAAGCAAGCATACTTCTCACCCTTTCAAGTAAAGTTCTATTCATATGTTCCGCTACACCGTTTTTTCGCGGTGTATACGGACTTGTTTTATGCCGTTTTATACCGAGAATCAGCACACAAGTTATCAAACAAAGTGATTACAAAATTCAAGTCCATTATCGGTTCTTAGGATTTTAATTTTCTTTCTGTTTGATTTTCAATTAAAGTTTTCCACTGTTTAAACACATCAAACACATCGATTTGTTTTTCAACAAAAATACCCAAACTTTTCTTGAAAAATCATCAATAATGAGAAAGAAAATACGAGAACCACCATGCGTAGTAACACTCGCAGGACCCCACACATCGGCATGCAAATACTCAAGAATTTCAGAAGAGGCGATTTATTAGGGGAGGGGAAACAGGAAATTTCACTCTAGAATGTTTGCCAAGAACACATGAATCACGAGAATGGCATACAAGACAATTTATCTTTTCCAAAATAACCATTTTTCTCGCAAAATTTCAAGACCTTTAGCACTCATATGACCCAAACGTTTATGCCATAAATCGGTTTGTCATTTTGAGCCACACACAACATTCACGAGAATTTTTGAGGCTAGATTCAAGTTCAAGATTACAAACATACAAATTTCTTTTCTTTTAATGACTTTGAAAATTACCAAGTTACCCTTTAAAATTTTCATTAAGCCTTTCCCCATTTCCTCTAAACCATCATCCTCAAGAGAAGCACAAGAAATCAGATTGCTACACAAATCGGGCACATGCCTCACATTTTTCAAAGTCAAAACATAGCCAGAATCAAATTTTAAACAAACATCACCAATTCCAACAATATTACATTGTTTTTGATTAGCCAATGACACAGAACCATGCAACACTTCTTTATAATTAGAAAACAACCTTTTAAATGGTGTCATATGAAAAGTGCAACCGAGTCAACAAGCCATTCGGGTTTCACACCACGAGAATTTGAAGCATAGAATTCACATCAAGACAATTTTCATAAACCATAAATACATCAGGCACATTTTCACTCGTAGAAGCCATATTAGCATGCTCATTTTGTTTAAAATTTCGATTTCCTCTTTTATTAGGGCATTCCCTAATATAATGACCACTTTGACCACATTCATAGCACTTCCGATTATTAGGCCTGACTTAGACCTAGACTTACTTTTTCCTTTTTCTTAGCAAATTTCTGGTTGTTATTATTAGGGTTTATTAAACCTGTTTTGAGAACGCCCTCTCACATGCATAACCTCACCGAGAATTTTGCCTAGAACTTCTATTGACTTTTAAATCAATTCTTTGCTTTTAAGGCCATTCACTACGATTGTCAAGTGTGATCGTGTCCCTACCATACTTAATAGCAGATTTAACATCACCATAAGACTCAGAATAGCATTCAAAAGCACAATCGGAGTATAATCATCAATATGCTTATCACCCGTCAACTTAATATCTTGAATTAATTTGGTAAACACATCCAAATTTTCATCAATCTCTTTGTTTAAGAAAAGTTTAAATCTGAAAAAATTTTCAAGCAAAAACAACTTACTAGGAAAAGAAGTTTCCGTATACAATTCTTCTAATTTTTCCCACAAAGCTTTTGTAGGAAGCAAGTTTACCAACTTTTCTAAGCACGGAGTCGAGAAAGGTTCAAAATAATAGAAGAATAAGCATACTCATCAATTTCAACTTTCTTTTCAATGTATCTTTTTCACCATAAACACCACTAACAAATTTATAAACCTTTTCAATTGAATTAAAATCCCTTTCATTTTTTGTTGCCAAATCGAAAAATCGTTTTTCCATTAAACGGTTCAAGATTATAACTAGCACAGACCATTTTCACAAAAAACACAGTTTTGAGGAAAAACACAAGGCACACAAAGCAAGTTATAATCACAGAACAAACAACAAACACACAGTAAAAATCGAATACAAAGTGAGCTGAAGCACAAATAAGGGCCACGAGATAGGAAACCCTTGCACCACAGATTCCACTACACTCGCGGTGTAGGGTCAAGCGCTTTTACGCTCGGAGTTCCTTTAATACTAAATAAAAAACCGAAAAGACGATCAACCACGTAAAGACGATCAACCACGATGAAGAGATATGGGATCACAGAATCCCAAAGAAATAAAGACTCGAAAATAAACCGCGGCAAGCGGTATTTACACTCTGGCGATAAATCCGCGAAGCGGCTACACTACTAAAAGGCGTAAAAAGGTGAGTTAAAGCCTCTTTACCGGAGCGAAACCTACGGTAAGGATTTCATCACGCCACAACGGGGGAAGCTCGATACCACCGCTGGGTATCGGTATCGACCCATTGTCATCTCGCTCAGGATCGCCATGGCCGATCAATATTACACATTCTAACAAATAGAACTATTACAATAGACGACTACGGAGTCGGGTTTAGGGATTACAAAGCGATTCTAATAAAGCGATAAAATACAAGAATAAGCTAAAAAGCTACAAAAAGCTAAAAGCTTCAGAATATACCAAACGACCCGCTCACCAAACAACCCGCTCCTTTTCCTATAATCGGCTGCGAGGCCCGAGAGTCGGATTGAAGGGTTGTCTTCAGACGGGACCGCTCGCTTCAACACGCCAATCGATCGCACCGATGTAGAACGTCGGGTCAGCTCGACATTCTTTGTAAAAAACCGACCCACAAACCGTCACTAGCAAGCGAGGCACGAACCAAGGTTGGCCACTCTAAACCGAGCCCAAACGCCACGGAGACACCCACCGGAAAAACCCGGTGGAACCCCACAAAGAGATGACCCAAATCGGACCTCACCCAAACCCGAGTCGAGAATCAACCAACACACGAAGGTTGAACGGATTTAACCCTCAAATATTTCATCAAGACGCGTCTCAAAGATTCACAAAGAATCAGTTGAAAAGGCACCAAAAATATTAGAGAGAAAAGAAAGCAAAGAGAGCGTTGAGAATGGATGATTAATTTGGAAATTCGCTCTCTTTTGGGTTTGGGTGAGGAGATATAGGAGTCAAACAAAGGGTGTAGATTAAAACCCTTAAGTGGACGGTCAAGATAAAGAGTCAAGATCCGCGGGTCTCACACGGGTTAAACACGACCGGTTCCAAGTGGGGTTGGCAACCTTGAGAATGGGGGGATTTTTGGGGCCTAGAGAAATAAAACAATTGGGCCAATAACAAATATTGGGCCACAATTACACAACAGACCACAGGAGGAGGGTGGAAGAGAGGAGTGGCTATCTTCGACTTTATTCTCCGGATCTGCTCTCGCCGCCGCTTTGGCGCACGGCCACCATGGGAACCACGATCGACAAGAATCGCTTTCTTCACACAGTTCTTCCAGTTTCAAGCTAGCTACGATGACCTCCCGGCTTTCACGTATATCTTATCCATATGCTTTCATTTCATTGATTTCTCACGTTACACTGGCGTAGTTAGGGGGGGCCAACCTGGGCCCTGGCCCCCCCTCTTTTAAAAAAATATTTTTTTTAGTAAGTAAATTTTTAAAAATATTTTAAATTTAGTTAAAATTTATACGATTTTTCTATATGGCTCACCCCACTTTCGTGTATCGGCCCACCCCATTATAGGTTCCTGGCTACGCCATTGCTCACGTATTATGTTACTTATGTATAATGCATGGACTTTAATTTGCAATGTGCATGACCAAGATCTCCTATTCATATTTTTTTCTTCAAAATTTCATCTGTATATTAGAGCCGAAATTTTATCGGGCTACCATTTTTGTAGCCCAATCCAACCCAAGAAACATTATTATGTGCATTTTTAGTTGGGCTTATCGTGTCGATTGGGTTTTGATTTGTTTGACTAGGTTAAAGTAGGCACAATTTTTTTCGAGCTTCTAAAGTGAAGTTCAACTTAATAAAAGGTTTTTATAAGTTTTTTTGGGGGAAATATTTTAAATTTAACTATATATTTAAAAAAAATATTAAGTCGAGCGGAAGGGCCACCGCAGGTCGGCCCCCCTCAGCTGACCCACATATATAATAATGACATTATATTATACAGGTGTACAATAATATTCCAGCTACATTTAATAATATTTCACTTTATATTTCTAATAAACGTATGGATATTCTAATAAATCAAGGTTTTTCGTGGTGGCGAATGCTATAGCTAGTGGCTACTTGGTCCTCTCCTTGCCATTCTCCATTGTGGCCATTGTTCGCCCACATGCAGCTGGAGTCAAGCTTCTCCTCATCATCTTTGACACTGTAAGGCGAAATATATATATAGTCGCATCACACTACAAGAAAATTTCAATTTTTCGACAGAATTTACATAAATGACTTTATTACTAAATTTATAGTTGCCTATATAATACCTACAAAATAGAAAATATTGTCTCCCCAAGTTATACCGACAAATCATTGACAATTTTTAAATTTACCGATAGAAATTCTGTAGGTATTTACCAACAGTTTTAGATTATGTAGATAAATATTTATCTACAATGATTTTACGTACACTTTACAGTCATCTTAAAAATCTATAGGTAAAGTGATCTTTTCTTGTAGTTTTAATTACAAAGACGACTATCATTTGAGGTTTAGATTAATTAAAAAATTATTATCTTTTAAAATCACAAATACCAATGGGCAATGGCCATTGATGTTTGAATTTGATCTTTGGGAGGGACACTTATAAATTTAAAGATAACTGTACTTTTTTGTAATTAGACTTTAACTCATGATAATTTTTTTATTTTACGCTATATAGTAATTTGTAAACATTAATTTCTTTGTTGAAATTAGCAGTTTTTAATTAATATAGTTAATTTTCCATGCAATTATATGAATTTTGTGGCGGCGCATGCAGGTGCTGGTGGCTTTCACGACGGCGGCTGCGTCGGCGGCAGCAGCCATAGTTTACTTAGCTCACAACGGAAATTCCAACACCAACTGGTTCGCAATTTGCCAGCAGTTTAACGACTTTTGTCAGCGCGTTAGCGGCGCCGTGGTGGCTTCGTTTATCGCAGCAGTGATCTTGGTTTTCTTGGTTGTGCTTTCTGCTGTGGCTCTTCGAAAGCACTGATCAGATATTATTATGGCAATTTATTTGCAAGTAATACTAATTAATTAAGTGTGTTTCTTTCTGTTCATATATCGTGTGATTGCCAGTTTGTGATTAGAGTTGAATGTTTGTGGTTTGGTGGAGGGAAATGGTGTAATTTGATGTTTGTGTTTTGGTGTGATTATGAAATTTGTATGTTGTTGGCAATTTGTAGTGTAATTTTATGTTGTATTTGTTATACATGTATATTATACATGCTTAATTAAGTCTCTGTATATGTAATATAAATATATAGGGATAATTACAAAAACACCCTGATGTTTGGGTTAATTACAGAAAAAAAAAACAGACATGTTTCAAAATTACAAAAAATCCCTTCAGGTTTCTTTTTGACTTAATTTTAGGAAGGTAACTGTAATATTCTTGTAAATGTCGGGTTTTTTTGAAATATTTTCGAAAATCACCTGGAAAAAAGAAGTTTTTTGTAATTTTCAAAGAACTCTGATTTTTTTGTAATTAGCCCAAACCTTAGGGGTGTTTTTGTAATTATCCCTAATTATATATGTTTTGGAAAAAAATGGCTCGATGGTGCCATATTTTTCAGAAATTGTGCCATCTTTCTTTTAAAAATGGTCATTGTGCCTATTTGGATATAACAGAAAAAATGCACGAATTTGAAAATAAAATCCCAAAATTGGAAATATCATTTCAAATCCTACGTACATAATGCCTACGTAGAAGTGGGTGTGAGAAATGTGGAGAGATTTTGGGTGGTGGGTGTATAATAAAGAGATGCAAAATTGAGTTTTTTGCTAGAAGGGTAAAATGTAAAATATGAGTGTATTACGTAATTGGGCGTATTTATAAAATAGGGTGTGGGTGTATGAAGTAAAAGGATGTATTTATAAAAAATGCGAGTGCAAAACTGCAAATAGTGCCCCCTTTTCATTTTTATGTCTTATTTCCCTCTCAGTAGTGTTCTTCTCTTTTAAGGAAGGGCAAAAACTTGCGTGAGACGGTCTCACGGATTTAGATCCGTGAGACGGAGCCCTTACACAAAGTTTTAAAGATTTTTTTTTTCAGATTTTATTTTTCTTAGGGTTTATATTTGTTTTTTTAGGGTTTATTTTGTTTCTTGGGTTTATTTTTAATTGATTTGGATTTTCAAAATTTTTAGTTTTTTTAGGGTTTATTTTTTATTTTTTGGGTTTATTTTTGTTTTTCGGGTTTATTCTTCATGGTTCATGTTTTTAGGATTTATTTTTGTTTCTTCATGGTTCATTATTATTTTTAAATTTATTTTCATGGTTCATGTTCTCAAGACGGAGCCCTTAGGAGGTCCGTCTCACGGATTTAGATCCGTGAGACCGTCTCACAAGAGACTTGCTCTTAAGGAAGTAGACATCTACCCTCTTTGTGAGTATAAGTTCTCTTCTCATATTTCTTGTAGGAGTATTTTTATCAGATCATATGAAGATTATTTAGTTTTGACTTGGACAAATTTGAATTTTCTTCGCTAGATCTGAATCTTGATTATTGGTCTCCTCCTTAATTCTCTGTTGATTGTGCGATCAATCAATCCACTAAGGTTCATTGTCATTTAAGCTAACCATAGATTTGAGACTTTCAATGCTATACTAGAGTTTTCTTCTTCTTTTTTCAATCTACGTCCTATTTTTATGATTGTTTGAGAGGATGTTTTTGTGTTGAAGAAGATAAGTGTATTATGTATTGATGTTGCGATTTTTGAGCATTTTATTAAATACAACTTCTTTTTTGTCAAAGAAAAAAAAGATTGAACTACACTGTTGGAAACAATAAGATTTTATTTCAGTAGTTGGGATGAATTATACAAGACAATTCATCAATTATACTACTGAAATTTTATTATAGTTTTATTATGATTAAATATTTGATTAGTTGGATATTTTAATATTTCAAATTAATCAAATAAAGTAAACAAGTTGTTATTTTATTAATGTATGTTGTATGGTTTGTTTGAATTAGTATTAGTTATAGTGGATAGTATATTATATTTGCAATTAATGTTTAAAAGGAAAAAAGAAAAGTCCTGTGTTTTTATTGCATTGATAAAATTATATACTATAAAATTTAATTAACTAGGTAGAGGCCATTTTTTAATCATTTCTATGCTGCTAATAATGAAATTCAACTCATATATTAATAGGCAAAACTTTGAGTGAGCTGTAAGAAACAAATATTGCTCCCCATTATATCTGGGCAATGGGATTAATCATTGTAGTGCTAATTTATTAGTATTGCATAAAATAAGTTTATGGACAAACAAATAAATAGGGTAGTGTTTGAAATCAGTTTAAACACTTAAAAAAAGTTTACCACTTCAGAAGCTAAATGTTCAAATAGTCCCTTTTTAGTTTTTTTTTTAATATTATTTTGGTATTGAAACATAATATGTTCTAGTCTTTTATATTAACAGTAAAAGCATATTAAATGTACGGTAATTTGAACTATCTTTTGACTGTATTATAATAAAAATAATACAACAATTATCTAAAAGACCATACAATATAATTTTGCATATATTGTAATAAGTTGAGAGTCGTGGTTGGAGTGGAGGAGATAAATTTCAAAGAAACTGAAAGATATCGGGTTCGAACCCTGGTCAACACCCTTACAGAGAGTGAGTGATACCATTTGATGGGGAGTAAAATCATAATTATATTATTTTATTTAATTATGCCATTATTTAATTATTCACTCAGAAATATTCATAATTGAGTCTGAATATTATTAATTGGCCTCTGAGACCCAAACCATTATTAAGCAGTCTATGGACTCGGTTCACTATTTACGACATGGGGCCTACTATAGCTCAAACGATCTGTTAGGGATAGTGCCCTTAAAGCAATTGTGAATTGTTTTTGATTATTAATAAAGGCGACATTTATTTTCGAACTCTTTTACATATTGTATGTATTTTATTGAACATCATGAAAATCCCTAGTTTATTTATATAACCATAATCTTAGTATATAAGAGTTATATACAAGAGGATTAATATTATGGATAATAAACTAAAATTAAGTCCGTGATGAAATTAATTAAAGTATGAGATCTTTAATTAAAATATCGTTAATGCGGCCCAAAACATTTTGAATGTGACTGTCTTATCCGGACCGTCGATGTGGAGACATCTTAGTGCGGGAATTTATATATGATTTGATCATATAGGACTTGGACCGATTTAATTTGAATTTTTCATACAAATTCCGTTGTAGAAATGAAAAATCGAATTAAATCACTCGATGATCATATATGGATAAATCTTAATCCTGAGTGATTATAGACTCCTGTTTATTTATATGTGATTCTTAATTTGCTCGTTTAAGTTTATCCTGCGACATTCCCAACACCTGCATTTTAGATTCACATTTGAATTAAATAGCTGGGATATAAATTCACAAATATGGAATCCATTCCTTCTTGCGAGAAGTAGAAAGATGATTCTCTCATTTGTTAATTCTGGAACTAAATGGTTTGAGATCTCTAATTTATAATCTGATTATAAATTAACCACTCGCTAGTGATTAATAGTAAATGAGGATAAGAGGTAATTGAAGAGGTTTAACGGATACTACCTAACTTCAATTCTGAATTGTCTATGGAGGATTAATCTATATGTAATGATTATATCAGTGGATTACTCAATTCGTAGAGTAAGATATTCTATAATTATAAGAGTGCAATTCCGAATTTATAGTGGAGTAATAGCGGAATTAATAAGTCGAATAAATTAATTAAAGAGTTAATTATTTATTCGATTTATTGGAGCTTATAATTATAGGTTCATGGTCCCCGGTTCGCCTTCCTAGAGTAAACGGGTTAGAAATAATATTTCCAGTTCCTAAGGGTTTATGGAAAAGAGTTTTCCAAAATATTTGGGCTAATATATTAATATTGTTAATTCCGGGAATATATGATATTCTACCGTTTTGATTTGGAATTAAATAAATATAAGTTATTTATGATATTAAAATAATTATTAAATTGACAATTATATAGGATAATTATCAATTAGAGTTTGAGTCTATCTAGAATTATGAATTCTAGATTAGATAGGAAACTAAGTTGGAGTGAGAAATTGATTAAACTAGGCCTATAAAAGGGGACCACACCTCACAATTTGAAAACAACAATTTTACGCCCGTTCGCTAGTGATTATTCGGCCATACCAAATTCTCACAATTATTCGGGGGGTTTGATGCTACCCAATTGGGTTGTGCCCAACCCCCTTGTGATTTTGCCAAGTGTCCCACTATAACACATACATGTATTTTTTTCCAAAAAAAGAAAATTAAAATAGGACACATGTCACAATCCGACGGGAGTTGGGCACTACCCATTTGGGTAGCATCTACTTACCCCAATTATTCGACGCTATATATTACGGCCCCTTCATAGATTTGGGATAAAGAATTAAGATCCTTTTTCGGTAATCAACTAATCATCTTTGCAATTGAAAAGAAAATTCATTTTTTTTTAAAGAAACATCAATTGCAAGAGTTGACTATTTGGGCCAATTCTTGAAATTACAATTTTCGGCCGTGCTATTTGAAAATTGTTTTGCCGTTTTTTGTGTTTTCAAAAGATTTTGTGATTTTGTGGTTTAACTTTTACCTAGTTCAATTCCCCAATTAGTCCAATCTTACGATCTCATGAGTTGAGTACATCGTAGGAAAATAAAAGTTAGGAACTTAGAATTATTATTTGGGTGCCCACACACTACCGTTGATAGGGAGGATCGAATTGGAAGATCGCGGTGTCTACGAGCTTCGGGGATTCGAAAGATTGACGGATAAAAAGCAAAGAAGAAGAAAATCGTCGAAAGAGGTAAATTTTCTTTTCTTCCTTTAGTTTGAATAAATTTAATAAGCATGATCTTGTGTTCTTATATCTAAAACTCGATTTTTGAAATCCCACGCTTCCGCTTCCGTTCGATTAGATCGAAGAGCCGGATCTTATTTGGCCCGAATTAGATCTGAGACCCGAATAATTTCCAACATGATCTACTTCATTACACTAAACCTATGTAGCCCATTAAGCCCATGTATAAAAGGTCCCTACATATTCATTTGTAGATAAGTTCAATTAATCTGACTGAATTACATTCATGTGCTCTAGATTTTTCTCTCATATGGTCGCTGACTTTAGGCATCACAAGTGTCTCCCTTGGACCACCACATGGACCCCTAACGTTGCTCCGTGTGATGTAGATTAGTTTTCACTTGAAGATTTTCTTAGCTCCCATAATAGAATTTGATCGGACCAACTACCCGACTTGGAGTGATATATTCTTTAAGAAGATCAACGTTCTTTTCAAGAAGATCAACATTGTATCCAAATGAATATGTATGTACGAACTCCCAGGGCTCGATCTAGCGGCCTGAGATTATATTTGCGGACCATCCCTAAGAAAAGTCGATTAGGAATGGCAAAATAACCCGCCGTGCTATTTTTTGACTTTTTAAATATATTTAATGTTTTTTTACATGTATATTTTATATAATAATATAATTTTATGTATTTAATATTATATTTAACATATATAATGACAAATTTTACAAACAATATGTATTTATAATACAAAATATACTATTAAAAAATTATTAACAATAAAAAATATAAGATAAAAATCTGAAAAAAAATTCAACATGGGGTGCCATGTCCCCGCCCCGTGGAGGGTGCAGGTCTGAGTATTGAGATACCCGTCTTATCCCGCTTTATTGTCCTTGATGACGCCCGAGCCGAGCTGGAAGAAATTAATCCATGCCATCACCCAAAGACACATCCGAGTGGGGGCCAACATGTGACGCGCACCTGCGTTGCCCGGTGACACGTCATGAATTAGGCTCGCCCCGAGCCCAAATTTCGATTTTAAAAACGCGCGATGCATTCATAAAAATAACAATTTGCTCATGTTTAGTACTTTATTAGATTTAAACCGCCACGTGTCGAAAGTTATTAGCTGCGAGTCACCAAGTGGCAAGACTTGGGCGACATGCACGATTAGAAGGGGACATGTGTTCTTTTCAAATTATTTTACCGATTAGTGATCGATTAGTTAGTGCAAAGATGATGTTGAAAAATCACTTACGAAAGGGGTATAAAAGGCCTCAATTAAGAAAAAAGAAAGGGAGGAAAAAACATAGAAAAAGCACCAAAAAACGTGTTATTATAAGCAAGACCGACCCCGATAGTTCGGCTCGGCATTGTATCACAAAAGATGAATTAGCCATAAATAAACACACGTTACGCACACTTGTATTTCCACGTGTTAAATTTATTACATATTTTGCTTGAGACCAAAACGCACGTCAACAGTCCTCCCTAAAACCGATGTCTCATATAGGTATGTACGAACTATAGAATGGATATTTAAACAAAAATTTGGTAAGAAATTAGCAAATTCTGATTTTCTGCCATAGCATAGATCGGCAAATATCTAGTTACAAATATCCTTTATCAAGATGTGACGTATATACCCGTGACTCCTCGACTTGACTGCAAGGGCATTGCAGTAAAATACACGTGACTTTGAAAATGTGTAAGATAAATAATTATATAAGTGAGTATATAAAGAAGGGCATATAAGAATTTAACTTATTTGATTTAAAAATGAATTGGAGGAATATTTAAATTAAAAATCTATCAAAATGTGAAATCCTCCTAAACCCAATTGTTTTTCGTCCAAATCAAATGCCAGCACATCGATAATCTATAATGATTCTTAAATGTTGGCATGTAGAAAATGTTTCACTTTTATTCATGCTTTATACTTACAAGTTAAAACTATTGTTGAAAAAAAAATCTAATTAAATAAAAGTTACAATTATAACTAGTAAAACCATAATAATTATATCATTCTTGCCCACTTTATTTTTATTTTTACCAAATAAAAGGAAGAATTTGAGATTTAGTTGGTGGTAAAATCGTAATTATATTTATTTATTTAATTAATGTTATTATTTAAAATTTTCACTCATTAATAATCATTGTTAGGTTCAAACTATATTAATTGATCCACGAGGCTCAACCCATAATACCAGAGCCCAAAGCCCAATTTGGTATATTCAACCCATGTGCCAATAGTCTCTGGTATAAGTAGTTCATTTTTTATTTTTCATTAAGCACAATTTAACTGTTGAATTATTTTATCTCTGGATTTTTATTCTACATTGTACTGATTTAAGCATCGAATGAGCTTCCCGCCCAATACTCTTCTAACCCTATTTGCGTGTTGCATATTGATTCATACTGATTCCCTACACGTTGATTGAATTATATTAACTCGGAGTGAGATGTACGATTTTTAGCATTATCAAAATCATTCCAAACAAATTATACAAAAAAATAGTATGCTTTTCTTATGTAAAGTAAAATTCCCTATCCTTTCATTTCCCATTTTCCTTTGCTGTAGTTGAACCAAACGGAGCCTTACTTTTATCTGTTTATACAAAAATATTTACACAAAATATGTGCACTGTATTTTGTCAAAATAAATAAATAAATAAAATATTGACACTGTAAAGTCATACTATATATATATACATGTATACAGTAGTGAAATCAGATACAGAAGCTGCTGTGATTTCTTCTACTCAAAATTCATTTACAGGCGTTTCTCTCTCCATATATACACACTACTTCGCAAGGAAGAAAGAGGGAGAAGTGCCTAAAACGATGTCGCAGAACGGGAAATTGATGCCGAATCTGGATGAGAAGAGCACCAAGTTACTGAATTTGACGGTGCTGCAGAGAATCGATCCCTTTGTTGAGGAGATTCTCATTACCGCAGCTCATGTCACCTTCTACGAATTTAACATCGACACTAGCCAATGGGTATGCTATCACAGATACACACACACATACATGTGTGTGTGTGTGTGGGTGTGTCTTTTATGCGAGATGAATGCATTGATTGGATTTGATTCTTTATTTTCTTGGTTTGAGATATATAATATTAGTGACGATTTTTTTGGTTGACAGAGTCGGAAGGATGTGGAGGGCTCCCTTTTTGTCGTGAAAAGGTGAGGGTTTTTTTCGGGTTTCTTGGAAGTTTTGCTTTTCACTTTTTCTCTGTTGAGGTTGAATTTTGGGGTGTTCACACGATTTTACTTCCTAGGATGCTTTGGAATTGGGGAAATTATCTTTTTTTTTTTTTTTGTGCAATGTTTAATTTGTATAGTCTTCCTGTTTCAGGAATACTCAACCGCGGTTCCAGTTTATAGTAATGAATCGTCGGAACACGGGTTAGTCACTCAATTTCTTTGCATTATTGTTGAATAGTGAGGGAATTGGGCTATAGATGAAATATTGTTGCTTCTAGATTGGAGAACTGTGTCGGCGAGTAATGGTTCTTTGGTGAAATAAGGCTTAAGCGGTTGAACTGGAGTAGGATATTACAAATATTGTTAACAATACTCATAATGATTAGGATATGTTCGTCTATGTGTCTGACATGCGATAGTAGAAATATGACTTTTAGTTTCATTCTGATGTTCAATTTCAACAAAAACTGGATATTGCTAGAAACCAGTTGCATTCATGGTTGGTAAAACAAGGCAAGGTTTGGTTAGCTACTTACAGCACAAGTGAATTAAGGTCACCAACATTTTCTAGAATTGATCTTAAAATCTTATGCATCATCTGGTCTATAATTCTATTTTCCTCTAGGCTGTTGTTGCAAGGTGTGAAGCATTGGTCCATATGTTCTGTATCAATCAGCTCTGCTGAGAGAATTTTCTGTTGTGCTACAAAGCCTTGGATAAGTAGTTAATGGATTAAATTGATGTTGTTTCAGTCAAACCATTATGGAGGGAAGCAATAAGCATCTGTTCAATTTAGATATTGAATGATATAAAGATCTTAATCAATTTTCCTGAGTGAATAAAGAATTTTGCCGTTGTGATGTAGATTTACCTTCCTCAGGGTTGAAATAGCCTCTTCCCTCCCATTAAATTAATTTTGGATGCCTAATGGGCCATATATAGTATAGTTGTGCAATCTTTTCGAATAATTCAATTATTTGCACTACTGTCCATCTATAGTCAAAGGTCTGATTGTTGCTTCAAGCAGATAATCTGGTGGAGAATCTCTTGGGAGATTTTGAGTATGAAGTGCAGGTTCCATATTTATTGTACCGAAATGCGTCTCAAGAGGTAAATGGAATATGGTTCTACAATGCTCGTGAGTGCGAAGAGGTTGCAAATCTATTTAGCAGGTTGGTGTATTATAGTCATAGTTTCTGATATTATTCTTTTTCATGCATGTCTTACTGTGTTTTCATATGAGGCTAGCCTGTTTCTGAGACAGAACACAACGAGTGAGATGAACTTGATGTCCCATGAATGATCGTCATCATAACCTATATCGATGACAAGAAATATTTAATGAAAAAGTCATTGTGGCTGATTAATATCTGGTAGCTGTTATTTTTTATTTTTAATTTTAATTTTCAAATATTCCTTTTTGTTATTTACGATGATTAAGCATTGTCAGAAAAGCTAATGTCCTGGATGGCGTTATGCAAAAATTAATTAAGTAAAAAATTGAATAAAGTGAGAATCAGGATGTCCAAATTGGGGCATTTTTTACAAGGCCATTTAAAGGTTGGCTCTTCTTCTGTCCGTTCTATCTTGACATGAGATGTGTTTGCGTGAGAAATCTTTATCAATAACCTGGTCGAACTTTGTGTCAGGCATAAGAAATTTGCTGGAGATTCCCACCCTTTTGTCCATGGGATCCCAACTGTTAGAATGCCATATTTAGAAATGCTAAGGTAGCAAAATCTGGGATAGAATAAAGTGAACATTCTCTTGAGTTTATCATGATATATTTTAGATAGAAAACCGTGCACGTTTTCTTGTCCTCTCACATAAGTCATTTTGTTTGGTATGCGCTTTGGAGTTATTTTATTAATTTAATGCTGTGGTTTTATTTGTTACTAGGATACTTAATGCATATTCCAAGGTGCCTACAAAGTCGAAAGTATCTCCAACAAAAAGGTAATTGTTGCCAGTTCCATGGTGCTGAATCAATCAAGTTAGAGATATAATTCTTGTGTGGTTATTAATCATACTCAACTAGGCATTAGTTGGACCAAATTGCATCTGTTATCTGTGCTTTTACCTATGTGCACCTGGTGTATCATTAGTCTAACGTATACCTGTAACATATATTCTGAGGAGTTGTTTCAAAAAGAGGTTTACCGTTTACATGTTGAATCTGTCGTGATTCTGGAACTTAAACAAGATAAGGATCCCAAGAGGTCACGCGTACAGCACATGGGGCTTCTAGATATATATTGTGATAATTGTTTACCATGTAATTAACTTTTGATTTTGGGGTTGTAGGAGTAGCAGGATTAGAATATTGGTCTCTTGGGCCTATATTTCTAGTTACTCCAAATGATTAATTCCTGTTACAACTTAAGCATTTAACTCTCGTTAGTCTACACTCATGGATTTGGTCATTTATCAAATCTATGATGATTTTGTTTTTTTAAGCACCATTTTGTAGGAATAGGGGTTGATTCTCTACTGTTTTGGGTCTTAATTTAAGAGACTGTATGAGAGCTCCTGTCCTATTGTTCTGTTGCAGTGAGTTTGAAGAACTTGAAGCATTTCCAACACTGACAGTAATGGATGGTCCCCTAGAGCCATCATCTTCTACTACTTCTAATGTTGCTGATGTACCTGATGATCGAGCTTTTGTGAATTTCTTCAGCGTATGTTTTTCCCCTTTCTTTTATAATCTTACTTTGTCTGACTTCTTCATAGATTGTAGATAGACTATTTATTGCAGTGCTAGTTGATAAATAAGAAATTTAGGCCGTTAAAGTATTATTTCTGGAGCCATTCTTTTTGACAGGCATCTCCGGACATTAATCATTGGATTGCTTGAATGGTGCTAAATGTCTTCATATTAGTGTTACCTATAAAAGTTGCAATTTACATGGTTTTAGCTTCCTGGATTAATTGAAAGATGGTGCATAGGCTGACTAATGCCACTTGTTCAATTGTCTAGTTACATTTGCAATTTCAGAAAGTTTGATAATCACCACGATAAAGATGGATGATTGGAAATTGAATGTTATGGCTTTGACCTATCTGAATTGGTACATCTTTATGTATTGTTTCAGATGACAACAAAGTAGAATTTTGTTTTCTTACGTCTCTATTGAACTAATAAGCAAGCAACCATGCTATAAGTTTGTGTGCTTTGTTTGTATATTAAGTATTATGTTAGAGTTTAAGGTGTGTAATGTGCAATTCGTAAGGAATGGATGCCCCATTAAAAACTGAATGTCTTGTTGCTATTTTTAATTTCCAATCTGTACTAACATATCTATTTGACTTTCACTTTCATCGTTTCTTAGCACAGTAGAAATGCCTATATCACTTGTAGTTGCTTTTATGATGAACTTGACGATAGATATTAAATACATGCAGACTGCTATGAATATTGGAAGTTCTCCTAATGTGGCAGTTTCAGGGCAGCCGTACCACTCCTCCGCAACTGTTGTTTCTGCTCATCCACAGAACGTTACTCTGCCCACTTTACCATCTGCTCAGAAACCAGCTACTTTATCTTCTTCTACCCCTATAATGTCTATTCTTGAAAACCCTGATTCTAATACTACTACAAAGCGTTCAGCTGATTTGGTGAAGCCATCATCGTTTTTGGCCCACCTCCTTCCTCTTCGCCACTGGTTATGCCTCCTATAAGTTCATCTGTGCCCACTGCCCCACCTCTGAATCCTCCTGAAATATACAACGACCTTATGGTGCACCTTTGCTTCAGCCATTTCCCCCACCAACACCCCCACCATCGCTCACTCCAACTTCTGTTCCTGCACCAAATTATGGGCCTGTTATAAGCAGAGAAAAGTCAGGGAAGCACTTCAAATGCTTGTTCAGGTATGCGCTTGCATTGTCTGTGCAAAGTTTCTGGATATTACTTTTGTTTCTCCAGGACAATTAAATGAGAGCATCATCTCTTTCACTGACGTCTTCTGCTATTATTGTTATTGGGTGGTTAAAATCTCGCTTACTCATGTCTTTGCGATTTAAATTTAACTGAACTACCATTTAGTAATAGGATTTTTTCACTCTCGTCGAACACTTTTCTGTTCAAGAATTAGGATGGGCCCACTTTTGTCTGTTTCGGGTTTCTTTATCTACACCTTTGATATGAAGGGAAAAAAGGCTTGAAATTAAGTCCTATTAAGTTCTGAGGGTTTGAACTGTTTTATGCAGACAAAAAAATATATAATCCTTATAATCATAATATCAAGCCATGCATGGATTTGGTTTACCCTCTGAAGTTCTAGAAGAGAAGAAAATGCTGATTTTCTGCTGTAGCTTTTAGTCAGTGACATTGTTATAAGCAAGTCAAGAAGAAACCTCCGTCGTGGATTGACAAGTTCTAAATTTACTTCCTTCCATTAAAATATATGGCCTGGTCAAAAACTTCTGTTTCCATGATCGAAATCACTTAATAGAGTGAGTAAAACCAACTATGATCTTATCGTGCATCTCTACTACCACTTGGGTTGGCTTTCTGCCACTAATCCTAGAATTATGAAAAACGTAAGTTGTTCAACACTCGTATTAGCTCTCACCTTTGACATTTCAGGTTCAAACCATGTATAAGCATTTTAAATTAGTCATTCCGCCTATCATGGCCTTCATAGATGATAGATAACAGATATTATAAATCAATCCAAGGGTGACACCGAACTTTTATTGATATATTGGCTTCAGGTGTCTTCCTCACCTAAGTCGGGAAATGAAAGGAATAATGTATCTGCAAGTATGTTTTTCTTTTGTTGCTTAAGTTGATGTAGAGATGTACCTATATTATGCATCTCAGCCTTCCTTTGTAGCTATATTTGATTTGATTTTGTTCCCTGAAATTGAGCAACTGTTGGTGTGAACATGACTAGAGGGGTAGAATGAGATACTGATGCAGAATATAGAATACCATGCACTTGGAATTTATATCGATATAACTTGGCGCTTGGAATTTATTCTGTGGTCTTTCTACTCTACAAGATGTTTTAGAACATTTCGATTTCCAAATAAGTTCTGAATGAGTTTTAAGATGTATCATGTGGATTTTTAGCTTATGACACATGTTGAGAGAATTTTTGTATCCCTCTGGAGGAGCAATTTTTCACCCATCTTTGACCAAGATACTGTTGTGGCTGCACAAATTCTCTTTATAGTTGCTTTATTGGGAATTGGCATATACTACTATTTTGAATTTGCAGAGGTGTGTAAAACTTATATGTAACAAATTAAATTTTGTGATTTACTTAACCCACTTTGCTGTAATTATTCTGAGGGATAATTACAAAAAAAAAAAAACCATAGTTCTTTCAAAATTACAAAAACACCCTTGAGGTTTGATTCCGGCTTACATTTTTTCCGGTGATTTTCAAAAACATTTCAAAAAAACCCGACATTTACAAAAAACATTACATTTACGGTTTACCCCCCTTAAATTCAAGACAAAACGAAACCTGAAGGTTTTTTTTATAATTTTGAAGTATCTCTGTTTTTTTTTTGTAATTAACCCAAACCTCAGGGGTGTTTTTGTAGTTATCCCTTATTCTGAAGATGTTATCTTTATTTGAAATGTCATCTTGATCTCATACACAATAAATTTGTGTGGATAGGACAATCAATTCATCGACATGGTTTACCAAGCAGTGTTGAATGCGCACGAGTCATGATAAATCTGGAGATGCTGGTGTTATTTCCGCTTTCTGCCTTATAAGAGGGAACCGTTAAGAGTTGATGTACGTTGTTGCATAGGTTTCTCTCCGCAAACTAACATGCGCTAGACAGTCTCTGTATAGAGTTTGCAGTGATTTTGTAGTTGATGTATGATGCTGTGAATTGTGATGTAGTCTTGTTTTGGCGTATGTTGAGATATAAGAAGTCAACGTTCACGTTTTTAGTGGATAATCATATGGTTAAACTGGCAGCATATCTGTAATGGAGTATACTTTGGAGCTTTATATGAGAATAACTTGATCTTTTCGCAAGGTAAATATTGGTGAGTTTCGTGCCAGATTTTGTTTTTGTGAATGTCGAATCACAAACGTTATTATTAGTGTTTGCACATGAACAATATTCTAAAAAGTCTAGGCGCTTGTCGGGCGGTAGATCAGAGGGGCCTAGCGCCGCAGGCGGGACCTAATCGGGAAGAATAACGAGGCGGATAGGGGGGGATTTAGTGCCATCGCGGGACTAATCCCGGGGATATGCGGGAATTTTTAGAATAGTGCATATGAATAATGCTCAATTGTCTTTTGATATCAGGATCTTAGGCTGCTTTTGCTTGTGAGAAAACTATGCATAATTTTTATTAGAATCTTGTCACAATATGTAATTGTTTGTGATATTTTTTCAGAAAATACGTTACTTAGTCTCATTTATCAATAATCAATTACATCCAATTATAATTTTGATAAAAAAAAATATAATATCAAGATGAGGTAATATTAATTTGCCCCCCTAAATTAAGCGAGTTTTTCTATTTTGCTAATTTAACTTTGGAATTGTTTTACTTTACCCTCTCAATTTCGCAAATTGTTTCACTTGGCCTTTTATTTCCCAAATTTTCCCCGTTGATAATGGATTGTCTATAGCTATTACATCTAGAATTATTATTCGGATTTATTTTCTCTCAAAATCTCCTCATCATTAACCCATATACAAATTATATTAAATAATAGTAAATTCACCAATAAACCTAGACTATACTATCAATTTCAGGGATTACAAAATAAAATAGTCATAAAGGTTAAGGGGTAAATTTGTGAATTACAGGTTAAGTTCAATATTTTACAAAGTTGAGGGGATAAAATAGAATAATTCAAAGTTAAGTGGACTAAGTAGAAAAATTCGTATAGTTTGGGGACAAATTAAAACTACCTCTATCAAGAATCATCATTAAACTATCATATAACAAATACACTATTCACTATCGCTTATGTTTTCTATCACTGATTCGTCCAATCATTAGTTCATTGTACAAAACTATCACATCAATTTTAATCAAACAATTTCAATTCATACCCAAATACACTCTCAAAATCCATTCTTATTTTTTCATATAACTATTTCACATTACTCTTGAAAAATAAAAAATGAGCAAAACGAAAGACCAAACCATCACACCCACCGTTTCGTCGATTCTTGTCTCAAGAAAACTGACATAAATAATTTGAAACTTAAACAAAGATCATCGATCTGGATTAAGGATTCAAATAGGAGAAATTAAAATTAATGCTACTCAGTAGAAGTTTTTGAGAACCCCAGCCCATCCCTCAATACATGCAAAACAACACTCGTATCATATAAAAGACACCCCTAAGGTTTGGGTTAGTTACAAAAAACCCACACATGTTTCAAAATTATAAAAAAAAACCTCCAGGTTAAATTATAAAAAACTCCTCCAGGTTTCGTTTTGTCTTAAATTTAAAGGGGGTAACTGGAATATTTTTTGTAAATGCCAGGGGATTTTTGAAATGTTTTCGAAAATCACCTAATTCAATGTAAGACGAAATCAAACCTCAAGGGATTTTTTGTAATTTCCAAAGAACTCTGGGTTTTTTTTGTAATTAGCCCAAACCTTATGGGGCTTTTTGTAATTATCCCTAATAATTAATAACATCTGCTAATTCTGTTCAAACGAAACACAGAAAATAGCTGAAATACACAGTTCAGTTGATGTCATTTCACTTTTCAACCAAACATCAGAACTAAACCTGGATACAACAAGAACCCAGCTATAGCATATATCGTGTTATAGATTCGCTTTCGATTCATAAACTAAAACCGGAAGATCCACTTCATTACAGTAAGGTAAGAAAATACGATTACAAGCTAGGTAGGCTAAACAAAATTTTTGCTAGCAGCTAATCGATCCAAAAAGTAATCGAGCGATGAAAAAGAAAAATGAATGAGAGCCTCGTGCAAATGCTAAATTTTACGAACGACGTTTTATACCGTTTACGTGGCCGCGCAACTCATCCAAAATCTAGGTTGGCTTTAAGCTTAGAAAAAACAATTTGCAGAGAATAACCTGGTGGGGAAATATCCATCTCCAAAATCAAGCTGTTTTCACTTTGCGAGAAGAGGGACGACGGAATAGACTAATCAGATCATCAAGACCCTGTTCAAAGACATAATCAGCAAGCATAGATATAACTCTATAAGATAAGAGTTGTGTATTAGTAATTATTTCAATATCAAGATACACAAATCAAACTTAATACTGTCTTCCACACTAGGACTGCAAGATGAGTCACTAGAATCTCAGGTATTCGAAAGTTCATGAGCTGTCTCGTGAGCTTTAATTGTTTATTATTCTTTTATATTTCAATTGCACTATGATTTAGTTAGTAATAATAATGTTTACAATAATAGTATTGTTATTCTTAATATAAAAATAACAATAACCGTAATAATAAATTTGTATTATCTTCATAATTCTATATTACACAGAGCATATTAACAATTTTAATTTATCAATTTTGTTGGTTAATATAAGAAAGATAATAAATACTATACTGAAAGAGATTAGAGCAATAGAACTCGCAATATCTCTTGCTAATAATGATATTTATGAATAATAAACAATACCATTCATATTACCACATATACCTTTTAGTATAAACAAGCTCAAGTTTGAGCTTAATAGCTCGATCATAAATAAGTCGAGCTCACACTTATCTCAAATATTTTAAAATGAAACCGAACTTGAACCTAAATTTTTTTAAAAGTTCCACTTGAGCTCTTCTACTCATTTGCAACCCTACCCACCTACCACCCACCCTTCCGCAGAAATTGAAAGAGTAATTGAAAAGAGAAGGAGAAAAGTTTGTTTTCATACCCTAGTTAAGATAACCAAAAAACTGAAAAGCACAATCAAGTACGATGCCAAAACGAGCAGCAAAATCAAGTCGAACGTCACGCTTGCAACCTGCAGTAAGAGATCATAATCATTAGTCCATCTATACACCACGAATCCATTTCTTAACTGATTATTCGTAAATTTAATGCGACTTCAATTCATTTATTCCAGATTCCATGCCCACAAAGAAGAGAGAATAAGTTCTTCAGATACAGTATTGATTACGATGCTATTTGTTTCCAACAAAATACAATGTCATGCAGGAATTGACTGGTGCACGAGAAGTGAGTTACTCTAATAAATCATGCCGGCCTTAAGAAAGGGGGAGAAAATTTCATAACCTTGAACGAATATGAATTTATTTTATTTTGCCTGTTAAAATCAATTTAGGCACCAATGACTTGAAAAGAGAACAGCAAAATAAGACAACAAATAATAGAAACTTCCAAAAGGAGATATGGTGATTATACATGGGGAGCAAACAATGAGATTAAGTTGATTTTATGGACACCTGATAGATATGTAGCCTGCCGCTTGTTGAATCATAAAACGTAAACATCCCATCCAGTAGTTCCTGTTGTACATTCACCTCAACAGTGTGGTCTGCTAATTCCTGACAATAAGTGTAACAGTCATGATGAGAAGATGCAAACAAACGGTGCACAGGTTTGGAGTTCATTTCCAGATATCTTACAAAAGGAAGGATACAACAGCAAGGTTATTTAACTATAAATGAACTTTTAGGGAAAATAAAACCATAAAACCACTTATAACCTCTATAGAACGACACCATCTAGTTTGTAGCAATATATTTCATTGTGGAACTTAATTTTGATCTGATTAGAGAAATGCATTGTTTTCAAGGCAGTAAAATTTTAAATGATACGAATATCTAGTGATGATCTTTGGCAAAACTTTTGAGGAATTTTTTTGAATCAGGAATTTGGTTAAATCTTTTTCAAGTGAGATATTTTCTAATCACTTGTAATACAAATTAATCCCACCAGCGATGATATAAAGATGGAGTTAAATATTAGTGCTTCTCTGAATTTGATCATGATAATTGCAAAATCGTTCTTTGTCTTCATGAACATCTCAAGTTAGAACGAAGTTCAACATTTTAAAATATTGTCGAAATTTTCTTTTTCTTTTCTGATAAGTATCGAACAAGACAGATTTCCAATGGTATGCTCCATAAATCCAATTCAAGTCTACATTTACAAATAACAATTGTTGATGAAGCCCAAGTTGTTCATAGCTCTGATCAAGTGGAAGATGTAAATATTAAATAATTTATTGCAAAAAAAGAAAAAAACTATTCTGGCAGGATTAAAACCAACATATATATCCCCTTCAAAAAAACCCAACATATATCAAGTCTAGCAAGTCATACCTTTTTAAGTGCCACAATAAGAGGATCACTTTTTGAAAGAAACGGAGCCACTCTAGGCGTTGTTGACAAAAATTCTACCCAAGAACGTATATAAGAAGGATTTATGGATAAACTACTATGATCTGCAAATATGTCGATGCGTTTTCCCTGCTGGCCATAAATATGTCTCTGCATAAACAAGAAAGAAAAAATTACTAACAAACTGAGAATCACTTTTAGATACATCAATTTCTAAATAGAATCTGCATAAAAAGAAATTTAAAGACAAGATCTTACTGCAAGACTTTCAGCAACTAATTTGACACTTCGACTTATCGAAGCTTCATTAATGAAATTTCTGTGGAGAAGAACAAAATTTGAACAATTGATATTTCATGCAACAACTGAAAGGAATTTGATAACAAAATTTTGCCTCCTTTTTTATTCTATACCTGTTATCTGACAGGCCACCGGTACTTTCCAGGAAATCAGGTGCAACAGAAAGTTCAGAAAGTGTTGCTGCTGTGACTCTCAGCCTCGAAAACATGCTCCCATGAAAACGTTAACAGCATAAGCAATTGATTTCAAAAGTTTATCAAAATGATGAAGAAATAAAAGAATAAAAAGAAGAGCTTTTGTGCTACTTAGCAGGACAATAAGAATCAGCACTCAATATAACACATAAGGTAAAAATCATCCAATCACTAATTTTATAAATAAAAAGAAGAGCAACCTAAAATTTGTGCTACTTAGCAAGGACAATGCAGTTTCAGTGAAAATGCTGATAAAAGATAGAGAAAAGCACTATTTTCAACCTAACTTGATACATACCTTTCCATAAAATCCCCAATAGAATTAATAAAAAACAAGGAAGAATGTGAACAACTTCCCAATCCAGTACAATCTTCCAAATCCAGTACAATCAAAAGTTAGGATTAGTGGTGCAAAAATGCATTGAAAATTTACTTACATAGAAGTTAGAACTACCGAAGAAGAATTTAAATGATTTTCAAAGTGCAGTTAGAAACATCATCTAAAAGAAGATATTGGCATTTATCTTCATAGCCAACACAGTTCTCAAATGGAAGTACACAATTAATAGCACGGTTATTGATGAGGAGTTTATTTTCTTCAAGGTTATCTCCTAGAATTTAGGGTACCCCCATACCATGCATATTGGAACATAACCTGTTCTTAATGCTAAGCATATAAAAGAAAGCATCTGAGACTCCTAGAGAAGGTAAGTAGGAAGATATGCCATATTGAACTATTCATACAAACCCTCATGCAGCTACTATGACCAAAGAAAGGAAAATGCATGTCTATCAAGTATCAGATTGCAGCTTGTGCTGGTTATTTATCTAGAAGTGATTATGACTAACATTTTCAATCACTTTTCAAACAAATCCAGAGACCCTCAAGGACAACTGGAAAAGCTCTGTTCCATAATATCACCAATCCCTTTTGTTAAGCAATAGAGAAATTTCTAAGTTTCAAGAAAAGATTATATGTAGAGCAAGCAATTTTAAGTCTCACAATTTTAAAAGTGAAATGCTACTTACTCGAGGATTAGAGATGTTAATCTTCTTATGCTTCAAACCAACTTTTAGCCCCAATTCTTCCGACACAGTAGAAAAACCCTGCAGAAATACAGTAAATACGTCAAAACGCATTGCAAATGATGATAGTTGTCTGATGACAACTGGACTCTTCTTCACAAGAGGGGGAGGGGGGCGTAACCTCAAAAATTTGCTTTATGTAGGCATTTTCAGGAGGCTTGGACACATGAAGCCATAACTCATTGCTAGAAGAGCCAATGCTATTCAAGCAAATAGCATAATCAATAGTCTCACGCAAACGCTGATCCATACTACGAAGCCACTATAAAGGGAATGAACAAAATCATTACCATGATTAACATCCTTACATACATGTATATTAAAGACAGGGATAATTATTAGGGAATATGCACCTTATGAGTTCCATTGTAGTTATAGGGTCCTCCAGATGTCAGTACAAAGAGTAAATTATACCTTCCTCTTGTCTTAGGGTTTGAATATAAAATTGAAAACAGTCTAGCTATTTCAAGAAGTGCCACAACACCACTTCCATTGCTATCACTCCCCACAGATAATGCCTGTTAACATTAATATGGCATAAGTCCGTGGACTATCGACAAAACAATAAAGTTCAATAAAAAAGTTATTAACTGGTGCAGCCCCAAACGTGTCATATGATGCCACAATAGCTATAGTTGGTAGTTGATTTGAGTCTCCATCAGCTTTTAATCCTGGTAGCCATCCCTGACATAGCACAAGATTTAAAGAACTTACAAATATGTTCAAGTACATTAAGAAGAATATGCTCCTTTGAGTTCATACATAGAGCTCAAATATATTGCAGCCAAAGTTTGATCAAGCATCGAGGACTTGGAAACAATGGTACAGTGCACTGAGATCTCAATGACATTCACTTAGTCACTCCAATAGAAAAAATAAAATACAAAACTAGAACCTGAATATTTATAATGGCGGGAGAAGCAACTTTCCTGGGCTCTGGTGCAGCAACAACAAGCTTGTAACTGAAAATTTGGGATGAGACATCAACCATATTAAGACTCTCGCAAAATCGGCATCTCAAATCAATATCCAATTCAAATAATATAACACAAATGTAATGCATGAAGAAATACCATAATAAACAGTAGTATACCATCGTTATAATTTGATGTAAACAAAAGAAACACAGACATAATAAAAACAAATGGTCAGAAATAGTCCGTAACAATAATTTTTACCAGCTTAAGAACAGATTTAACTTCCACAAGATTGACTCAATTGACTGTAAAGACTAGTACAATTTGCTTTTTTATCCTTTAACTACTGCTGAGTTGGTTAAGATAAGTGCAACATGGTAAAATGTCAGTAGAGATAGCAGAAGATAGTTGCTACAAATCAATGAATCATGGCACATTCATGGTCCTGATATTCATTATTAGACAGCATAGTTGTTAAAGCGAAAGGCGCAATGCCTCTTGGAGCCTGAGGTGCGAGGCGCAAAGGCGCAGCGCGCGCTTTTGTACATGAGGCGCCAAAATAATAAAAACATTTAAAATATATATATGCAGTTTTAGGCTACCATAAGCAAGTATTTCATAAAACACACAATTCATGGGAAATTCATACAACCAAAACAACCATCAAAGCAAATATTTTTGTAGTTCATCAAACCTAACACACAAAACATAACATAATGTTCATAATCATCATTCATCAAGTAAATCCACTCAAGAGACAAGAGTGAAACACTTTTGGCTAACTCTCTTGAAAAATAATAAAAACCTAATTCTTCTTTAGTGTTACACTTTAAAAAAGGGGAGCACTTTTTAATAAAAGTGTCCAGCACTTTCAGGAAAATAATAAAAACCTAATTCTTTTGGCTAACTCGGAAAATAATCTATCAACACTTTCTTGTTTTAACGTCTCTTTTAGCTAACTCTCTTGGAAAATAATAAAAACCCTAATTCTTCTTTAATGGTACACTTTAAAAAAGTGAAACACTTTAAAAAATGGGAACACTTTTTAATAAAAGTGTCCAGCACTTTCACGATTCTTAAAAAAAAAGAAAAATAAAACTATTAACACTTTAGGATTTTAAAAGAAAAAATAAAAAATGGAAGAGAGGCGCACCTTTTGGCTGCCCTACGCCTCAGCCAAGGCCCGCATCGCCTTCCGATCAGCGCCCACCTTTGGTACCCAAAGGCGATGGGCTCATCGCTCAGCGCTAGGGCGCGCTTTAACAACTATGTTAGACAGCCACCAAGGATGGCCACAAAAAGTGTGCAAATTATAGTTATAGTGGAAACATAAAGTAAGGCTACATAAACTTGTATGATATCATAAACTTGACTTACAACACACAATAAACTGTCCAGCGGTGACTGCTGAACCTTTGAGGCATAGTTGTTAAAATTACCCAAAGGCGGGCGCTGATCGGAAGGCGATGGATGCCCAGGCTCGCCTTTGGCTGAGGCGCAAGGCGGCCAAAAGGCGCGCCTCTTTTCCATTTTTTCTTTTTTCTTTTAAAATCCTAAAGTGTTACAGTTTTATTTTTCTTTTATTAAGAATCCTGAAAGTGCTGGACACTTTTATTAAAAAGTGTTCCCCTTTTTTAAAGTGTAACACTAAAGAAGAATTAGGGTTTTTATTTCCAAGAGAGTTAGCCAAAAGAGACATTAGAAACAGAGAAGTGTTGATCGATTATTTTCCTGAGTTAGCCAAAAGAATTCAGGTTTTTATTATTTTCTTGAAAGTGTTGAACACTTTTATTAAAAATTATTCCCCCTTTTTTAAAGTGTTTCACTTTTTTAAAGTGTAACACTAAAGAAGAATTAGGGTTTTTATTATTTTCCAAGAGAGTTAGCCAAAAGTGTTTCACTCTTGTCTCTTGAGTTGGTTTACTTGATGAATGATGATTATGAACATCGTGTTATGTTTTGTGTGTTAAGTTTGATGAACTACAAAAAATATTTGCTTTGATGGTTGTTTTCGTTGTATGAATTTCCTATGAATTGTGTGTTTTATGAAATACTTGTTTATGTATAGCCTAAAAACTGCATATATATATATATATATATTAAATATTTAAATGTTTTTATTATTTTGGCGCCTCATGTACAAAAGGCGCGCGCCTCGCGCCTCAGGCTCCAAGAGGCATTTCGCCTTGGTGCGCCTTTTGTCTTTAACAACTATACTTTGAGACAACATCAACAAAACAATAATCCAGCAAATATTGAAATTCTACGCATGAATGATGGAGGTGCAAAGAGCTCTTTTCTTTTTCCTTTTTTTATTTTGATCGGTTCTTTTTCCTTTTTTCTTGGGGAGTGGGGGTTGGGGGTACTTTACTAATAACCATATTATGTCAAAGAAGAAGAGAAATTAGAGTGCTTTCAAATATTAATAATTTCTCAAATGATTGCTTCTAATTAATAAACTAACCCGCCAGTAGTGGCAGTGGCTGGCTGACCAGTAATGTCATTCTTCTTGACATCACCAAGCATAGCATGAACAGCCTCATCCTCAAAACCAAAGTAAACAGGATACTGAAACATAAGAAGACATTATCAGATCGAAAACTAGATATATAATTGATAGGCAGGACATTATGTGTTCAAGGAACAAAAATACTTTACGAGTTTCATTTCAAATACAAAATGAGCTTGGCGTTAGCTAAAAGTTAGGTGCAGAACAATCACACATCCTTGTACCCACAGAAGCATACATTTGAAACCAAGAACTAAAGTTTTTTTTCTCTTTTTGATAGAGGATTTGGGAGCAGAGCAATGACAAAACATTTAATCAAACAAACAAAAGAATTATTAAAAACAAGTTCTTCAAAAATTGCTTGACTTTCTCCATTGTATAACAGCAGCAACATTGACTGCATCTACAAAAGGGAAAAAATTATTTTTCACTCACAGGGATGTTTGCATGTATAAGCAACCGTTCCACTTCAATCAACACTTCCTTCACGAGGTCTTTTGCAGAATCCTGATCAGCTCCACCTCCGCTGTCGGAGTGTTGTGGACTAAAAACTGGGGAAGTAGAAGTAATAAACCACCTAACGGTTTCCTCTGTCCAATATAATCTGCCATTAGATTCCAAGAAAAAAAGTTGGTCTCACAATTGTGACAAAGTGGCAAAACCATGTATACATATCGAAATTAGACTATGGCTATCAGATAGAATATAAACAATAGTAAAAGCGAGTACTGATCACTCAGTTATATGATGTAACAAAAATCAGAAACTGGTTATGATTTAGGGAATTCAAAAGCCAAAGGATGTTCGAAAAAGTTACTCAAATGAATTCAACTGATTTTTTACAATTTCTCAAATCCATGGCAGTCTCAACGACAACAGAAGTGGAGCCAAAGATGTGATCTTGGGGGTTCCAAAGTTGGAGAAAATGCACTTATCCTATGATCCAGAAGCACAAAGAAGGAAACCGAAAGAAGTGGGAGAGAAAAAAGCGAAAATCCAACATTCAAATGATACTCTCAAATTCTGGACAAAATACTACGTTATAAGAAATAAGTTTGCCAACACATCAGAATGAAAGGAAAACTCATATGAGCAGGTAAACAAATCAAACCAATGCATGATGATTTAAACAAAGTCAAAGACAATGCAATTAAGTACAATTATTGGAGCTAGAATCAGCATATTGTAAGTTACAGTACTTCCGTAATATCATTTTTTTCCTTGTTATTTTTAAATGGAAAAGTATACATACAGTATAAAAAGGCCTGTTTGATTTATATTATTATTATTATTATTATTATTATTATTATTATTATTATTATTATTATTATTATTACATATATATTTTTTGTAGACAATGTATAAGCCTTCATGCTTCAACAAAAGAAAATTGCAGCTTTCCAGGCATTAGCCAGTTGACTCCAAGTCCCAGAGTAATAGAACTCCAGTTTAGTTTCAAAATGTAGGATACATTATCTAGGAAAAACACTTACAAGGTTAACTTCAAGCTCAACCAAAGTCAAGAACTTAATTTTGAACAGATTGCAAAACAACGTCAAATATGTCTATAATCTACATTGACTAGAAAGAACTCTTATAAAAATCTGGTAACAACCAAATAAAAAATATCATATATTAAAATCTGAGCTTAATATCACTTCCATCAGCACTTCCACGAATTTTGAAACCAAAATCTAAAGTTTTCTGTATTTGTTCTTCCTTACAACTGCAGTTCCAGCTCAGCTTCACAAGTTTACAAGATTCAATCTTCACACTTTCTCCATAGCATACAATATGATATATTCTTTGAAAATTGATGACAAAAACAGTTTCTTAGCTAAAAACAATCTAATCTCACCACTTCCCGAACTCACAGCATTAACCGAAAGTTCAAAAACTCAGAATAACGTCGAGCCTGAACAATTATTTGAAAATAGAATACCAAAAACTTATATATTATCGTGAACAATCCAAAAAAAAAATATTAACTGAGGAATTAAAATCAATAAAAAATGAAGAATAAGAAGAATAGTAGAGGAAATGAAGAGACCTCTGATGAAAGTGAGATTCAGTTCGCGGACAGGGAGGATAAGAACAGTGCGGGATAGATCAGCTGCGGCGCCAGCTGAAGACAAATAAAGAGAGGAGCCGGCGTGGTGGTTGAGGGCGGCAAGACGGGACCCCAAAGGCACGCCGCCAAGATCGTATTGGACAAGGCGATACACATCGACCACCGTGACGGCGTCACAAAGCTCCGCGCACGCGACCACAATTATGAGCAACGTAATCAGTGATGAATAGACCGGCTCCACGAACATTGTGTGCTGCGATTTCTGTGTTTTCGCCATTGGAGGAAGTGTGGGAGCTTTGATCTGGAAGTGTAATAAAGAATCTTATATCTGGGGAGTGTTTGGAATTTGGATTATGCCTGCTCCGGCAGTGGACGGTATTTTTTCACTATTAATTTTAATTTGACCCCAAAACTATGTGAGTTTTCAATTTTCAATTTAAGCCATTTTTGCCTTTACCTTCTTTTTTTTTTTTTTTCGAACGATGAATTATATTTCAAGAACTAAAATTACAACTACAATTCTTAACTTTACAAATTTTTGAATTGGTAAAACTTAACATATAATTTTCAAATTGACTTAAAGGAAGCGTAACACACCAAAAAAACTAAAATCGGGCACGAGCAACCACTACATATGCGAACAGAAAAAAAAGTGGATTCAACCGAAAAAAGAAAACACAAACAAAATAAGAAAACAACAACTATATTAACAACCTAGAAAAAAAAAAACAAAAAATGTGAGCAAGCTCCGCGCCTGGACCAAAAATTTGGCCACCTTCATACGCCCAAGGACCGCCATTTGGTATCCCTCTAATAGAAACCATGGAGGGGGGGAGGGGAGGGGAGATGGGAATGTGCAAAGGGAGATGGAGGGGGAAAGCTAGGTTTTTTTTTTTGGGAGTGTTAGAAAGAAGGGGGAGAGAAAAGCCTACTTTACCTTCTTGACTTTACAATTTTTTGCACTTAACATGTAATTTTCAAATTTACTCTTACTATTAGTGGATTCTTTGGATTGTATAGCAAATGTGAGCAAAGCGGTGGTTTCGGTGCAAATTGAAGCAAAAAAATTTCCACTTTTTCCATAATTGAAACTGAACCGCAATGCTAGAAAACCAAATTGATCCAAAACGAATTATTTCGGTTTGATGTGGTTCGATTTTTCGGTTTGGGCTTTATTTTGGACCTTTATCTTTTTTGGCTGAAACTTCATATATTAAACAATCTATAAATGAAATAAAATTAAAAATGTAAAATAATAATATAAAAAAAAATATAATTAATAAAAATCATATATTCGGTTAGGTTAGTTGCAAACTGATATCTTCTAGACCAAAATCGAATCGAACCGGAAATTAATTCAATTTAGTATATTTAAAATAGAACCAAACCGTTTAACCAAAAACCTGAACCGAACCACACCGAATGCATTGGTTCAGTTCAATTTTTTGGTTCGGGTTCGGTTTTCCTCACCCTAGTATGTATCTATTACATCTGGAGCAATTATTCAGATCCATTTATTTCAAAATCTCACACCATTGGTTAATATACTACTAGTATTAAATAACAATAGATTTCGTCAATAAATTTATGCTATGATACTATTTTCAGATATCACAAAACAAAATAACCATAAATATTAAGGGGTAAATTTGAAAATCATAGGCTAAGTGTAATAATTTGCAAAGTTCATGGGGTAAACAAGATAATTTAAAGTTAAGTGGGCAGATTATAAAATGCGGATAATCTGGTGGGCAAATTAAGATTAACTACATTATTTAACTACATAAAAACATTTTGTTTTGCAGTAATTGAATTTTACCAATAATGTGTGTTATATATAATTAATGGTTATTATGGTTAATATTAGTCTAGCAGAAAAATTAGATGCAAAATCAGTCATACATCCATAGCAGACTAACAGTGTGTAATATTAGTCCTCTAACTTTTAAAATTGTGATTTTTAGTCATATATGTTTTGCTTTTTTTACAATTTTGGCCTAGTATGTTTTTGATTTGTGCAATTAGTTCTATAAGTTTTAAATTTATGCAAATTTGGTTCTGATGACTATTTCAATATTTCAATTATTCCCAAAATGTCTTCATAGCCAAAATAATCAATGTACCTAAGATCAAGTAAAAAACGGTGTCAGAGCCGATATTTAATTTACTCGAGTTAGATTTATTTATCATTTATACAATAGATTGCCTAATAATAGAAGAAATTTATATTTATGAATTCAGATCAAAATATGAGATACGGGTTCTACATATATTATTTATAATTATGAAAATACAAAACATACATACAAATTTGGTAATTTTGAATAATAGGACCAAAATTAGTGCAACTAGAAATAAAAGACCAAAATTATCAAATCCAAAAAATTACATAATTCAAAAAAATATTACATAATTAAAATTATTATTTTTGTTAAGGGGCAAAATTGTCACGGGACTAAAATTGCAATTTCAAAGATTACATGACTAATATTGCAACACCATGATACATTTAGGACCAAATTTGCAATTTTCCCAGCTTTTATTACCGTCCTGAAAACCATTTTGGGTTTTGCAAACCAGAGAAAAACCCTAATAGAAATTATACCGAACCATGACAGTGCTGAGCTCCAAGAAAATATTGCAAGAAAAAAATACAAGTGACCCGGACGCCATTACATCTCTTTCTCTTACTCACAAAGCTCTTTCTGATGTAATAATATTTCTCTATTTTCCCAACGAAGTTCCTTCATTTTTATTTTTTTTACATTTCATGAAATTTATGTTGTGGGATTTAATAGGTTTCATGCTTGAGTGAGTTCAAGAATTTGGAAAGGCTAGACCTTGGCTTCAATAATCTGACTTCACTTGAGGTAGTAAAACACACTAAAATATTCTTGCATTCCTGAAATTCGTAAAAAAAAATTTGGGTGTTGCAATTTGGCGTATCTTTTCTGAAATTCTTTTGGAATTGTAGGGTTTGAAGTCATGCGTCAATTTGAAGTGGTTATCAGTTGTGCAGAACAAGCTGCAGAGCTTGAAAGGCGTTGAAGGCCTCACCAAACTCACTGTAGGTGGCAAAATGATACAATGCTGATGTTCTTTACTTAGCTTTTGGCATTCTGTTGTATTGATGTTAAACATTTGCTTATTTCTGAGGGCAAAAAAAAAATAAAAAAAAATTAAGATTTGTACTTTTTCTTCTATTTGTTCCCTTGCCTCGGATGTATTTGAATATGGGCACCAGAAAGTCTTAGTGCAATGTTAATTCTTATCCCATTAGCCAGAATACTATTATTGGAATCTAAAACACATAAACATTCACTCACTAGATTTAAGTGGACACACAAATATAAGGAACTGATCATTAGCTTCAGGTTGAAGCTCGTTCCCCTTGAAATTTAGTAAATGCTGGTGTTTTTGAATTTGGGGAGGTGTAAAATGTTTCACTGGTAATTATTTTATTGCAGTTGGCCTTAAATGTTAGTATATCCTAGTTCTGATTTTGCTATTGATAGATCTTTAGTGGCATTCTTTTCAATTGAAGCTATAAGTCGTATTTATGTATTCTTTGTTGTATCTGCCATCTGTGAAGTTTTCTTTTCATTATATCATAGTTGTGTTGCTTTTTGATTAGCTCTTTTTTTTTCTTTTAACTGATATTCTCAGTACAAATTGTAAATTTATTCTGAATACCCTAAAATATATAATAGAACTCATTGTTTCAACTTATAAATTATAATATCACAAGTTCAGATTATATCCATTAAGTTTCTATATACTTTTTCCTAAAGCGATTTTTATCTTCTTTCTTATGATTTAACTTTGTTAACTTTATTGCCAAAAAGGGGAATTCCGGTTCAGTAATGAAATATGATCTGGAGTATTCAAATGCTCTCTTTGTATTATCTGGTACAGGTATTAAATGCTGGAAAAAACAAGCTTAAATCAATGGATGAGGTGAAATCTCTTGCGAGCTTGCGTGCATTGATTTTGAATGGTAGGTTTTGGAGTAGCAAGTGCAGCAACTTTTCTGAGTAACACTCACTGCTATTAGGGATCTCTTGAGTACTCATATTGATCTCCTTTTTCTCCTCCTCTGGCAGACAATGAGATCAGTTCAGTTTGCAAGCTTGATCAGATGAAAGAGTTGAACACTCTAGGTACATGTCCCTGACTCTTTGTGTTATCAGATGAAGTTTTGAGCCTCAGTTTAATGTTTTAGTTTTAAATATAAAGCCAGGCCCATTTGGTAATAGAAGTTGTTACCTATAAGATAATATACAGGAGGAATTTGCTTTTCTTTCTCGAAAAAGGCACTAACAAACAGGTTCCGGAAACCTACTTGTCTTAGTTTGGAAAACTGAATATTGATCACTTTCTTCTCTTCTTTTTGCCTTCGACTTTCTGAACCAGACTATCCACTCACTTATATGCCTTTT
Source organism: Rehmannia glutinosa (assembly GCA_016081115.2). Taxonomy (NCBI): domain Eukaryota; kingdom Viridiplantae; phylum Streptophyta; class Magnoliopsida; order Lamiales; family Orobanchaceae; genus Rehmannia; species Rehmannia glutinosa. The sequence goes on from JABTTQ020000747.1 coordinate 468,698, forward strand.
TTTAAGTTTAATGCGGTGTAGCTTATTAAGTTTCTTTCCTCTTGTTAAAGTTTTCATTTCCTCTTGCTCATTTGTCTTCTTCCGAAGTAGGATATTTTTCCTGATGTGTGATCTTGTGAATGCGGTTGGACTAAGCAAAATTTCTTCATCTAGATTTTATAAATCTGATTTCCTGGTAAATCAACAAGTGTTGGCAAAGGCGATCTAATTGTTTATTATTTCATATTTATGTTTTTGAGTTTGCTAGTCTAAAATGGCGCATGACAGTTGAGTTTGTATACATTTTTCTCTACTAATCATACTATGCAGTCCTTTCCAGGAATCCAATCAGTTCACTTGGTGATTCTTTGGTCAAACTGAAATCTATCACCAAAGTATGCTCTTGATTAATTATTTGTCTTGTGAATCATCTTATAGATTGAATCATATGAGGATCTTATTCCCATTCGTTTTCACAGCTTTCTCTTTCTAACTGCCAACTGCAAACGGTTGATTCATCCCTCAAGTCCTGCCTAGAGTTAAAAGAGCTTCGCCTTGCTCACAATGAGATCATGGTATGATATTATAGCTATTTATGAAGTATTCACATTGTTAACATTCTAGAATGTGATTCTTAGTTTTTTTTTTTTTTTTTGCCATTTCTTTTGGTCTTGCATAAAGTGTTATTTGTGCTTGTTGTTGTTTTCACATCTATGCTACTAATTCTTGGGCCATCTTTAGAATGTTCCTAGTGAGTTTGGACATCTTGTGAAACTTCAGAATCTAGACATGGGAAACAACTTGATTACCAATTGGTCAAATCTAAAGGTGACATATTTGTATCCTTAAATCATATTTGGTCTACTTTTAGATGATATGCTTCTCACAAGTCTTGGTTTCATTTATTCCCTTCCAGGTGCTCTCTTCATTAGTAAATTTGAGAAATTTGAATCTACAAGGAAACCCTATTGCTGAGAAGGAAAAATTACAGAAGAAAGTAAGTTTGTCTTGCTGCAACTTGCGTAAGGGTACCGTCAATCTTTTCAAATCACAATCTAATTGTTGCTTCACCAGGTCAAAAAATTATTGCCGAATTTGCACATTTTCAATGCTAGACCAATTGACAAAGTCGTTGGAAAAGAAGTGCATGAAAAAGTTGATGGCTTCTCTGGCGAGGCAGGTATAATTTTGACACTTCAATGCGAGCTCTAGAATAGATCACTCATGAAAGAAAAGAACTCAAGTAAAGTTCACACTCTGAGTGAAAGTATGAATAATCATTTTAATAATGCTGCAGATCTGATCTTTAGAAATAAGGAGAAAGAACTGCCAGATGAAAAAGGTGTAGATTCTGCAGAGAACACCGAAATCTCAGAGAAGCAAATGAAGAAAAAGTTGAAGTTGCAGCAGAATGAAAGCGTAATCACCAATAATGCAGGAAAACTGAACGTAAATTCTGAGGAAGCAAAGAAATCGAAGCACAAGAAACTGAAAACAAATGAACATGCGACGGTTTTTAATGGTAACTTGGATGTTGCCACTGCAGGTAAAGAACCTGATAAGAAATCGCGAAAAAAGAATAAAGGAGATAGAGTGAATATCATTGACAGTGCAGAAAGTCCTTTTATGGATCTTTTTGTCACTGATGGTCCTGAAGCTCCCCAAGAGACTGCTGACAAGAAGTTTGATCATCGAACTCTTCGAGATATTGATGCAATCAGTGGGTTGGTTACTGTTCCAACCAAGAAAAAGAAGAGGAACCGCGTTGTTGATCCTGCTGCTCTTGAGGTTTCACAGGTTGATAAAATTGGATTGGGTGGGCCGTCAGCTTGGGATGATATATAATTGTTCGTGGGATGTTTTCAGGATCTTCACTTGGTAATTTATATTATCCGTTGATTTTTCTCCACTCAAGTTTATGCTACTCATCAATAGTTCCCATGGTTGATGTTTTTACGAGTCTTGGAGAAAATAAGGTCTGTATGGTTGGCAGAAGCATTCAGACACTGGTAAAAGGGAGGGACTATTTGTTAACCTATTTTTCAGACTTGTGAGGATGTTGCTTGTACTTTGAATTTTGGTGGTGCTAATTTTGTCTAGCAACAATTTTACCATCTCCGCTGTTCGTCTAAGGTGGAAGCTGTGTCGATGATCGTAGGAATGCACAACTAGCAAATTTTGTTTCATTCCTCCTTGCCAATTTTTTTGCACAAGGAACATATTGATGAATATGCTGGTCATTTAAGCGAAACTCGAATCTTTTTGTGTCATTGTCTTGATGGAAATATAAGGTTATATCATGTAATGTTAACACTTAATTTTTACCCACATATATGGATCTTTTATTTGCTATATTATTTAGAAGTGGAGCAGTTTCTACAAAAACGCTGAATTTATTGCAATGCTATTGTCAACATAATTATCTATAGGGATGATTACAAAAACAATCTTTGAGGTTTGGCCTATTTACCAAAAATCCAGTTATCTTCAAACTACAAATACCCCATCTCAGGGTGCAATTTGTAATTTTGAGAGATAGTTGGGTTTTTCTGTAATGAAACTGAACCCTAAGGGTATTTTTTATAACTAACCCTTATTCCTACATAAAGCAACATAATTATCTGATGTACTAGTGATGGAGCTAAGCTTGGAGTGTGAAACCAGCTGCAACCATGTAGGTGAGATACCAGAATCCAACGGGGACTCTCTTAACGAACTGCAAGTTGGAGACAAGGCCGGCTGATGGTAGTGTTGGGTTGCAGTTGGAGAGCGGTGCAAGGACAAAGATGCGGCAATTGGAGACTATTGAACTGACTGTTGCGTTGGGACGAGGGATCAACACCACCAGGTACGCCCCATTTGAGTTTGTTGTTGCATTTACCGGTGCATTAGCTATCACATCTGCTGTGCATGCAACCTGTACCATGGCATCTGCAGACATAACTCAGAGGTAAATGCATTTAATCATTATAAATTGAAGGGGTGATTACCAAAATAAAAGACGAAAAACTTGAGGTTTGGGCTAATTATAGAAAAAATCCAGAGATATTTCAAATTTATGAAAAGCTTCCTCAGGTTTGATTATGTCTTAAATTTGAGGGGGTAATTGTAATATTTTTATAAAAATCAGGAGGGGTTTGAAATGTTTTTGATTATGAAGGGGGAAAATGTAAGACGGAATCAAACCTCAAATGGTGTTTTGCAATTTTCAAAAATCTCTGGGCTTTTTGCAATGAGCGAACCTTAGGTTTTTGTTATAATAATCCCTAAATTGAACCTAAAAGAAAATGAGTTTTGAGGAGGAAAATGGAGATTATTTGTAGGAGTTTAAGTCGAGTGTGACTAGAAACGTGAGAACGTTTAGTTGTAAACCCGTGCGTAAAGATGCTGTAGCAGAAAATTAATAAAAGAATAAGTGTGAATTATAAAAACTACCGACGAGGCTTAACCTAATTACAAAAAAGAAAAAAAGAAGTAAAACCAGTATCTTCGAATATTACAAGTACTCCCTTAAGATGTTACAAGCATCTGTTTAAGTTTGTGTTTATCTAACGGATATCCCTCTACAGACAATTTGTGGAATTGAAATGAATATTTAGGGGTTATTTGTAATTAAACTGAATATTAAGGATATTTTTTGTAAATCAGCCTAAAGAATAAATGTTGCAATATGGTAAGACTTACTAGGGAAAACTGGAGTTGTGTTGCCATTGCTACCAGAACTTCCATTTGCAGTGCAATACAAAGTCCCATTGACATGAACTATTCCAACTGGATTTTGGGCCTCTGCATATGAGGTTGCCATTATAGCAACAAAGATAAAAATTAAGGTGGTTTTTAGGGCCATTGTCTGAGTGGGTATGTTTTGGACAAATATTTGGAAATTTTTGTCTTGATTGTAAAATTTAAGAATGATATGTAAGAAAAAGTTTATCCTTGGGGGCCAATTTATACACTCCATTAATTCTTTGTTATTCTTCTTGACTTTGTGAAAATTTCTAGGAGTGTATAATCATGTCCTGCAATGAAAAGTGGAAGTCAAAAGTAAACAAGTTGATTAAGTCTAGTTTATGTTATTATTATTTAATTATGATCACCTTGTTTGCAAAATTGAGTGCTTTTGGAGTTCTCACGAGGATTTAATTTAAGATAAAAAGTTTTTGCAAAGTAGCTTTTTCTTTATGTTCAAATTATTTACTTATATTACAACATTTGACCTATGAAAGCTGCAGCCGCCATAGGGCTGAGTTGAGGTTTTGGGGAGGCAAGAGATTTTATTGAGTTTGAGAATATAAATAGTTTTTTAAATCATATATAGCTCTCATTCTTTGACTATTGAAAAATATGTCCATAATTGAGTCTACATTATCCATTGTTTTGCCCTTGTACGACTAGGCCTTGCAAGTTGTTCTACTTTTTTGTATTTTTATTTTTTCTTTTCTTTTCTTTCACTTAATCTCTGTCATTTTGGAAGGTGTAGCAAGGCATTATTTTTAGTGTAATTATAATACTTTTAGAAACAGCATTATTGCTAACGAAGCTTTAGTTTAATGGCAAAGATCGGATTTAAGATTTTTAGGTAGTACAATTTATTCTTAAAATTAACTAATAAATTTCAAAACTCTTTAGGATAAGTCATCTCATGAAATAGGTGTGAACTTGATTTGGGATAAACGTATGTTAGTGATTAATTACCGGGTAATAACATATTTGTTTTTTTCCCTTCTGAGAATAGGGGTAATAACATATTTGATTAATCTTTTTGATTATTACTGAGAAAAATAATAGAACCAAAATTGACATGATTGGAAATTTGAAACCCAACATTGCCAACAAAAACTTAGTCAATTAATTATTTATTTACATTTTAATCTTTTTGGTGCATTTGGTCATCTTCTTATGCATAAATTAGGCTAAAATGCCCAATGAAGCATTGGGTCCAACTATTCTACGTAGCAATCTCAAAAAAAAAACTATTCTACATAGCTTCATTCTTAATCACATCGGGCTAAGACTTTTGTCCAAAACTTTTTAACTTTTAGTTATAAAAGTGTTTAACGTCAAAACAAAGTAGAGATGGTTGAAATCCCCTTGTCAAACCAGAGGAAAAACTGTAGTATAATAATGTAATTTACAATAATGTAATCTTGTTAAAGATAGAAAAGAATAACAAAAGATACAAGGATATATACACATATTTACAGAGATAACAAACTGATATAGTGGAACAAAATTGATTTGACAAAATCTTTGAGGATCAAAAGAGTTATCTCTATCACCCCCCCAAGATGAGCATAGTATAAAGTTAACGCTGAGCTTGCTTTCAAAAAGAAAGAATCGAGGCTTTGTGACACCTTGGTTAATGAATCAAAAGTCAGAATGTGAAGGACAAATTCATTTTCAAAGTGCCATTTGCGGCAAGTTCACGAATGAAATGGTAGTCAATCGCAATATGTTTTGATCTTGGCGAAAACCTGATTGCTGCCATAAAATCGCACTTTGATTGTCAGCGTAGAAAATTTTAAAATTGCTTCACAGTAGTGTACACGGAGGTCGAAAAAGTTGAATAATCCAAATAATTTGGCTTGTCGTGAAGAGCCAAAGTACGATATTAAAACTTCGCACTAGAACGAGAAACAAAACTTTGTTTCTTAGAGGACTAAGACCAAATTAACAGAATTCGAGAAGATGGCAAAATCGAAGTAGAGCGGCGTGGTGTCAGACATCGGCTGATCGCATCGTAGTGGTGCTAAGATCATAAAGGACGGGGATGGTTGGAGTTCAGTCTACGATGATGCGTGCCCTTAACATAACATAATTCGTTTAAGAGCGAAATGATCCTCAGATGAGATCATGCATAAATCAAAAGAATTCACACTAAATGAAATTTGGCCTCGTGATGGTCAAATAAAAGAAAGCACCAAAGAGGGCTGCATGCGTGATTAGAGAATAATTTTCCTTGAAAGAGATGTTGACCAACAACAATGGCATTGAGATAAAGCTTGCATCAATCACGGAAGACACCTAAAAAGATCAATAAAGATACTTTATTTAACAGAAACAAACCTTTCTCATTGATTGAATTTCACCAAGAAAAATAATGGAGATCACCTAAATCCTTCATTGAAAATTCCTTAGAAAGCTCATTAATATGGTCCAATCATAGAAGATTACTTCAGCTTATGACCATGTCATCAACATAAAGTAAGTAGATAAAAGTACCAAGTGATGAGGAAAGACAAACAACGATGAATCGCTGGATCGCGATAAATCCAAGTTTAAGCAAAAAGAGCTAAAGCAATCAAACCAAGCTCGAGGAGCCTGTTTTAAGCCATAAAGTGAACGTTTAAGGTTGACACACATGCCGAGGAAACCGTGGATCAACGTAGCCCCGGGTGGTTGTTCCATATATACCTTGTTGAGAAAACCACGGAGAAGCGTTTTGAACATCCAATTGATGCAACGCCCAACCGCAACGGCGCATAATAGCCAATGTCAAAATAATTCTGATTATTGCGGTGGCATGAACCCGGACTAAATGTATCACTCAAAGTCTAGACCAGAATTTGAGAAAATCCTCGCGGCAACAAGACGGTTTACGGCGCTAATGGTTCCATCAGAGCGCATTTGGTTTTGAAAGTCCACCGGCGATCCAACCACATTCTGCTTTTTGAGAGGACCAGGAACAAGTACCCATGTATTGTTCTTTTTCAAGGCCTCAATTTCATCATCCATAGTCAAAGCCACTCAGATGTTTTATAGCAAATTTAAAACCCCAAGCAGGCTCCTTAACAAATGCTAAGTCCCTAAAAAAACTTAGAAGAGGGCAAATAAGAATAATGCGGATATGATCGCGGGTTTGAATATGCCATTTTTACTTCTAGTAATCATCGGGTGGTTGAAGAGATCGCATGAGGAATCAAGACACACGGAGAAAAAATGTGGTTCTGGACCTCGCAGATTCGATTGGCCATAAAGAGGAGAAACTTTGGAACTAGATGGAGGATTTTGATAGTCGAGAGTCGGCAAGGTAAACATGGTAAACTCAAAAGAATTGAAGAATGGACATTTGAAAAGAATTAGTCACACAATCTAGACAATCATAAAATTGAATGTCGTCATTATTTTAGATTAACATTGAATACATGATAAGGAAAAATTACCCTCATAAAACAACAACATGTCTTAAACATAAAGTTTGGATTCGCTTTCTGGGCCTGGGTATTAATCAAATCCTTATGAAAATCTTAATAACCCAAAACACACAATGGGCAGACTTTGAGATAATTTATGATATGAGTAATCTCTAAATATGGAAAACAAAGACACCCAAAACATCACATAGAGTAATATGGTGGTTTACCAAGTAAGAGCTCATATGGAAGTTTCTGCCATCAGTAGCTGATTTTGGCGGTTAATGAGAAAACTGAGAGAAAACGCACAACTCACAAAGCAGAGCGGGCATTAGCACGGGAACATGAGAGAGTAAGGCATGTTTGACATGACGACGATGTACGTTCCCTGCCATACCATTTTCACTTGAGTGTAGACAATGAAAAACCACAATGCCACAAGATTTTAAATGAGAGCGAATTTATTATTAGCGAATTAGGTTCCACCATCACATTGAAATGATTTGATTTTGGCTGAAAATTGTGTCTCAATATACTGGAGTTGGATGAAAGTATCAAAAAAATCGATTTATGTTTTAACAGGAACATCCAACTATATCGGTACAATTATCAATGAATACACACGCCAATATCTATATCCAAAAGAAGTGAACATAATGGACCCCATAAATCACAATGTAACGTTCAAAGGCAAATCACAACATTTATCATTTAGAGAAAAGGTAAATGGTGATCTATGTTCGGCAAACCAAAAGCAAATTTTGGAATCAATATTCCGCCAATTTATTCATGATGTAAATAAACCTAATTTAGAAAGAAAGCTAAATAATACGATTTATGGGTATTTAAGACGACACGCCACAAACCGCAGGCTCGGTCGAAGAGAAAGTGGAGGATAAGAAAGCGTGATGGCGTTGATCCAAAATATAGAGGCCATTTTCACATCTTCCGACTCCCAAAACCATTTTGTGACCTGTCCTTATGGTAAAACCAGGAAAGAAAAGGTAATAAAACAATTATTGTCTTTAGTAAGTGACTAATAGATATAAGATTTTTCTTAATCACTCGTGAACAACCAAGACATTTGATAAAAAATGACTAGAATGAAAGTTAGATGAGATGGAACTAGTATGAGAGATAGCTAAAGACTAACCATTTCCAACCATCACACGTTCATTACGAGAGTAGATAATAAGTTGTTCCACGGTCTGGTGTCACGTCATGTAGGATGTTGCGCTTTAATCGGAACCATTCGTAAAACATGTAGATCTTGAATCAACAAGTAGAAAAGGCAAGAAGATTAGCCGATTGTTTCTTCTAAGTTTTAAAAGGTCCAATAACGTTTAAAGGTGACCTCTCTATCACATAACAACCAACAAATGAAACGGGAGAAGATAGTGGCTTTGAATTCAGGGGATGTGTTATATGAGAAAGACTCAGTTTTCCCTTTCTTAGGCCCTGCTTGTTTAAGTTTGTTGTACATACACAAGTGAGCTTGACGATGCTTGGGAAATAGATTTTTCAAAAATCTCATGACTTACGCCTTGGAACAATCTCGTAAAAATGAGGGCAGTGGAATGCAGACATCATGGTGGTTGAGAAGATCTTATAATCGATCCTAATGCACGAGAAACCAACGAACTTTATCTGGCGGTCATCAATAGACAAAATAAGAGCCGATTGATCACAGACTTTGAATTTGCAGAAAATTCAAGAATCGGTGGAGAGCGCTCTGCCGTAGGTTTGGTTCATCCTTAATTTGCGCTTCGATGTCTTAGATCGATGGGAGAATGAGGCTTCCGGCGGCACCAAGCCTCAAAAAATGTGGTAAACCCAAGACTACCTCACTCATAAGGCCTGTAGTTATAGAGAAGGAGTAAAGATCTCGAGTAGCATGTGCAACCATGAAGCGATCTCAGGGTTTGGCTTAGTGGTTTCATGGGTGGCACGTATTGTGGTGGGGAGCCACAACGCTACCATTCAAATAACCAAAAAGTCGTTGACTCACATAGGAAGGAACAAACCGATTTTTTCCACAAAAGATAATTGGAAGAAAGTCGGGTTTAATAGTGACATATACACCATGTAGTGTTGAGCGGGAAGAGTAGGAGATGAAGAAGTTGAATCAACCATAGTAGGATCAAAGAAATAACTCGAAACTAATATTCATAAAAGTGTTTAACAAAATAAATTAGAGATGGTCAAATCCTCCTTGTCAAACCGGAGGAAAAACCGTAGTATAAATAATGTAATTTACAATAATGTAATCTTGTTAAAAAAGAATAAATAAAAAGAAAAAGGATATATTGATAAATTAATCATTTCACATAACTTATTATTAATTCAATAGTTTTGGATTGATTTGTTAGAAAATCATAGTTTCTCAAGTATTTCGTATAGTATTTCATCGTGTGATGTGTTTAACATTATAGTGAAGCAATTTGGAGCAATGCAAGCCAATATTACTTGAAAAAGGCAAGAAAATCACTCAACATGACTCGTAAGCGCAAGCAGAATACCGGGCCCATATTCAAAAGTAAGGAAATAAAGCAATACGT